>VZRV01003470.1:27279-257520 GCA_013398115.1 Falcunculus frontatus
CGGCCCCCTCACGGCCCCAGCGCTCCCACCGCGCCTCAGGGAGCTCGGCCCGTCCGTGCCGCTCTGCCCCAGCCTGCGGCGGGCTCGGCTCTCGGCTCTGCGCGAGGGGGGCTCGCACCGCCGCGGCTGGAAAGGAGCTGCCGTAAATTTTCCTGAGGGCGCGGAAATGATAATTTTTCTGCCTCTCTTCTCCTTAGGGAGCTGAGGGTTGGAGCACAAAGGGCTCGGGATATAGCTGTCGGTGTCGCCCTGGGGCTGTCGCTGCCCTATGAGCTAAAAGTTTGGATTCCTTTTGCTGTTTCTTAGGTGACTTTGACCTTTTGGTCATGATCTACAGTAAAGTTCAGCTATCAATAGAATATTTGAAGCGTGTGTTTGGGTCTTTGCCTCCGTTTGAATTGATTCTGCCCACACTCTTCGGTTGAGTAACATGGGAGGTGACAAATGGGTTTTGTTAGTAAAGGGGAGGGAGGGATTTAACATCCTTTTAGTGGGAGCAGTGTGTTCTTTATTTATCAAAGTGGCTGTCAGACTGCCTCTCAGGACAAAATGGGAGACGTGGTGTCTTTTTCCAGTTCGTGGGCTTGAGAGAGAACACGGATAGACAACCTTTTGGGTAGGGAAAAAGGTGCTTTGGGTTCACTCTGGATATTTGAGCTTTAATTCATAGAATGACAGAACGATTGGGATTGGAAGGGACATTAAGGATCATCTGCTTCCAACCTCCTGCCATGGGCAGGGACACCTTCCACTATCCCAGGTTGCTCAGAGCCCCATCCAACCTGGCCTTGGACACTGCCAGGGATGGGGCAGCCACAGCTTCTCTGGGAAATGGAATTTGAAGCAGGTTTACAGTCGTGGTTGTGCATATAACCATAGCTGGTGATAATTTATGGCAGACAGACTTCATAGTTATGGAAGAAGGAAAGATGTTCATCACTAAACACCTTCCAGTGAAAGGCAAGCACAACAGGTGCGTACCCAAAGGTGGGAGAATACAAAACAGTAATTAGGTGTTATTTGTTAGTGTGACAATGATAGCATTATGAAGAGCCTGCCACCAGTAATTTTTCCAGAAATAACAGCAAAAAAGCCACCGAGTAGTTGAAATACATAAATTTTTATATATTTTTTAACTTTCATGGTGTTCTTACATCAGTTGATCTGTTTAATAATACATTTTCCAACGTGTGCTCACAGTGGACTGAAATTCTGTTGCATTTAGGGTTTATATTGTAAGAACTGCAAGGTGTTCCCATCTAAAAGTAACAGAGGCAGTTTTAATTTTATGAATATGACTCTTGTGTGTTTTTAATTTTTTTTAATAAACCTTTAGAAAGGTAAGCGAAGTATTGAGGAGTATGGCTCATTAGGTTTTCTCTTCACCACTTCAGCATATCACATATCCTTTTCTTTTTGGATACTTGAAGGAATCTTGCTGGTTATAAAGAACCCAAACATTTTTCTGTGACTGTTTCCTAAAAAATAAATTCAATAACAAACCTCTAGCTATTAGGAAAGCATGAGAATGGGTGAAGACACTGGAGTGTTTTTTCCTTCTTTCTCTTTGTTGGTCTTGAGCTCTCTGTTTCAGTAATGGAAAGGTCCCTTGAAGATAGAAACCCTGTCCAGTTTAAGCTTGGACCTGTTTTGTAGGAGAGATGCCTTTTAGGAAGTCAAACACCTACCTTTAAAGTACAAAATATCTTACTTTGTACTGTTTTTTTCTGCCAACTGAAGCATGGTTTCCAAGCATATTATAAAAAATAGAAAAGTTCAAGTCTATATGTGTTATTTATTTACTTAAGTGGCTGTCAGACTGCCTTTCAGGACAAAATTGGAGATGCAATAAATATCCCTTACCAGTTTGTGGGGTATGGAGAGAATAGAGACAGACTTTTGGGACTATCTCTATTCTATTTCAGGCACTGAAATCTGGTTGGATTTTTTGGTTTGAGTTCTGCCAGCTGATAGAATATGATTTATACCTCAACATACCCTATCCTTTTGATCTTCTGAACATTGTGGCTGCAATGTCAGTGCCCCTGCGTAACTGGTAATTTCAACCACGTCAGGATAAAACCTCCTTCAGTGTGCAGGTGTCACCTTCCACTATCCCAGGTTACTCAGAGCCCCATCCAACTTGGCCTTGGACTCTTCCAGGGATGGGGCAGCCACAGCTTCTCTGGGCAACCTGTGCCAGGGCCTCAGCACCCTCACAGGGAGCAATTTCTTCCTGATATCCAATCTAAACCTGCTCTCTGTCAGTGTAAGGCCATTGCCCCTTGTCCTGTCACTGCATGCTCTTGTATATCAGTATCCTAATGATGTCCTGTTTCCATGGCTCCCAGGTTTCCCTAGCTCCTCGAGGAAAGGAGCAGCTTTGAGGCAGTATCCCATGTATCATGGATCTGGCTCTTTGCATTTCTCCCTATCTCCTCACTCCCTAGCTGTGATGCAGTAGGATTGCTTTCTCTGCTATATTTTATATTTTTACTGAGTATTCTTTAATTGCCTCACCTTAAACTCACAATAAGCTTTACTTGTTGTTTAAGAACTGATAACCTTCGTCTGCTCCTTCCCTGTCTCACTTTGGTCCTTGACTTTACCGAAACTTCCCAGGCCTGCTCTCCCCTCTGATCTCTCCAGATGTCTCTGAAACAGCCCATCAGGAGCCTCCACATGGGATATTAGAGAAAAAGGATCTGTGATGAGAAAACCAACATAAGCTGTAAGTTAGTAGTGCCAAATCCCAATTAATGTCCCAAACTCTCTCCTGTTGCGTGTTGCAGGCCATGGAATCTCTGTCCTAAGTGCAGCACCGTCGGTGTTGCAGCAGCAGCGGCAGGTCCACCACGCCGTGATCCCTCATGGGAGAAGTGGAAGATCCTCTGTCAGTGGCATTGTGGCCACTGTCTTTGGAGCCACAGGTTTCCTGGGACGATATGTTGTCAACCGCTTAGGTAATGCTCACCAGGAGTACTGATTAAAAAAAAAAAAACTACCACAAAGTTCAACAAAACTAATTAGTCTTTAGGTTGCAGTGTGGTGTAGAAGTCTCTGGCATTTTGGATCTTAAAAGTGTTCTGCAGAATGTTTGGTCTGCTTAAGTTGCAGCATGTGACAAGTAGTAAAAAGTGTTTTAATCAAGGAGATTTTGGAGCTTTTGAAGGTTAAGGTCATTAAAAGAAGTCCTACTCTGTAGAATGCAAATCTGAGGAGAGCCACAGCATGTATTTGATTCTTTTGGTTTTAGCCTTATTAGGACATTTTACTAGAAGGTTTGCAGGCGTTTGATTGGAATTCTTTAAAACTGCCCTTTTGAATTTAAATTTTGGAAAAAAAACCCATGCTGCTTTTTTTCCCTTCCTTCTTTTCATGCAACTTAAAAAATGTAAATATCCTCACATATGTTCCATTTTTTAAGTATTGTGCTATTTTTACAGGACACACCATTGTTATTGTTGTTTGTTAACAAGCTTCTATATTTTGTCTTACAAGCCTAAATATTAAATACAGAATCCTGTTTAAGAATTCCAGTTATGTAGGTTCAAGAAGAACCTTAGTTCTGTTCTACTTTTAGCTTTGCAGATATGCATTCAAGATACCTACGTCTAATTGTAGTGCTTTAATGCTGGGGAAATAAGGGAGGTTTGTTTATTTAGACGTTCATCTACTCAGAGGTTGAGCTGAATGAAACTTTGGGGTTTTTGTGGCCCTTTAGGTCGCATTGGCTCTCAAGTCATCATCCCCTATCGCTGTGATCAGTATGACCTGATGTATCTGCGGCCCATGGGTGACCTGGGACAGCTTCTCTTCATGGTGAGTCTGGCTTGAGATCAGACACAAACCCCTGGCTGCACAAGGCAGCCTGGTAATCCTTCTCAGAGACACCACTCCAGCTGCTGTTTAGCCTCTAAATGGCTATGTTGTGAAAGAGCTTGCTTTGATGATGCCTATTTACACATTATCTCATATTTGATGCTCTTCTTGCAGGAATGGGACTGTAGGGACAAAGACTCCATCCGAAGAGCCGTGGAACACAGCAATGTGGTCATAAATCTTGTTGGAAAGGAATGGGAAACAAAGTAATTCTCCTTTTTTTTTCTTTCCTTGTACACGATAGATTTGTACGAGGTATTGTAGCCATGTTTTACAGCATGTATGTGCAGTGATGCTGCCATTGTTCTTGGCTTCTGTGAAAAAGGCAACCCCAAAATTTTGCATATAAAATTTCTTTAAATGGCCAGCTCCAGTCCTGATTGTGATCTGCTCTGGAAAAGTGCATTCTTTCCAAAATTTTCCACTGTACAACTTCTGTTCTGTCAGAAAGTTCAAATATGCTACTTTCACACACCTCATAGGTGTTCCGTCAGTGCCCTCCTATAGATGACAGAGCCTCACCAATTTCTTATATTTATATTTGCACTGACATTTTATTTATATTAAATTCATATTTACATTATATTTATGTTTACATTATTACAGAAGTAAGATTTCATCCTGTCACTTGGACGTAGTGATGAGTTGTAGCCTGCTAGAATAAACCATAATCAAACAGGAATAGCTGATGGAGAGTCCCTAAGATTATGACTAATAACATCATTCCTTGATAGAATTTTGGCACTGACAGTATACGTTCCAGAAGCATTTTTTAGTAATAGTTCCTAAGAATAGTTCCTTTTTGAAAGCCATTTAAAAATTCCCATATGTGTTTTAGGTTAAAAATACCTGTGAACAGCATCCTTCTCTCTGTGTGTTCATGCAGTTATGTCTGCTTTATTTAAAGCCTTGTGCAGAACTGCCAGACAGAAATTTAATGGTGAGATTTGCCTTTATATGGTGCATACTTTTGCTCTTACAGTAGACAGAAACAGATATAGGTATCAGTTTCATCTCTGTTTACACACCTAAAGCTTTTGTTGCTCTTTTTTTTTTTCTTTATGAACAGCTATTTGATGTTCAGAATTTCTGGACTTGTGTAAAAAGTATGATTTATATGAAAGACAATTTCATTTATTGTTGAAGTGTGAGGACAGCAACAGAAAGTTTCATTCTGGGTAAAAATCCCCAAACCTTGTTCTCTGGACCGTTTCAATAGATTCAAACAGACAAGTCTTGGTCCATGTTTAAAACTTTTGGACATGACAGAACTTAACCACTGTGTGGCACAACTGTTTTAATCACATATTTTATGCATGTGGGTACCAGTGGTGGTGCTGAAACCCTGAGATCAAGTTCTCTGGTTTGTTAAACACGAGGTCACAATTGTGATCATCCCAGAGCCTGTGAAAAACTTGGGCAGGAAGAAAAAAAAAGTAAGATTAGATGGAGAGATCAGTCAAAAAAAAACCCAAAGCCTGCCATGAAATACTTTCCTCCTTGCCTTGTACTCATGTCCAGGCTCCTCTGTGTGTACTATGTTGTTTGAAACTCCATGGTTACAGGAGGGATGTTGTTCGTTCTCGTGTGTTTCTGAATCTATTTTGGTGAGCAGAACAGAAGTGATGGTTCCCAGGATCAGATTAGTTATTGAAGGCTCAAAAATAACTTCATATTTTTAAGGCTTTCTTTGGACTCCAGTGGGATCTGAAGAGCTGTGGGAGGAGATAAGGACACAAAGAGAGGTTTTGGATAAGATTTTTGTTACCCAGAGCGAATGGTCCAGATGCAGGGGTGCTTACAGGGACAGTATAATGACACGAGCAGCCAATTCTCTTTCTTGCAGTCTTGGGATAGTTGGAAAGAATTTTGGGATTGTTGCCAGCCTATAATGTCAGTTCTGCTTGGAGACAGAGCTTCTGTATTGTTCTTGATCAGATACCAAACTGGTTTACAGTATAACCCCCTAATGTAGGCCCCTGGAATGTCATACAGTGAGGGGAGGATTTCTTCTTGCTTCTCCTAGAAGTCCCTTTCAGCTCTGAAATGGTTCTAAATGCTCTGACAAATTGTTTTTCCATTTGCATGAGCACCTCTGTGTTCTCTGGTTTGTTTTTGTCTGCTTCCCCTTTGCCAAGCATCTGCCCTGACTTGTGCTTCTCAGAAATTTTGAGCTTTTTTGTAGTGTAATTAAGTGTGTCAAATCAAAGGAAATGTTGAACAGGTTTTGTGAAAACACAGCCTTGCTCAGAGTTCAAGATGCAGGAGTGCTTCTCTTAATAAAAATAACCTGTTTTCGTTTTCACTGGGAGTTTTCTATTTGTCACAGACAAGTGGGCGAGAGGATTTTTCATACTGATTTAATCTTACCAGGTGAAAAAGCAGAGAAACTAAAATTGAAGATTACAGTTGAAATTTTACTTGCCTCTAATTTTTATTATACGAAGAGTCCATCATGAAGGGAAATTTTGTTTCTAACACAGAGTGTCAGTATAGGTTTTTGATAAGACATTTAAATAATACGAAATGATTGCTTTTTGATTGATTGGCAGCCATTGTTGATTGCTCTTAAAGTAACATTTGGGTTTTGCCTTGCTTTAGAAACTTCAGATTTGAAGATGAATTTGTAACTATTCCTCAAAGTATCGCACAGATAAGTAAGGAAGCCGGTGTGGAAAAATTAATTCATATCTCTCACCTGAATGCTAACATGAAGAGTCCTTCCAAATACCTCAGGAACAAAGTAAGTCTGGAATCCACTTAAAAATATTTCCCGAGAATGTACTTTGTGTTTAGTTTGGGTGTGTTTTTTAACCCCAGCTGGGTCTGTTTGAAGGAAATCAGTGTATGAATTTATTAAAGACTTTTTTCTGCAGCTGAGAAATGTTTGAACTTTCTGTGAGACCTTTATCTTAGAGCAGCATCTCAAGGATCAAATGGCTTAGATATAAATAATTTTTGTGCTACTGATGGCATCATTTCTTTCAGTTCTGTATTCAGTGATGCGTTGTTACAAAAGGCATCCACTTCTGCTTGCTTCAGCATGTATCTAATGAATGTGTTTGTTTTCATTGATAGGCTGTTGGAGAGGAGGTGGTGAGGGAAGAATTTCCAGATGCTATAATTTTGAAGCCCTCTGAGATGTTTGGGAGAGAGGACCGATTTCTCAATCATTATGCAAGTATGTACTCTTGGAATAATAAACTCATGTATGATTTGTGCAACTGCCTGTAGAGAACAGAGAGAAAATGGGATTTGCTTCTGAAAAGCAGACAGGTGTGTTTTTATCAGGAATGTGTGGGAAACATAGAAACACAATAAATTCTCACCCCTTGACAGAATTCTTTCTCAATCTAGTTAGATGTTGCTCTTTGTTTTTATTTTTGTAATCATTCTGTTTTGAGGGGGGTGTGTACTACTGGGTTATTTATTTAGATTATTCTCACTTGAGGTCTGATCATCTTAACTCTCAAAGTAGTTTGTCAAGCTGGTCAAATGTAAAAATCCTCCTGAGTTGTTTTGGGCTCAGAAGCTCCAGTAATGTCTGATGGATCACCAACAAAATTGCTACACAGGATAGAGTGGAACCAGTTTCTGTCTTGCAAAGTTGAGATACGTCTGAGCCACTCTAAGTCAACAGCAAATGCAGCCTTCCCATTGCTGTGAATACAGAAATTAAATGTGTGCTGAAAAAAATGGTGCTGCCATTGACTGGGAATTCTTCCCAATTCTATTTTTTTCTAAAGTGAAGTCACTTTTCAGAAGAGATCCACACTCAATGTGGTGTAAAATGTCTTGGTTATTCTAGTACTGAAAGGATTCCCAGATTTTCTCTTTTTTTCTGTCAGACATGCGCTGGTTTGGTGGTGTGCCTCTTATTGCTCTGGGCAAAAAAACAGTCAAGCAACCAGTCTATGTAAGTTTTCCATAAAATCCCAATCCCAAATCCTCGGTGGGTGGATGTGTTGGTCTGTAAACCACCTCTGCAAGAGGAGTGTGTGCGTATATATTCCTGTTTTCTCTTGGTAACTGTCTGAATTTGTTCCTCACAGGTGGTTGATGTAGCAAAGGCAATTATTAATGCAATTAAGAATCCTGATGCAAAAGGAAAAACATATGCCTTGGCTGGGTAGGTCATGTTTTCTGATTCTAATTAGCTGTAGTCCTTTTTTTTGGTGTCAGTTTTTGGCATGCTGCACAGTACATTTCATTTCTCCATCCATGCACACAGTTTGAGCTGCAATAAATTCCACCTCCTTTTTGGGAGGAAAAATGGCTCAAGCTGTTATTGTGAGTACTCTGAAAATCTTAGTCTGGGCCCTGTTGCATTTCATGTGATGAGGGTGCACCCAAAGAAATAGGCAGCTTGGGAAACATGCTAGACAACACGGATTTGGGGAAAATTCTGGTAAAGCTGTGTGGAAACCACCTGGAATTAGAATGGGTTAGAGGCAGTGGATCTACAGTTAGAGAGTGGATTTACAGGTTGCCCAGAGAAGCTGTGGCTGCCTCATCCCTGGAAGTGTTCCAGGCCGGGTTGGATGTGGCTCTGAGCAACCTGGGATAGTGGGAGGTGTCCCTGCCCATGGCAGGGGTTGGAATGAGATGGTTTTTAAGATCCCTTCCAACCCAAACTGTTTTATGATTCTCTGATCTCTCAGAACTTTTCTGGAGAACATGTCAGTTGAAGGCTCAGTTTTCATGCCTGTAACCTCAGACCTTGGCAGCTTGAGATCTTGTGTTTATCAAATTCCTCAACAGTGTGCTCTTGTGCTGTTGTGGAGCTTTTCAGGTTGGTCTGGAATAGCAGCAAATTGCCTGGAAAGCCAAGGGAAGCAAGGGAAAACCCGACAGCTCAGTCTGAGCCATCTAGAGAGCCTAAAATGCCAAGGCAGAATCTGAACAAGAAAGGAATGGGAATTCCCAATGGTGTATGTTACTCTTAGGTGGATGGGAGACTGACTGCTTCATTTGCTCCCTTTTGAGAGAGGGGGAATGCATTTTTTGGGCAATTCATCTTAGATTCTTCCTCTTGCTTTTAAATAGAGCACTACATTCTTGTAAAAGTGTACTTTACTTGTATCAAATAAAGGCAAGTGAATCAATTTCCCTGCAGCCATTTCCTACCAAAGATGGGATGTCTTGTTGATAAACCCTCCTTAATTCTCCATTTGCTTTCTGGCTGCCAAGTGGGTTTGTACAAACTCCTGTCCCAGTGCTGGAAATCATGAGTTCAGAGTTGGAGTCAGCACGGAGGAGGCTCATTAAGGTGTGCTTTCAGATCACACACAGTACACTTCCTCCAGTGTGGTTGTGGTGGATTAGCCTTGGCCAGCAGCCAAATGCCCACTGCTCCTTTCTGCCACTTCTCCATGCTTTTCCCCAGCTCCAGCATAGGCCCTTCCACAGGCTGCAGTCCTCCAGGATAAACCTGCTCCCTGTGAGCCACAGGGGAATCTCTGCTGACAAATTATCTGGATTGAAGAAACAGGCTTTTTGTAGCCTTGGGGGTGGAGGGTTTTAAATTGTTTTGTTTTTTTTCCTCTTGCTGCAAATATTGAAGTGTAGCTGACTGAGGTGTGGTGTTTGCTGCTCTCCCTTTCAGCCCTCACCGGTACCTCCTGTATGACATGGTTGAGTACATCTACGCCGTTTCCCACCGCCCCTTCATTCCCTACCCGCTTCCACGACCTCTCTACCAGTAAGTGGGACCCTAATTCAGTAAGCTCTTGGCAGCACAGAAGCATAAATAGTTGTTGCGCGGGTTATTTACTCTGCCCAGTTGTTATTTAATGTGGTGGGGTCGCAGAAGTTGCCTTTCCTGAGGTACTTGTTAGCCAGTTTTGAGCTTTCAGCTTGGGGACAGGCCTGCATTTGATGAGCTGGTACAGGAAATGCTTGGTTGTAGTGAGCTTAACATAGCTGTTTATTCCAGAGTCACCTCTCCCTGGCATCTAGGGACAGGGTGAGAGGACATAGCCTCAAGCTGCTCCAGGGGAGGCTCAGGTTGGACATCAAGAAAAATTTCATCACAGAAAGGATGGTGGAACATTGGAATGGGCTGCCCAGGGAGGTGTTGAAGAAACAACTGGACTACATGGCACTCAGTGCTTGGGTCAGGTTGACAAGGTGGTGATCAGCAAAGGTTGGACTTGATCATCCTGCAGGTCTTTTCCAGCCTAAGTGAGTTGGTGATTGAATGGCTTTGCTGAGTCAAGAAGTAGCAAAAGGTCCTAATTTGATAAAGTTAGTAACAAACTGAATGATTTTTAATAATACCATAGGGAAAATTTGTGTGACTGCAGGCCCTGACAGATTTTTGTGCACAATCTTAAGGAACTGCTGCTGTCAGCTGTTCTTCCAGTCTGGTAAGCACTGCCACCCTGGAAGCAGAGGAGGAGCAAAAGATGGGTGTGGGCATGGGTTGACTTCCTAGTTCAGTCCTTTGTATGGATTGGAGGTAAGTTTGTGCTGGGATCTTGGCCTGACAGTTTGAGCAGTGTGCTTGTGAGCAAGTATTTCTTTGCCTGTGATATGAGAGCAGTGACATCTTTAGAAGATGGTGCTAAATGGGGAGGCAAGAAGGGAAAGGTGAAGCATCACTTCAGCTGACTACAGTAGGCTGTTCACATGCACTGAGGGTAGTAACAGTGAGTGAAAAAGATCAGTATAAATCTGAACCTGGGCCTGATTCTTAGGGAATAATCACATCTTTTTGACGAGCTACCCCAAACAGTAAATGCTATTTCAGAAGTTGCCCTCAGCATGATGGAGCTGTGTTATTATTTGGCATCCTGGTCCTCCTCATTTTTAGTACAATGCAAATTAATAAGCTAAATCAGTCACCAGAGTTAGAACCCTCCTGCCAGTAGGACTCAGCATTGGATCCATGGAAGTGCTGATGGATTATGCTTAGAACATCCTAAACTGTTGTGGCTGTTCTTGTATTGGCTGCAAGAGGCACCAGGTTATACCACGGCTCAGCTGACACAGAGCAGCTTGTTAAAAAAGGTGCTCTGTGAATGCTTCTTAGTTTTATTCAAATTTGCTGCAGTGTATTGGGCTAAACTAAGTGATATTTCATATTTTTGAGAAAAGAGTGCACCTAAAAGGCAGATAAGCCTGGTTGTGTTTTTGTGCAGTAACTCAGTGACACCCTGATCTGCCTGGTGAGCACTTCAGCAAGAGGTTCTACCTGTTCAGTAAGAGATTCTGCTGTTGGTCCCGAGACCCTGAGCAAGAGCTGTAGCATTATTTTCTTTTCCATGTCAGATTTCCTTTCTTCAAGGGAAACTTCATTTCTGAAAACTGCAGATATCCCAATCCTCACCCTTTTTATAGATTGCTCCAGATTCCACCAGCTTGTTTGTGTGGCTGCTAACTCATTTAGTTGTCAGCAAGTGTGTTTTCTCCTGGAGGCATTGAATCCGACTTGGTGACTAATTGGATTGCTGCCTACACTGGCAGGGAAAAGAGTTTGGATGAAAGGCAGGGGCAAGACTGAGCCCTCTGGTGTGTGGGGAATTGGATGGGGGGTTTACTTTCCCCACCCACTAATGCTCATTTTAACTTCTAGAGATCTGCTTCTCCATTCCATCCAAAGTAAAATAATACGAGATCCAGTAATTCAGGAGCAGTTAATTACCAGAAACACAACTAAGAACTCGGTGGCTGGCACGTTCAGTGCTTTCATGAACTCAGAGCTTGCAAGAACAGCTTCAGAACAAGCTTTTGCTCACTGTCTACTAAGTTGGAAGTAATTTTTACCAGTTTCTCTTATCCTCTGCGTATCTGGATAAATGACTGCACTTTTGCAATATTTCTTCTGTTCACAGTCTCATTGCAAGATTCTTTGAGATGAATCCATTTGAACCGTGGTTGACACGGGACAAGGTGGATCGGGTAAGTGTGGGACCAGCCAAAAATCCCTCTTGGGAAGTGTTTCATTGTGCATTTGTAACTCCTACTTGTAGTTTTGCATTCCCAAAAACACATGGAACTGAAAAACAGCCAAAAGTAGAGTTTGGATGAGCAAAGTGATGGGGGGCAGTGCTCCCCACTCTTAGTCAATTTATGTACCTCTAGATGCACCAAAATCATTTGCCTCATCCAGAGAATGGTGCTTTTAACAGCTGAAGTTGAACTGACACCCTGCACACATTCCAAAATCTCACTTGAGTGTTTCTTGGGAGAATGTTGCCACTTCATGTTTATTCCTGACTTCTCAGACTGCTTCAGTGGGTGTGGAGAAATAAGTTGCAAAAAGCCAACTGCAAGCAAGGAAAAAGTAGGAATTGGCAAGTATTAATGTCAAAATTTGGCATATGTGTAGGCTAGGAAAAATAGTCATGTACATTCTCTAAACTTTCTGCTTTCTGAATTATGGAGTGACTCTCCCAACTGTTTTTCAGCATTGGAATTTCAATATATTTTGTTTTTACATAGTATCAGTAAACTACCTTGATTGTTCCCCAGGATAGAATTGTCACATATCCAAAAACCTTTTTTCCAGCTGCCTTTGTAGTTTCTTGAGTTCTATTTCATAAAATAAGCCTGCACCAAGTCACTAAAACTGCTGCAAGTCAGCTGTAGCATAGGTAGTGTAAGAGAGAGTTTCTCCATGTCACTTCTGAGTCTGATTGTTCCTCTTTCCAAGCTTTTCTTCTTCAGGTAATGTATATAATATTAGATGTGTTTGTCTTAAAAGACCTTTCAAGGAACAACAGCATAAGAGGAATCCCTGTTTCCTAAGATTTAAGTCGTATGGGTTGCATATATGGTAATAGAATTAGCTATTTGTCCTGTACAGAACCATGTTCTAAACCATAAACGGAGCAAAACAATGTACCAGAGGTGATAATTCAACACACATTTTCTTGACAAAGAAGAATACCCATAATTTGAGTTCAAGTATGCCCTTGGAGTTCTGCATAATTTTGTGATTGCGATGCAGTAACCTCCCTGATAATGTATGGAGAGAAAAGGAAGACACTTCCTGCATGTCTCACTGGTATTTATTCCTGAACTAAAGCCTGAAGGACTTCTTGCTGGATGCAGAATACCTGTGCCTCCTGTTAAAGGTGTTGGTACTCAAGACCTTGTGTAATTATGCCACAGTTCATTTTGAATCTTCCCTCCTCCTCTACTTGTTTTGGCAGGAGAATGATTGCGTTGGGTGTAATGCTGTTCATTTCAACTCATCTTGAAATCTTTTTTTGTTTCCTTACCCTCCCCATTCTTGTTGAAGTTTCACACAACAGACATGACATTTCCTGACCTTCCTGGTTTTGAGGAGCTGGGGATTGAACCAACCCCCCTGGAACAAAAAGCCATCGAAGTCCTGCGCCGTCACCGCAGGTTCCGCTGGTTGGATGCTGAGCTGGAGGAAGTAAAGCCAAAGACATACCCCATGTAACAGCTGGCAAGGGGGATGCTTCAAGCTTCTTAAACTGCCTTTGGATGACCCAACTTCTTTGGAGAACTGTGTACATACTGAGTAAAATGTATTAATCATGTAAACTGTATTTCACCAGTGTTGTCTTTTCAGTTAAGGGGGGGACTGTCACTGCAACACAGATTTTCTCTCTGCCACAAAAGCAAATAATGTGGTTACTTAGCTGGTGAGCACTGCAGTGTTTTGAAGGTTGGGACTAGAGGGAATGTGCCTTAACACTTGTTCCTTTCTCCCTTGGCTCTCAAAACAAATGTATCACTGTGCTTTAGGTGCTCAAATGATTTCAAGAGTGTTCCAGTTCAGGACTAGGTCGCCCAGAACGTGCCCTTTCCAATAGGGATTGCTGGTAATGTCATCTATTCAGATTATGAGATCTCACACAAAGCCCTGGTTTTAAGTGTTTGACTCTTCTGAACTTGGTTTTCTGCCCTGAACACATCTCTTAAAGAAAGTGCCAGTCTCCATTCAGGGAGTTGCAGAGACCCACAAGGTCTCCACTGAGCCTCCTTTTCTCTGGGTTAAACACCCCCAGCTCCCTCAGCTGATTGCTGTAGCCAAAGATCAGAATCTCTCACTCTTTCTGTATTGCCAAACTACTGTGAAACTCCTGGGCAAAGTGTTTTCTCAAATTTCAAGAGCTTCCACATTTTGTTGTTCCACATCAAAACTGCTGCTGCTAATGTTTACTCTGTGAGAAAGAGATGGGCTCCTGTGATGGTGTGAGTTTTTTGATCCTGCCTTCGAAGGAAGTATTCAATTGGCTCTCATAGATTGTTTATTTTTCTTTTGGTAACATAAGTTGAGTGCTTTTAAAATAAATCTGCCAGTTCAAAAGCTAGGACAAGCTGGAAGTGAAGTGCATGTTGGTAGTAATTGGGGCCTCAACCTGTATTATTTTTGACTGCCAGCTTTTCTCTATCAGACCCTAACTCTGTAATCTCATTAGCACTCATTTGATAAGTGTGGCCCTGATCTTGATTTATTGCATGTTGCTAACATCCTGCTGTGAAAGCAGTCGTGTACAAGAGTACAGAGAGATGCAATTATCACGTAGCCCTGCGTGGCTAATGAGCATTTCCCATTTTCAGATGGCAAAGTGCTGCAGGAAAAGCTGGCAAAGGCAGTGTTGGAATGTGAGGTGCCAGTTCTGGGAATGTTTACCATGGTGCAGTGATTTATTTATTTCCCCCCTACCCCATTCAAAGCACAGCTTTTCCAGTTGCACCCCAGAGCTCTCCTACAGGATCTTAATTCAGACAGCCATTAGAGAGTGGGAAAGGGGTGAATATCCATGAGAAATTTACTTGAAGCAGCTGTTCCATGTCAGGAATATGGGAAAAGTGGAGCATTGCACCACAGTACTTTGCCTTACACAGCACTTCCCCTTCCCACCTTGCAGAAACTACATTGATTTCTCATTAGTTACCCTTCTGAAGCAATTCTTTTATTTTGCAATAACAGCCCTGAGCACAGAATTGCTGTAATCCGTAGAATTGCTAAGGTTGGAAAAGACCTCCAAGGTTGTTGGGTCCAATCTCTGATCACCACCTGGACAATTAGACCACAGCACTGAGTGCCACATCCAGTGGTTTCTTAAACCCCTCCAGGGATGGGGACTCCACAGCATCCCTGGGCAGCTCCTTCCAGTGCCTGAGCACCCTTTCCATGATGAAATTCCTCCTGATGTCCAACCTGACCCGCCCCTGGCACAGCTTGAGGCCGTATCCTCCTGTCCTGTCCCTGTTCCCTGGGAGCAGAGCCCGACCCCCCCTGGCTGCCCCCTCCTGTCAGGGAGTTGTGCAGAGCCACAAGGTCCCTCCTGAGCCTCCTTTTCTCCAGGCTGAGAAAAGCTTAAAGGTTTCTCCAGTTGCTTAGAGGGTGCATTTTAATGACTGAGAGGAGCATTCATGCTGGCAGTAATAATTCTGTAGTTTCCTCTTTCTCCCTGCTGTTTTTTCTTCTTTTCCCTCTGCCCTAAGGAATGCACGTGGATACAATTCTATGAAATGAGGGAGATCAGAGGACTTGTTACATTTAAAGTAATCCAAATAATGAGTAATTGATGAGAATATTACTGCAATTTCTTTGAGTTAGGGGAGCAGAAAGTGAAGGGCACTGACAAAAGAGCAAAGGGAAGCTGGTGGCAGAGCTGATAACAGCGATGGTGTGCTCTTTATAATGGGTTATAGCCTGGGACTCACTCCCTAAGCACCATTCCTTTTTGGAAAAGCTTAGGAAAGTGGTAACATCGGTTGGACATGCTGCAAACTACAGGATGGAAATTGCCTTTCTCATCGTCACTAGGGAACGTCAGGGATTTTGTTGCTGGGATTCTGATTTGGAGCAGGGTATGGAGTTCACAGCTGGAGAAACATCTATGGCATCATGTGTACATCGCTTTACCCCTATAGCCACAGCCTTGGCTTGCGCTGAATCGCCAGTAGTCGGAGCTGCTGCTTAGCAAATCCTGATCCCGGTTTTCCACCCACCTCTTCCGGAACTTCCTTGCCCAACATTCATCCTCTGGGCTGATACAACTGATTAAAAAGCCATAAAATACCTCCCTTCAAAGCTTTTTGTATATACACATCCGAAGGGTAGCGGTCAACAGCTCACTGCCCTGATGGACATCGGGGACAAGTGGTGTCCCTCAGGAGTCCATACTGGCACCTGTGTTATTTTAATACCTTTATTAATCAAAGGGATTGAGTGCAGCCTCAGGAAGTTTGCAGATTACACTAAAGTAGAAGTGTCACACCCGGAGGATAGGATGTCATCCAGAGGGACCTGGCACAGGTTGCCCAGAGAAGCTGTGGCTGCCCCATCCCTGGAAGTGTCCAGGGTCAGGTTGGATGGGGCTCTGAGCAGCCTGGGATAGTGGGAGGTGTCTCTGCCCATGGCAGGGGCCTGGAGATGATCTTTACCTTTCTAACTCAAACCATTCTGTCATCTTGGCAACAGAGGGTGCATCTTCGTTGCTTTAAAACCACTGAGTTCACTTGTCTCAAATTATCCCTGAATGTGACTATTGCAAACCTCCTCTACATGGAGGAGATGCCTCTCAGCTTCTGGTCCCTGGCCAAAGCAGTCTGTACCACGAAACAGAGACTCGGTTCTGCCAGAGCATCATCCCAGGTGCTGTAAGGGATTTATCCAACTGCCTGCACCTGAGGAGCCTTTTAGCTGTGCTCAGGTGTGGCTGGAGGGAAGACTGAGGGCAAAGGTTAAACAAACTGCTTAAAGCAGCCCTAGGTGGGGGTGAGGGGGACAGCTGCGGGGTAAGGAGTCTGGTTCTGGCAGTGGGAGCTTTGGCAAGATGCTTATGGAGCTGCTGCTTCCCTTCAGCCACCACTGCCCGTGCTAAGTCACTCTTCTGTCTTTTTGCTATATGATATCACTCTCTACAATTTCCTGAAAGGTGATTGTAGTCAGGTGGGGGTCAGTCTCTTTCTCCAGGCAGCAACTGACAGAATGAGAGGACACAGTCTTAAGCTGCGCCAAGGGAAATTTAGGCTGGATATTAGGAAAAAGTTTTTCACGGAAAGAGTGGTGAAGTATTGGAATTGTCTGCCTGGGGAGATGGAGGAGTCACCATCCCTGGATGTGTTTAAAAAAAGATTGGATGTGTCTCTCAGTGCCATGGTTTAGTTGAGGTGGTGTTAGGGCATGGGCTGGACTCGGTGATCTTGGAGGTCTCTTCCAACCTGGTGATTCTGTGAAATACTTGCCATGGGTTTTACAGAATCAAGAATGGATGATTTTGTAAGCTGGAGCTTGAGTGAGCAGATGAAGAATTCTCCCCTGAAGACATCTGGTTTCTTCTGGGGTTGTGTCTTGTGGTTGGTTTCTCAGGTGTTTAACAGGGCATCAGTGCTGCATTTTGTCCCTGTTAAGGTGTTTGTGTTGTCTCTCTGCCGTGGAATTAACTGGTGTGGTGGGCTTAAATTTATGTTTTAGTCTTTCTACAAGTGGGTAAAGTGCAGGTTTTGTTCTCTGTGAATTTGTCCCCTGTCTTTGGCCAACAGGACTTACTAAGGGAAGGGTGGAAAAGAGGAGCATACACATTCCATAGGTGTAATTTCCTTAGGAAGATCACCTCTAGCTAATATTGCTGTCAATTAAAATAAAGCTGGTGCTGCCACTGCATTTTTTGAGTTTTTGAAGGCTGAGGGCAGCGTGGGCAAAGCAGAGGTTGTGTCCCAAGAATGTGTCAGAGCAGTAATTTAGTAACACAACTGACTGAAAATGAAAACAAGAGATATTTGCCTGTTTCCAGTTTTGCCAGCATTTTTCTTACCTGTTTCTCCCATGTACACCCCCTGATTTATACCCTTAGGTTGGGCTTGGGTAGGAAAGAAAGAGCCACTCATTTTTCCATGTTTGGTTCTCCCCAGACCACCTTATTCCTTTCTTTTTGCTGCCTTTAGAATTTTCCCAGCCTGCACTTCAGTGCATTTATGAATCTTAAACAAAGGAAGAATAACATCTCACATCCTTGTGTTTTCTTGAAATAAGAAAAACCTAGTGATGCAGCATAAATTAAACAACAATCCCCTTCCCCATTAATTAATTTTTACTGTAAATATTTGAATTTTTTCATGCTAATCTTCAAAAACTGGCTTAAATCTATTTGAAATTCCTAATCTGATTTACCCAGGCCACTGACTTCATTTTAGAACCACAGACTCGTCATCCCTGGGCAACCTATCCCAATGCTTGATTATCCTTTCTGTGAAGAAATTCTTGTTGAAAAGGAGAAAAGTCAGAAATGAAGAGGAAATGTTTTCCTCCTTGGCTGTGTGCTCGAGCTTGCTTGGCTTTACTGCATGTGCAGCAGGAACCCACCGTGGGAGGAAGAATTTGAAAAGGGAAAAAAAGGTTTTTATTCTCTAGTGTCTGGTGGACTGGAAAGAAGATCCAGTCTGGAGACAGGAGCTATTTAAGGGACTATTAACTGCCAGTTTCTTTAAGGGGAAACTCAATCAGAGAACAGACAGAATCATTTAATCTGTCACTGGGGAATCTGATTAGTTCTGACCAGACCTTGTGTGGTGAAATTGTGATAATCAATAACAAGATAATTTAAAAAAACCACCCTGCTTTCGTTCACATCTTTTTTTGCTGGACTTCTCTAAAGTCAGGAGATAAATTTAGATTTACTGGTTCTTTTTCCTCCCTCTTTGTGAAACTGCAGCCCTGTTGAAACATCAAGTGTGCTTGTTATCAGTGGGGTACAGGGCCCTGCTTGCATCAGGTGCAATCCAGTCAGGGTCAGTGGGCAATGTTGAGCCAAATTATTATTTGAATGTCATCTGTCTTGTGTCAAAAGCAAGAGAAGAAAAATTGTAGCTTTCAGAAAGTTGGATGATTTACTCTTGGTTTCACCTGTTTGTCACTATTCCTGTCCGTATCACAGCACAAGTTTTCCATTCCTGTACAAAATACAAGTAGGTCCCTTCATTCTCTGGTTTAATTTTTTTCTTTTCTTATTTGGTTGTTATTCCTGGGCTTTGTTGATGCTATTTAACCTGCTGTATACCTCTCTTCCTGCACACATTTTCCAGTGCAGTGTGTTTTGCATTAATTTTCTGGTACATAACCTGAGGTTTTTTTAAATATTCAGCAGACTGGGAGGTTTTTTCCCTTGAGCTGAGATCCAGGTGAGGTGAGGACATCCACCAGCTTGGCAATTAATTACCAGCACTGAGAGGGCTAAAGGGCAGAGCTGCTCACAGCCAACCAAAAACCCTCAGGAAACTGTGCAAGACCAGAGTCTGCCAACGCCAGGGAGGGTCCATCAATCCCACAGGGCAGATCAGGGTCATATCCCATCCCTTGTGCCTGGAATCTGGGGCTTTGCATGGAGCTCTCTGCTTGAAACGAGCAGTGACAGTACCTGGGTGTTCAGCTCAACTTTCTGTAGAAAATGTGATTTTAGCAATTGTTTTATACTTCCCTGACACCAGCAGATTTCTCTCTTCAGTTATCAGTCAGGGCTGTAATCTCAGATTAGATTTCAAACCGTGTTTTTCCTGATTTTCAGGAGACTCAGCGTTACTTTGGAGCCTGTTTTTCCATCTGTTCCCTGTGAATTTACTTGGAGTCCCTAGTTCTCCCAGACTCCTCTCCCAGACAAGGCAAAATGGTACCTAGCAGTGTGTGTTTGCCTGCAGAATTCCCCAGAAATGTGCCATCTGTTTTCAAGTGCCTAAAGCAACGATGATAATGGCAGCAGCTTTGAAGCCAAAACCACGCTTGACTCGAGCCCTGCTGTGGTGGATGCACAGAGCTCTGAATTCAGTGTCAGGAATTCAGCTCTGAAGTCAGTGCTGGCTTCTCATGCCATTTGTATTCCTGTTGCAGTGGTTCGAAAGAGATCTGCAAATGTAGGTCAGTTCTGTGTGGATTATTTAACAGGAATTCTCGCTGGAAGTGTTATTTATGCAAGTGTCAGGGCTCAAATCTGGGAACTCCGTGGTGTAATGGCACACATCCTCCAGCTAGTACTGCTGTGGGAAGGGGAGTTTGATAAAGGGGGAATTCTTGTACACAGGCAGTTTGAGGAGCTATTATCAATTTGCTATAATTCGAGGAGTAGCGATGCTGTGCTAGAGCTCTACGCTGACAGCCTCATCCAAAAAAGACTGAGACAAATATTTGCAAACCTCTATGAGCAACACCACAGCATTGCCCAGGTTTGTTTCTGCACCTCCTTTAGGCTTTGGATTTGTGGGTCTGCTGGGTTTTTTTTGTTAAAGGGGGTGCAGGTGCAATTAGTGTGGATGAAATGAGCCTGGCTCCTTCTTCACCCTGCCCCAGAAATGGTCCCTGATGTGTTCAGCTCAGTCTGCATCCAGTTCCATGTCTCTGGGACTGGCATGCAAGTCAGTTGGTTTAAGTAATAGCACACTGTGCTGCAATCTGCTGCATAATTATACACTTAATTAGATTCACAGTTTGCTACCTATGTCACACTGTGATGGGGCTTGCTGCTCTTTAGGGAGGGCAAAAAAAACCTCTTTTGCTTATAGCTCAGAAAAGCATCATAACAGTTGATTTTCTCCCTGAAGGTTTGAGTTCCTCTTAGAAGAACCTGCAGGACAGATTAAAGCTCAAGTAATTACTGTTTATTAAATGCCAGTGGTGAACACCCCCCAGTTAAAACAGGCCTTTGGACTTGAAGGGGAAAAGCCCTGAGAACAAGATGATGATGGCAAACACTCAGAGGTGTGGGATAAGCAAAGAAGAAATTTCAATATGTGAGTTCTGAGGGAACTGTGATTGTGAGATTTTACATAATACTGGGAGCCCATCACAGAATGGCCTGAGCTGGTAGGAACCTTAAAGATCACCCAGTTCCAACCCCCTGCCATGGGCAGGGACACCTTCCACTATCCCAGGGTGCTCAGAGCCCCATCCAACCTGGCCTTGGACACGTCCAGGGATGGGTCAGCCACAGCTTCTCTGGGCAACCTGTGCCAGGGCCTCACCACCCTCACAGGGAACAATTTCTTCCTCATATCCAATCTAAACCTCCTCTCTGTCAGTGTGAGGCCATTGCCCCTTGTCCTGTCACTCCAGGCCCTTGTCAAGAGTCTCTCTCCATCTTTCCTGTGGGCTCCCTTCAGGTCCTGGAAGGCCACTCTAGTGGAAATATCTCATGAGGTGAATCGCCCCCTACTTCATGCAGGGCAAACATACTCTTATTTGTTATTCTGCAAAATAGCTCTCTTCAGAGTATCTTCCTTTATACATGTTAAACCTGCCTTTAAACTCTCCATGATGGGCACTGCTTGTGTGTGTCAGCAAACATGAAATAGCCTTAATTTACCACTATTCATTTAAAACAATAGTATGTTTTGGAATGGAGTTATCCATGGGGCTTGGAGCAACCTGGTCTAGTGGAATGTGTCCCTGCCCATGGCAGGGGAGTTGGAACTGGATGATCTTTCAGCTGTTCCAACCCAAGCGATTCTATGATTCTCTAATTATGTCATTTGATCCTTCACAGAGAAATCCTTCCATCCTTCTCTGTGAAATGAGATGAAAAAATGGGCTTAAAAATTTTATTTCTCATCCTGTTCCTCCGCTTCCTTTCAAGATAGAAACCTTAGAAGTGTCTGACTGCTTGAAGCCTCCACAGATGGGCTGTTTCCCTCAGCATGACACTGCAACGTGCAGTATTTCAGGGACTGTGTCAAACTGTCCACACTTTTAAACACTCAGAAACGTAAGCCACCGTCTCCCTCCGTAAGGGAGGAGTCCTTCACAACATCTTGCTGGAGCAGTTGTGGCAGATTGCGTTTGCACTGACCCTGCTATGCTACTGAGAAGTTGATTATTGTGCATTTCCCCGAGCAATGCCCACATTTAGGAGCCTATGCTGTCAATGAGGGAAGTGATTGTCCCTCTGTGTGTCCCTCGGCACTGGTGAGGCCACACCTCGAGTTCTGTGCCCAATTTTGGGCTCCTCTCTTCAAGTAAGGTCCCTTCTGCTCACACCATCCCAGCCTCTTTGCTTGATAACCCCATCCACCATTTCTTCACCAGATTGTGGGTCGCTCTCTCCCTCCTTCATCATTCTTAGTTTTAAACTCTTCTCAGCAGGTTGGACAGTTTTCTGTCTTGGCTTTTTTAACTCTGGTGATTTCATCGCCTCAAAAAGATTACTAGGAACAGGAACACTAAAGATTCAGTAAACTTTGACCAATAAATGCAATATAAATAATAATAAGGCCTGTGCAAGTGTTTCTTACCTCTGGTCTGTGGCAGTTTCCCATAATGCTGTTTAGGGTAATTTCTCATGCATGCACAGTGCACACAGCCCATAAATCCTGCAATGGAACAACCACTCCTGCTCTGTGTCAAAAAGAGCTCCTTTGCCCCCTGCTCGTGGAAGGCTGTTCCAGAACTTCATAGTTCTGGTCCTTAGAAATTTCTCCCCAATTTTCAACCCCCATCTTTCCTTGGGGAGTGTAGATAAAGAAGACCTTATGTTCTTCTTAAGCCAGGATTTTCTTTTAGCTTAGAAATTTCTCTCCCTTATATTTTTCTCTCCTGGGAAATTAAAGAAGCAATCAACTTCAACTTCTTAGGCAATTTCACTTTCAACTTCATTCTCTTAGGCAAGATAAAGTAACCATTTTTTTCTTCTTAGTTTCTTTTCATTCAAAGGACTTTCTTAACTGCCTTGATAGTCTTGTCCTATTGATCTCTTGTAATCATCCTGTAATCAAGCAGCAAATGGAGTCTTCATTCTCCTTCATTCTTTTTCTGTCTGAACACATAACAGAGAGGAGAAAACCTGATCGATCTCTGAATAGACACTGTTTACTTGGTTTATTTCATGTGATTTCTATAATTATAATCCTTTAATTCACCCAATTTTTTGATTGATTTCCCAACCTTTCTGAAGAAGCCTGATTTAACAAACTAATGATATGGCTCTTCATTGTCATGGCTATATAAGCAGCATTTTAGAAGTGATATCTGGAGTAGAAACTATCAGCTGTTTTTGGCAACGAGAATGAAAAACAAAGCAAACCACAAAGCAACCAGATCTCCTTGTCCCCTCCACTTAAAGAATAGATGTTTTATGCAAGACACTGCCTGTGGAAAAAAAAAAAAAAAAAACAACCCAAAAACCTGAAAATACACAACAGGTTAAAGAATAAAAATGGCAGGAAAAAGTTTGTCTCCATTACAGGTGGGAATATTGGGTGGTCCTCAGCTTTGAAAATAAGGTTATGGGGACGGGGAGTTTCAGAGAATGTACAAATTAACATCTACCTGAACTAGTTTTGGAGTTTAAGGAGAGTTTCTTTCAAGGTTGATTGAAGTGCCTCTTGAGTCCACAGGCAAGAACATTTCATTTTACTGTCAATAGGGTTGAGAAATTTTAGAAGGAGTTATTGATTTTTGCAAAATTTGCTTCCACTCAGTCCCAAGGCTTGAAGTCCTCTGGCTCTTGCAGAGCATGGCTCTAGAGCAAACTTTGTGAGTTATGCCCAGAGGAAAGGCATAACTTTCTCTAATCTCTAATCTGGAGGGTTTCCAGATTCCTCTCTCCACAGCAGGAGCCCCGGGAGGTTTTGGATGGGAAAAACCTGTGCTGCTCTTGACCATGAGGCACTTCAGAGCTGGGTGAGGCTCAGGACTCTGTGAAAAGCTGCTGCTCTCAGTTGGATGCTGCACAGCTGAACGAGCAGCCTCAAGCCACCTCTCAGGGGTGAGAGATCCCATGGGAAAAGAAGGTAAATGCATTGTTTAGTGTGGAGCTGCCAGAGTGGGAACTCTCATCAGCCAGCTGCCAAAAGGGACACCAGTGTTTGGAGGTCACTGTGAGTTTAGGTGGATGCAAGGCAGCAGTTCAACCAGGTGATCCCAGTGCAAGTGTAGTAAGCACAAAGCCAAACACTGAAATATTTGCAAGACTTGAGGAAACATTCAGAAAACAGAGGTCTTGCTGCTTTGCATCTCTGGTAGTTTTGCCTTGCCTAAATTCCTTCCTAACCTGGAGATTTGTCTTTTTCTTCCTTGAATGGTTCTCTTGTGTTCCTGATACCTTTAAAATCGATTTTACCATCCCTATGAAACAATAGAAATAAAAACCTCCTCAAAAGGCAGTTGTCAGGTTGCACATTTTTCAATGGCCCACAGTATCTTCGGCTGAAGGTTTGGTAACAGAAGAGTTCTTAATGTCTTTTACAGCAGCAGCCAGATCAAGTTCTTGCTGGGCTTTGACCTACCTAATTTTTTCCTTGCAGATCCCCACCACATCCTTGTAGTCCTCTGACACA
Source organism: Falcunculus frontatus (assembly GCA_013398115.1). Classification (NCBI taxonomy): domain Eukaryota; kingdom Metazoa; phylum Chordata; class Aves; order Passeriformes; genus Falcunculus; species Falcunculus frontatus. Next base: position 51,415 of record VZRV01003470.1, read on the forward strand.
GCTGCCCCTTCTTCCAAAGGTGGGTGAGCAGCCTTTTTTTTGTCCTGCACTCCAGTTAAATCTCTCTGTTCATCCAGGCCGGTCTTCTTCCCCCATGTGTCATCTTTCAGCACATGGGGATGTTCCTGCACCTGTAGGATTTTGTTCATGGAGAATTTCCAGCCTTCCTGGTCTTCTTTGCCCTTCAGCATTGCCTCCCTAGGGACTCTGTCATCCCAAACAGACCAAAGTTTGACCTCAGGAAATCCAGGGTGGAAGTTCTTCTGGCACCCCTCCTTACTTCTCAGAGAATCAAAACCTCATGATCTCTGCCCAAGACAGCCTCCAACCCTTGCATCTCCCACGAATCCTTCTCTGGGGGCCTTCCCTGGTCAGCTCCCTCCCAGCTGTGCCAGGAAATTCTCTTCCAGGAATCTCCTGTCCCATTTCCCCTCTCCTGCATTGCATTTCCAGCAGACACTTGGTAAATTGTAGTCCCCCACCAGAAGATGATGTTAAGAGGTAGTCATCAAATGAAATTACGTGTGGATATTACCTTTCTCTCTTAGGGGTTGTGATTGAGGAGTTTTGATTATTTTGGGGTTTTAAACGTTTTTAATCTGCAAACCCCAGTGTGCTGTTTTCAGGCAGAAACTTTTTGATACTTGGAGCGGGAGAGGGTCTCAAGGTAGATTTGAAATTAGGGAGGCTATTACTAATTTTAGATTTCTGTCCTGGCTTGCAGCTGTGCATAGCTCTAGTCTAAATCTACTTGTGTGGGAAGTAAAACATTCTGAGCCTGCAATTTCAGGTCTGTGGTGAGGACTTCAGTATCTTTTCTGATGTGATGCAAGGAAAAAGGTTTTCATCGTGAAAGTGGTTCACTGTTGGTAGAGCTCCAAGAGGCAGTGAAATCTCCATCCTTGGAGAGTCTCAAAACTAGGTAATTTTTCATGGAATCATATCAAGAATGGATTGGATTGGAAGAGATCTTAAAAATCATCTAGTCCAAGCTGTGGTTATTGTGATTGATCACTGGGAAACCAAGGAGTCGGGAATCAAACAGTGGCATCTCCATCTCTGTGTGTGGATGGTGTTCACCCAAAGCTGTTACCAGACTAAACAGAGCCTGAGGATATCTCTAGACCACAATTTAGACAGCTTTGGGACCTGCCTTTGGGATACAGGGAGCTGAATTTCACCCAGGAGATGGAGTTCCCGTGCCTGCTGTGCCATCCTGAAGCCAGCACAAGCACTGCACTTGGAAAGGGTTCTCCAGCACCCTCCAAGGAAAACCAGATTTGATGGAGAGGAGGAGCTGATCAGCCATCCTCTTTAATTTAAGAGATTTTCTTTTCTCTGTGGCTGTTTGTGTTTCTTTTTAATCACTTTAAGCCTCCCTGGGACTGCTCTGCCTCGGCTGCTGCTTGTCTTGAGATTTGTGAGGGATGAGCCATGAATTAGGAGCGCTCAGTGTTGAAGTGCTTTTTCATCCAGGAGGTTTAAGGCTGAACCTGGCTGAACTTCCAGACAAATCTCCTTAGTTCCAGCACAATGGCTTACTGTAGATACTGAAGAGAGATGCTCAATCAAAAAATTCTATGTGAACTTCAGAATTCACTCATGGCAGGGTTGATTTCTTTGTTTTCTTCTTCCATGCAAAAGTGCCCTTTCCCCCCCAGTTTTCCATAAAGTTTTGTAGTTGTTTTTTTTCCCCTTGTTAAACTTTTCCACATCTCATTTGGACCACTTTAAAATAAACTGGGGTTCCCCCTCCCTCCCCTCCTAAACAACCCTGTAGATGAGACACTAAGCCAATTACTACAGAAAAATTAAATTTCCAAGTGATATCCTATGTTTCAGGAGTCATTCCTACAGCTTTGAAATCAATATCTCCCTGTCTCGGGGGATTTCACCTTGTCTTTCCCCTGTGGGACAAGGTCTTCCCAAAGCCTTGGGTCTTTTCAGTTGGAAAAATGGAACTCCCACTTGTTCTGTGTAAGTACTTTTTGAAAATGATGGAGGAAAGCTGCATAATTCATCAGAGAAGAGTTCTGTTTTCTAAATAGTTGAGCTGTATCTCTTCCCACTTCCTACTTCTGTCTATATTCACCCCCTGATTAAAGCCAGGAACATGCAGTGATAGAGGCAGGCAGGGATTTAGCCCCAAATACGTCTCCCTCGCTTTCCAAAATGTGAGCAGAGCACTTACACAAGCTCCCAGCAGGCTTAGAATGTGGCCACCCCATAGGAGAAGCCTTTGCTGGATTTTTCAGACACAGATCAAGATGTGGGCTCTGTGGTGCTTCCCCTGCTCAGCAGCCCTTGTGTAACCCCTGCAAACCCAACATTTTCCTAAGGAATGAGCGTGCAAACACCCAGGGCACACATCAGGAGACACCTGGGCACTGGAACTGATCACATCCTATTCCCTACACAGGCATTCAAGGATGAATTGTGTGAGGATGATTCTCTGTTAACAACTGCTGAGGGTTTTTTTTCCCCTTTGGAAGGTGAATTTCTAGGCTTTCTCTCCTCTGTGGAACCTTTCTTTATCAGAGATTTATGTCTTCCTGTTGCATTTAGTTGAAATCAGTCACTGGTGGTGATGCCTCCTCCAGCCACCTAGAAACAGAGACTAGACAAGAGTAAGGGAATAAAGATAGGTATTTATTTGAAGGGCCTTCAAGGTACACCCTGGGGGAGCCAGAGGCTGCTTNGTGGCAGTGCTAGAGACACAAGGGCAGCTGCTTGGGCAGAGAGAAATCCGGTGGCACTTGAGTAAAGAGCAGTTCTTGGACACTTTTAGCACAGGTCCTGCTCCGAGGCTTTATTTATGTCCTGTTTGTAGATGTGCTGGCATGGGAGCTGCCAGGGAATGAGCTCCTGAGGGTTTCTAAGGCTGATTTGATTCAGGTGCTGCTGACAGTGGCTTAGAGGAACCCCTTGTATCCTCTGTGGGAGCATCAGTGCTCCTGGGGAGTCATTTTCATCTCACAGACAGGAAAAGTTGTGGGAGCTCGGCTGTCAGTGGTTGGTGCCTCGAGATTCTCAGACAAGGGGTAACTTCACACCCACTCCTATTGAGTCTGGGAAATTGGTCTAAAAATATTAATATAAACAGGCTCAATTATTGTAAAATACAGTTTATTCTGACATAAACCAAGCCTGTTTTGGGCAGGGACAGCTTCCACTATCCCAGGTTGCTCAGAGCCCCATCCAACCTGGCCTTGGACACTTCCAGGGATGGGGCAGCCACAGCTTCTCTGGGCAACCTGTGCCAGGGCCTCACCACCCTCACAGGGAACAATTTCTTCTTCATATCCAGTCTAAATTTCCTTTCAGTGTGAAGCCATTCCCTTTTCTCCTGTCACTACATGCTCTTGTAAATAGTCTCTCTCCTTAGCAGATTATTATCAAAACAGTAAAAAGCTGAGGAATAGGTACTTGGATAACAGATAAAATGTCTGAAATGGATTATTTTTCTCCAACCCCCAGTAATAAATCCAGCTCCCTGGATTTTCCTCTCAGTGAGGGTATGAGTTTACAAGTATTCACTTGTATAGATCCTTCTAGGTGAGAACAGCTGTAGGTCCTGGTGGAGTAAAATTTCATAATGAAGTTCTTGTTATAGACTTTTTCTCTTTAAGTTCTTTGCCTTGGCTAGGAAAGTTCATTTAAGGTTGGAAGCTGGCACAAAAATATTGGTCTTGGCTAGGAAAGTTCATTTAAGGTTGGAAGCTGGCACAAAAATATTGGTCTGACCTCAGGATCAAACTTTTATTTTTAATACAACTGATGAGAACAAAACTGGTTGTGCACTTCTCATCAGCAAACAAGTCTCAAAATAAGAGTATGGCAGAGCTCAGCCGAGTGGGATTTGAATGACTGGCTTGGGCAGGAAAAATCTCTGGCAGTGTTTGTACAGCATGATATAGCTTGGATGTTGCCTTTGGGAAATGTTTTAATGGGAACTTGAGGTATCTACTCACTTTATTTTTGCATAGAATATTCCATTTAACATGTCTGATGATGATGGGGGGGAGAATTTATCTAGTTCTCCCTGTATTGAACCCAGGAACTAATTCATGTGCCCTCTCTAGTTAGATATAATCATCACATTATAAAATAATATTGAGAAAGAGCAAAGTCATCCATGTGAAGATAGGGCTATTAATGCAGATTTTTCTTTTGCAGTAAAACTACTAAATCATGTCTTCCCAGCCTGAAAACTCAGTGTTTGTACATGAAATTGCAGAGAAGAGGATATTTACTTTACCTGATCCCTTTGGTTCCCTACTTAGAGTGAAGAGCTTTGATCTGAAGTTAATAAAAGAGAAGCATAATCTGTATGAAACAGATATACCCAGGAGACTTTTCAAATAGCTTTTTAAAGTTTTTTTTTTGGTTTTCAGTGAGGGCTATGAAGTTGGGCCAAAAAAAAAAAAAGAGACCTTTTTCAAGCTGAGATGCACAGCATTTTTCTATCTGACTCTTTAACAGAGACTGCATGAGGAGGTATCAGTCCTTTGACTCCAGAGCTGGTCCTTGTCCATGCAGATTTGATTCCCCATCTTGCTGTTGGAAAAACATCGTGGAGAATAGGATTTTTATGATTAGGATGATAACTGGAGTTGCAGGGGAGTTTTAAAAGGTCTGTTCAATATGACTTTTATATGCACTTCTATATGCCCATTGAGTTGCCAGAGTTCTGTTGAGGAGCTTTTGAAAAATCATGGAAGTTCTGGCTGGAGGGCACCTCTGGGAACCCTCCTGCAAGGGCAAATTGCCACCAGGTCACATCAGTCATGGCTTGGCCTGTCTGAACCTTGAAGACTTTTGCAGATGAAGTTTCTGTGACACAGGAGCCCTTGGAAGTGATACCTTGTCAATTGTGTCAACTCATCCCCCCACAAAAGCTCTGCAGGAATCTGTGGCTAAAGAAGAAAAAATGTGCCCACAGCTGCAGAAATAAAGATTAATTGGTTTGTTGCTTTCCAAATGAATTGGGGTATTATATTTTAATAGTTTAAGCTGGGTCTATATTTAGCACCTATACTTCTAGAAAAGATTAAAAGGCTTTTGTTCCACTGATCCTTGGGATAATCAGGCTTCAAATTGGAGATCAGGACATGCAGAATGGGTTAGGGGAGTTAATTATTTAGAAACTGAATGGCTCAGATTTTTTCCTGTCTTTCAAAAGCTCTAAAGCCTAACTGTTTTTCCCAAAATAGGGGATTTTCATAGAATCAGAGAGTCATAGAATGGCTTGGGTTGGAAGGGGGCTTAAGAATCATCTTGTTCCACCCCCTGCCATGGGCAGGGGCACCTTCCACTCTCCCAGGGGGCTCAGAGCCCCATCCAACCTGGCCTTGGACACTGCCAGGGATGGGGCAGCCACAGCTACTCTCGGCAACCTGTGCCAGGGCCTCACCACCCTCACAAGGAAGAATTTCTTCCTGATAGCCAATCTAAACCTGCTCTCTGTCAGTGTGAGGCCATTGCCCCTTGTCCTGTCACTGCAGGCCCTTGTCAAGAGTCTCCCTTCCACTATGGATGCAGTTTCAAGAAACACGCTCATGGCCTTGGTCTCTGTCCTGTGTCTTTCCAGGGGGTGGTTTGGGGAAGCCTTGGAAGACAGGGAGCCACATCCTGTTTTTTATTAGTTTCCATGTGTTTGCACAAAACACAAAACAAGTGAGAGCTGTGCAGGCCTCTGAGCTGCTACCATTTTATGGCATAATTCAGGGCCACAGGGCAGAATCACGGAATTACTCAAATTAATCAAGTATATCTGGATGTCCATAGTCCAGCCTGCTGCTCAAAGCAGCATTCTGTCTGCAGTGAGACCAGGTTGTGCAGGAATGTGTCAGGTTGCATCTTGAAAACCCTTAAGGCCATAGACTGCCCAGCACCACGACATCTCCAGGCAGCCTGTTCCTGTGCTTTGATATTTTGCTGTGCCTTTTTTCCCCACCCCTAGGTCCAGTAAGAGCCCCTCTTGTTTCAGTTTAGGACCATTAACTATTGTTCTGTAGCTGGGCATGTGAGATCCCAGCTCTTTGCCCTTGGCAAAAGCCTGTCAGGGATTAGAAGGTGTCCTTTAACATGTCCCCAAAGTTTTATTTTCAGTGTAATCAAGCTCCATCACCTCAGCTTCTCCTCCCAGGACAAACTCTCAAGGCTGGACAATTTTGGTGCCACTCCACAGAACTCATTCCAGTTTACTTCTAAAAGATTCCCTGAAACAGCTGTTTGTGCTTTAGGAGTGTTTTATGCTTCGTCCAGAAAGATGGACAATCGTGGCTAAAACATTTTGATTGGCTTTCCTATAGGCCTGTGCTCAAGTAGATGAGCACAACATCTGGTTTGTGTTCCCTTGACTTCCTGTCTGGGTCATCTCTTTAATTTTGTGTCTCCCCCCTGACACCCAGGAGTCCTATTCTGTTGCCACAGAGAAAATACGGAGGTTTTGCCTTGGATTTAAATGAAGAATAAAAAAAAAAAAAAGAAGGTTCTTCAAGTTTTTGTCTTACTCCTACTGCTTGTGTCATTAATTAGGCAAGACAGCAAGGAAATGCTTTTTAGAAATGTACATCTGTGGTTCTCCAGGTAGAAAAAACCCTGGATATCACTGCATATGTCTTATTGTCATGGTAAATGTGAAAAAGTGCAAGTAATGTATGTTCATACTGAGTTTTCCTGCCAATTCAGATGAGCACGTTACGGATAAAGCCCGGATTCCCAACCCCTCGTGCCACTACAAAAGAATGTTCCTTCCCTTCTCAAACTTGGTCAAGAAAATTACTTCAGGAATAGAAATGAATTATATAAGGCTGTACCCTGGCCATCTGACAACCTCCCCATCTTCCCAGTAGGCACAGTACTAACTTTATCCCAGCGCAGTGCTGGGGCTAATATGAGTCATCTGATAACCTCCTCATTGTGCATTGACCTCAACCTTGGACCAAAATAAACAGAAATTCAATTACAAACCTCTCCTTGGTGCTCTCACCCTCCCTCCAGTGTGTCTGAGGCTCTGAGGAGCGTGGCAGACTCGGAGGCTTTGCTTTCTTTCCATCCGGCTGTGGTGAAACGGGAGCCGAGCCTCGGGATGGGTTTGTTCGTCCTCTAAAGAGCCTCAGGCTCTGATCCTGTGTTCAGGGGCTTCAGCACTGCCTTGGCTCTGCTCTCTGCAGGTGAATTGCTCCTGACTGAGGCTGAGCAGGAGTCCTCTGTGATATGGGAAAAACCTTGCATCTTCCTCTGAAGGCAGGACCTCACTTCCAGGACCTCATTTCTCAGCTTTCCCTGCTTGTGTTAATGGATGGGAAAGGGTTTTTTGTAGGTTTATAATACTTTGCTATTCTCCCTTCCTGACAGCCAGATGCAACTTGGGGATGTTCAGGAAGAGAATAGGGCACTTGGGGTGGGGAAAGAGCAGGGAGGATCAATGACAGGCATTTTTGGGATAAGTTTTCCTGAAACAAATCCACTTTGAAGGCACAAACCTGTGTCTGTACCCAGAAATGACCAGCTGAGATGTGTTCTGTGTGAAAAGAGAGGGATGGCACATTGCCACCCATGGATAGGGGCCTATCAAAGCACTGGACTGAGCTGAGATAACTCAAAGATAACCTCAGCCCTGCCACTGAGGGGCTTTGTATCCTTGGGCACTCAGCTGGTGCCTCTTCTCCATCTACAAAATGGGACCCATTGCTAAGGTGGGCCTGTTCCAAAGCCATACCCTTTTTAGGGGAAGATTTAGGGTTTTGCAGTTTGTCTGGAGAAGATTCCAAGTGGGCTGACTTATGGAGGGTGCTGAGCATCCCTGCAGCAAAAATAAAGCTGCTCATCTTCTAAAGCCTTGATTTAAAGCTCACTGAGCTGTTCTTTGTGAGTAAATTATAGAACAAATTTACCTCAGTCTCTGAAGCCATCCAGTTCTGATTTCTCCTGAAATTAATATTTGAAACTTCACAGTGAAAAGCAGATGTTAAATTCATGTTATTCTACAGTGCCTCTGAATTGTTTGCTTGAAGGTAAGCCCCCTTTCCTGTTCTTGCTGTGCATTGGTCATCTGTTTTCCAATATCTGAAACCACTAAAGCAGGAAAGTTATCCATGAAAAAAAAAAATAGGGAATGCAACAGTTTTTGAGGTGCATTTTCAGATGCATAATGCAAAAACTCCCTAAAAGATTCAAGACCATTGTTGTGCATGAATTTACAAGGACATGTATTTCTACAGCCAGGGGATAATTCTGTAAATAAGCACAGCCCTGTGACCAAACATGCATGCAAACATGCCCAAATATACCTAAAGATTTGTACAAAGCCTGCACTTATTTGGCTTTAATAACTACCCACATATCTGGGCAGAGTAACGGTGAACCTGACAAAAATTCTAAAGGTGAGTCAAGAAGTTTGGGTGGAAGGCACTACTCAAACATGGAATCATTCTGTTTAGGAAGACCCCTAAAAAGTTGGGAATTGCAGACACCAAACTTTCAGTACTGAATTCGACAGAGAAAGAAAAGATGGTTCTGTTCTGAGAAAGAACCTACTCACTTAATTTGTACCCAGACTACCCTGGAATGAAAGGATTCTTTTATCTCAACCATTCAGGCTCAATGCACCTTTTGTTTTACATGAAGCCTGAGGTATTCACCTCCTGTCACTTTAGTGAAGTGTTTTACCTCCTTTGTGACTTGATCAGAAGATCTTTGTATTCAGCAGAACATTTCCTTTTCATGTCAGTCAGGCTGGGAAGATCTGTGCACCTCGTTCCTTTGAAAAATGGATTAAGGATTCAGAAGTGCATTAACTTTGTCCAGAGCCAAGCAACTCAGAGAGTGTGATCTTGACTAGTTTGGAAAATTAACTTCCTCTTTCCAACATGTACCAAAACCACATAAACACAGCAGTTCATTGTGGAAATGGAATAACGAGCTCACACGTAACTTCAAGTTTCTCTGGAAGTGACGTTCTTTGTGTCTGGGGTGAGATTTTGGACTTGAGATCAGGCGTAATGCCTCTGTAATAAGCACAGAAGGAAAAAAAAAGTAGGTGCAGATACTGGTTTTCTTCCTGAGAAATCAATAGGAGATGATTTGGCAAGGTGTAGTGCTTGGTACTCATAATGGAATTCCCTGGTGCAATAATGGCAATCACTTGGGAACAGCAGAGAGAGAAATGCATTTCATGATGATCCCTAATTTTTTGTTCCTCACCCAATTATCTGAATTGCAATATTGGTCTGTGCCTCTGACTTTATGTGCAGTCCACCCACTGAGAAGATTTCTGGAGCACACAAACTCTGTCCCTCAGAAGTGTTTAGGATTTTTTTCTCTTGCCACGATTTCTACCTGGTTTAATATCCTTCAAAGGAGCAGCTGCTGTAGCTTAAATAACCATCAAGTTTATATCTAAAATTTAAACCTATGTCTGTTAGAAGGTCCTAGTCCATTCATTTTTCTCTTCTGATCCAGGACCAAGCTCTGCATACATTTGCCATCCTGGAAGTGAGAAGTCCTGGTGGGTCCCTTGGACTTCAGTTACCCTGATGGAATCCTGATGAGTGCCAGCAAATTTCTGTATGTTTACCCAGGGATAATCAATAACACTTTGGGCTCAGAAACAGTGATTCTTTACTGGAGGCTCCTTCACTTGTCTTCCTGTGAATTAAAAATTGGGGCTCAGACAAACCTCCTTTCAAACAATGAGGATGGTAGTCCTTTTTTATTTGCAAAGATTTGGGAATTACATTTTAACCAAGGCTGTCTGAGAATCTTCTGTGAGGACAGTTCTCTGATGGAAAATGCATATTATTAGACATCATCATCAGATGAGATTTTATGCCAAGAAAGCTTTTTATTTCTCCCTCTCTAGGATGAATAGAGGGAGTGATGCTTGGCTCTGTGCTCAGAGGAAACTCAGGAGCAGCTTTCAGGTGGGGATGAACAGCAGCCACCTTCCTGCCTGTTTCCTAATGCAGCATCCTTGGAAGCCAGGCACTGGGAAAGGGGAAAGCAGAAAGACACAGGAGGCTGTTGCTCAGCCTTGTGGTTCCTATAAAGAACCACTGTTGAATTCTTTCTCCTCAGGAGCAGACAGGGAAAATGGGAGAAGAAAGAAATGTACAGGTAAGGCACCAAGCCCCTTAATGACAAGCACTTAGAATTTCCCCAGGGATGTTTCTGGTGCAGTGAACTGATTAAAAGTGGAAGACAGGCACATGGTATTCCTCCAGGTTATCATTGCCTTGGCTGTCAGAGGTCAGGTGAATTCATCTGACGTGAGGCAGGAATGGCCATAGAACCATGGAGTGGTTTGGGTTGGAAGAGACCCTTAAGATCATCCAGTTCCCCCCCCTGCCAGTGCAGGGACACCTTCCACTATCCCAGGTTGCTCAGAGCCCCATCCAACCTGGCCTTGGACACTGCCAGGGATGGGGCAGCCACAGCTTCTCTGGGCAACCTGTGCCAGGGCCTCAGCACCCTCACAGGGAACAATTTCTTCCTCATATCCAGTCTAAACCTCCTCTGTTTAAATCCATTCCCCTTTATCCTGTCACTACATCTCCTTGTAAAAAGTCTCTCCATATCTTTTTTTGTAGGCTCCCTTCAGGTGCTGGAGGGCTGAGCAGTTTGATGTTGCTTTGTTGCCACAGCGCTCTGCCTCAGCTGGGTCCAGCTGCAATTTCCCCCATGGGTCAGACACAAACAGCAGATGAGAGCCATCTCCTCAGAGCAGGAACAGCACAGCCACAGAAACCTCTGAATGTGTCAGGGCAAGCTGGGTAGGTCGGATGTCATTGAAGGAATGCTGGAAGCAAATCCATTAAATGGGTTTTCAGTAGCACTGATGTCCTTCTAATAACACAGGCACAGGAATGACTCTGGGGTCGGTGCTGTACGAGGAGGCTGGAGCTCCTCTTTCAGAGCGTGTTCTTGCATTACCTTTGTGTGGGAGTTCAGCACTCTGCACAAGTGTTGGTTCTTATCTTCACCTCTGGGAAGTTTTACCTCGAGTCCGAATAGATGAGAGACGCCTGCAGATGTTGTTTCAAGATGTTTATTTCTTCTCATCTCTAACTTGCTCTCAGCTCTGGCTGCACGTCTGATGCCAGCCGAAACCAAGGGGGAACTGCCCAGTCTTGGGCCGTCCCTGTCCTTTTTGTGCCCTTTCCAAGGTCCAACCATTCTTCACAACGTATTTATTATTTACTCTTTTATACCAATTAATTTGCACCTATTCTAGACACGTAATTTCTACCTCTTTTTCATTCTACCAATCATCTTATGCCACAACTACTAGAGAACATGGAGGGGAAGGAGAAGAAGAAGAACAACAGGGCAATGCCCAAAATCCTCCATCTTAAATCCTTCACCCTCGTATTAAAAATCCTAAAATCTACTTTCTAACCTTGTAAAATACTAAACTACTACTCATTTTTACACTCTCGTGGTTTGCACTGATTCTTGTAATGTTGGTAACTTTTCCCATGGGCTAAGGTCAAAGACAGGGTTATTCTGAGCTTTTTACCAGGGTCTGGGACCCCCTTGCTGGGGGCTCCTGAGCACCCAGGACAGCCCGAGGCATGTCCTGACCTCCCACGGCAGCCAGAGGCGTGCCTTGGATTCCAACACCTTTGCAGAAACATCTGCCAAAGGTGCCCACTGGAGTGGAAAGCAGCCTGATCCTTCCAGTGTTCCTGTGGGATGTGCTTGGGAGAGAGCACTGGTTGGCTGCAGAGAAAGAAATCTGTGCAAGAGCCTTCCTCTGAAGGCTTGGGGAATATTTTCCCTGTGTAACCTCCCTCACACATTGTTTGGGAGCACACACGGAGTATTTTACTGGGCTACAATGATCTCTACGGCCTCAGGTGCTGCAAAGAGCTCAGCATTTGCAGAATTATTGGTCATTTTGGGCTTACAAAAATAGATGTGATCTTTAAGGCTCCATTCCAATATCTGGCTCTGATGACAGCTCAAAATGCCTGACAAAATGAAGTGCACTAAATGCTATTTCTGTCCTGAGCTGATCTATGGGGGTTTTTAAAATTATTATTCTTAAATATTAATAGAAATGTCTCCACAAATGATCTGAAGTTCAGAATTCCACATTTCCTGATCATTTAGTCAATCTATTCCTCACACTAGGTGCTAGTTATGCTAAAATGGCTGAAAGAGCACTTCTCCGCAGGGTGAAAAACTGCAGGATTGGGATCACTGTCCTTGGGTGAAATGGTTCCCTTGGGAAAAATCCTAGAGAAGCTGCTCCTGAGAACCTACTGGGAAATAAGAGGGGCTTTGTTTGCTTTTTAAAAGCCCAGAATACTTCATTTATTTTTAGATGTCTGGCAGTGAATCTGGCTGCTTTAGGGATGTTTAAGCTCTTCTTAAATTCAAGCAAGGTTCCCTGTTTTTCCTCCAACACCGAGATGGCAGCAATAGTTTTGGTTCCACAGACTTGTCAGTTCAACTATGGTTGCTTAATGTGCAGTCTGATAAAGCCTTGTTTGCAAATATTTTGGTTCCAAGGGTTTGACTGGCCCATCGCACAGGCAGGGATATATAACAGGAAAAGGTTAGGAGATGATATTTGTTATAAAGAAAGCTTTTCCTAAAAATCAGGGGCTACTCAAAGCAGAGCTCTAGAAAGGGTTAGTTATGTGATGATGGGTGCAAACAGGAACTGAAATTTCTGGGTTTTCAGGGCTGTGGAACTGAAACACAACAGTAGCTTAATGGCTCAAATTCAAAAACAGCTTCCATGATAAATTTAAGGCTCCTCTTCATCTTTTAACAAATAATTTAGGTATTTTCCCACAGAGGTTTATTGACTTCAGTGCAAGCAAAAGCAGAAAGAAATTCCAGTCTGAACTGAAGCAACTGGAGTTAGAAACCTTGCTATGGGAAAGGCAGTATGCATTTTTCATAGAAAGCAATAAAATATTAATTCCTTTTAGTGACTTAGATGAGCACTAAAAAAAAAAAAAAATATTAGAACTGGGGCAAAAGAATTGCATTATTCAACCACATCCTCTTCATTACATGTCATTAAAGAGATGTTCGATATTTTGAGAGGAAAAAGGCTTTTATAATTCTGGTTATTAGAGTAAAAAGTTAAAATTTCTTCAGTCTTGGGAGAGAGAGCTGAGGCTGAGGGAGCTGTTCCCACTCCTTTCTTTCTAAAGAAGTGAACATCAGCATTATAATTAAGGAATTTGGTTTGAACCCTATGCTGGAACAGCATTTTACAAGAGTGTTCATGGGAAAAGCCCTCAGCAGAGTTAGAGCTTGGCTCCACTGACATTCCAGGTTCCCTCCCAGTGATCCCAAAAGAGGTCAGAGGGATTCCACCAGCTGAGGAAAACTGCTCCCATGCCTGTCCCTCCAGCAGTACCTAAGTTACTATAAAAGGCTTTTCCTGAGTCCAAGATTGTGTAATATTTGTTCCTTACAATCACAGTCCATTGGGTGCTGACATCTTCACAGCAAGCCTTGACCTGGTAATGCTATAAAAAGTTAATTTTATGGATTTCTCATTAAACTCCAAAGGGTGGTTCAAGAAGGTTTGTTTTACAGGCAGCCTGTGCCTGTTCAGGGGGTGGGGGTTTTTTTTAAAAAAAATAAAAGTGGTGCTGCCGTTGTTCCTCCTCCCAAGAGCTGAGGCTGGGTTTGGCAGCTCTTAGGAAATTGTTGGATATAAGTGGATAAGACAGATCTAATAGGAGAGATGTCATGGAAAGAGTGTGATTCACTGCTTTGGGCTGTGCACAGAGCTCAAATACTTGGTTTAATCTGGTGTTAGGTGCCAGCTGCACATGTATAGTTCAACACCAGCACTAGGACAGACAGCTTTTTTCCTTGGCTCTTGCCGATCCTGAAACTCTTCTTCCCCTTTTTTCCTGCTTGCCTCAGGTTGATCAGATCCCAGTGGGGTAATTATATATTGCTGCTGTAGATATATTCTGCAAGCAGCAGCTGGAGCTTGGGGAAAACACCCTTTCCTTGGAAACCCTTGCTCTCAAAGAAGTTTTACAGCAAAGCTTTCGCAGATCTGCTTCCAAGATTAACACAGAAGGCTTAAAACTGCATCTAGTGCTTAAAACTGTGGCTCTGCTGAGCTCCAAATCTTGAAAAAAACCTAAAATTGGAGGTCTCCTATGAGACAAACTTGCAGTGTAGCTCTCTTCCATTGCAGTTTAACACACTGCTCGGATTCCATTAAGTTGTAGCATGGGACATAGCTAGGGAAGTGCAATGGCTTTTGTTTCCTAGATAATGGACATTTAGGGATGAGGCAACACTGCATTCCTGATAAAACAAGGGAGGAAACATTGCTGGGAATAACTAAAGAAAAAAAAAAAAAAAAACAAAACCAAAAAGCAGTGAACATCTCAGACTTCTCTTGTCTTTTGTCTCTACCTTCCCTACCTCACTGAGCAATGGGGTCATCTATGTATTAGCTTTCTTTTTTTTTTTGCCTGTTTACTTATGGAGCCAGTTCCTCTTGCCCTGAAATCTGATTCAGACTGAAAGAATCAGAAATTGTGGCTCTCCAGTGGTTTCCAGGAAGTTTAGGAGCAGACACAGATGATTTTGCATGGGTGATTTCTGTCATATATTTTTCATCCTCACCTTATCTGTGGCTCCTACGGTTTTTATTCAGCTTCTCTGCAATGCCCCACTGATTTTCAGCAATTTTTATGCAGGGGAAGAGATGGCTTATGGTACAAAGCTGATCTTCCATCTGCTTTTTATTGCTTTCTATTTGAAGATTGACTTAATGTTCCAGTGGCCAAGAAGAGGGGAAGTTATTTCTGCCCTTTATAGCCAAGAAGGTGGGAGGGCTGTGTGAATGGATATAGTCTGGTACTGGTTTTTGTACATCAAGTTGAGCTTTAGTTGAGTTTGGTGTCTCTCTGGTTTATATTCAATAATAACAATCCCAAAATACTGTCACTCTGTAATCATACTACTGTTATCTTCGAGGAGTCTGGCCCTCTCTGCCCCAGCTGGAAGGTTTCTTGTTGATCTTAAGACTGCTCAAATAAGATTCTTTTCATGTTGCTTGTCTACCTCTGGGCTAATTTGCGTCTTTGTTTTTATTTGGAAAGCTTCTGCTAAAACAAACCGGGGAGGAAAAAAAAAAATTGGCTGTCTCTGAAACAAAGTTGGTGGAAAATGTTTTGCTCTGCCTGTCAGAAGTTATTACACTCATTTTGCTACAAAGCTCTCCTACTTTTTGAGCAGAGCCAGAAAATTTGGCAGGGAGGCTCTGCTGACGTCATGGTGTGGTTTTTGCCATCCTTGAAGAAATCCGCTCAGTGCATTTCTTTTTTTTAACGTGTATTTCTTTAGAGACTTGTCAGAGCTTTACTATGGAAATCCCTGAGGATTTCTTAGCTCTGGGAAGACCAGATGTTCCCATATCAGTGGGGAGGGACTGTTCTGGCTGGCCAAGACCTGCTGCTCCTGGCAGGGAGGGATGGGATAACAGGTGGCAGACTGAGAGCTGTGTCTCCAGGGCTCTTCATTCCTGCAGGCAGGACACTGGGGAAGTGGGAAGGCACAGAAGTCACAGAATAGGATGAAGGGAGAGGCAGCCTGAGGTGAGAGAAGGAACACAGTGCTGCCAGCTGTGTCCCTATGGGTGGGGACATGACCCTTTTTTAGCCAGATGACCTCTGGAAGTCTCATCGCTTCCATTCCAGGGGTGAACAGAAATCCCTGTGAAGGGCAATTAGAAATTACAGAAAGGCCAAATCCTTTTCCTCCTCTTTGTGGCTGGGACTGGGGACAAGGGAGAGCAGGCAGGAAGAGCTGTGTGGCTCCAGGGAGCAGCCTTCCCTCTGCTTTCCCTCTTGTGTGCCCCTGGTCAGGCCAATGCCTGCACTCACTGTAACGTTGCCTGCTGAGAGCAGTGCAAAGATGATCTTTGCAGAGACAGACAAACCTGCATTTGGGGGGCCAAATGGAAAGATGGGAAGGGGGGAAGGTCTTTGTGCAGACAGGATATTCCTCGTGGCGCTGTGTTGATGCCTCCTCCAGCCACCTAGAAACAGAGACTAGACAAGAGTAAGGGAATAAAGACAGGTATTTATTTGAAGGGCCTTCAAGGTACACCCTGGGGGAGCCAGAGGCTGCTTCCAAAAAATTGTACCCCAAGATGGACCCCAGGTCACGAGTTCTTCACACTTTTATAGGTTTGGATCATTTGCATATCAGGGTTAATTCTCCAATTAAAGCCCCAGTTTAGCGATGTAACGCCCCTCAGCTTGCCCCCCTCAGAATCTTTGGTTTACACATTTTGGGCCTAAAAACAGCCTGGTTGTCCTTGAAGGCAAAGCCTGGAGAGGCTTGGTTATGTCTACCCAGTACGAGAGAGCAGGAATTACAGGCTACAAGGAACTTCAGAGTTACACTCTAAGCAGTACAGAATTTGAAAATATAAAAGTTAAAACCTAAGGCATCAGTGTATGGGGCAGGATGGATGCATGGCACACACAGGATGGGGGCTTCCCTTGCAGACAAAGAGTTCACATCAGAGCAGTACAAATCTCACTAAAATCTTCGTTTATCATTCCCTCTCAATAGTGACATGCAGCAGTGGCATAAAATAAAGTGAGTTTTGTTACAATCCAGGCAACATCTCACAGCCTTTTAGAACTTGTAATGGCTAACAAATTTAAATGTAACGAATTTCCACAGCTGAGGTGTTCTTTTGCTGCTGTTGGTTGATTTTCACCCAGGTTTTGTCTTTCTGTTTTGGTTTTATCTTTTTAATAAAGTTTAAACAGGCTGCAAGTGCATGTGACTGTAGAGATGCCCTCAGTGGAAGTTTCACTGGCTGACCCCAAGCTCTCAGGGATGGTTGTTAAGGGATGCTGTAAGTTGCCAGCAGCTCCTAAACTCTCCCTAACAAGCTTTGCACAGTTTCAGAGGCCCCCCTCAATTGTCACAACTCCTCCTGTTCCTCTTGTTGCCCCCATCTTATCCATTTTATTTAGTGACTGAAGAATGTTGGTGTTTGTCATTTCTCTGTTACCCCTTTGTGTGTCTCTCTGTGGTTTTCTTTCTGTTTTTCCCTTTATTATCACCTCTCATAGAATCAGAGAGTCATAGAATGGCTTGGGTTGGAAGGGACCTTAAAGCTCATCTGGTTCCACCCCCTTCTATGGACAGGGAAACCTTCCACTATCCCAGGGTGCTCAGAGCCCCATCCATCCTGGCCTTGGACACTTCCAGGGATGGGGCAGCCACAGCTTCTCTGGGCAACCTGTGCCAGGGCCTCAGCACCCTCACAGGGAACAATTTCTTCCTCATATCCCATCTAAACCTCCTCTCTGTCAGTGTGAAGCCATTGCCCCTTGTCCTGTCACTGCAGGCCCTTGTCAAGAGTCTCTCTTTGCACTGGAAGGGTCCTTGATCAGGTTACCTTAAAGAAGCAGAAGCTTTCTCCTTCCACATACCCTTACACAGGATATAAGGCAGTGATCAGTTGCTGGACCACTTAAAAAACATTGCACCTCCAGCTAAAAACATCAGAGGTGTCACTGGCAGCACGTACAACCCACTCTTAGCCACAGCTCCTTGCAAGGGCATTCTGGGCTTGGGTTGAAATAATTTTCCTGACTCTATGTTTGGAAGCACTGGGAGGGCACCCAGGTGTAGGGGGACCAAATGCCACAGCAGAATTCTCAAGAATCGCTTGTCATTTTGGAAATAATCCCTTTCTCCTGCATGGAAGTGGGGCTTTGTTTGAAATAGTTGGGTTTTGGTGTGAGCCAGAGTTAAATAAAAGGTTTTAGGAGCAGAAGGGACTAGGAAACAGGGAAGAACAGATCAGCAAACTGAAAAGGCTGGGAGAAGATAGAAATTGAGAAGGAGGGATGGGACATGGGCAGAAGCTGAGGCACAGGAGGGAAGGATAAACACTTGGGACCAGCTTAGGACCTGTAGGATGGAGATAAATTAAAGAATGGAAATTGAATGGAAATGGAAAAGAGCAAGAGAGGACAAAGTCCAGCTGAAGCGTGAACAGAGCTGTCAATGTGGTTCCATCTGATGCTGCAGAACCTGACACAGGATTTGTACACCTCAGTCATTTTAAGCTGCCTAGCAAAGAGTTGTGAAACCCTCCACCTTTCCCTGGTGATGGGTCTGCACACTGCTGTCATTTTCTGTCACACTCATTCATTTTCTCACACAGCACAGCGTTGTGTTGTGAACCTAGAAACTGTGGCAGGCCAGAAACTTTTTTCCTCCTGTGGTAAACAGAAACCTGAAGTCCCTGAAATACACCTAGTGTCTCTCTGTGAAAAGGCATCTGAAAAAAATCCCAACATATTTACACGGGATTTTTTTTTATTTTAAGGGATTTAAGATAATTTTAAAAATTTTTTTATTTTAAGGGATTTAAAAATAAGGGTTTAAAAGTTACTCATCTGTAGATAGCATTTTGGGTTTTAAAACCCAAGACAAAGACAGTATTAAAGGCACTTTAGGTTAACAGAAGTACTTGAAAGCTAGGAAATATTTGTGTGAAAGTTTCTGGTACAACCTGTTTTGTCTTGCCCCCCCTCCCTTTATCCCAGTATTGTGACAAAATCTTTAGTTTCACTATCATATATTTTTGCCAGTTCAAGAATCTGTCCTCATTCAACACATGGAAAAGGCAGTATTCCAGGAACAGTCCAGGCTGATTCAGGGAATGGGACTGTCACCTTCACTTCATGGAGGTGCAATTCTTCCTCCATCAGTCAGCAGTGGCACAAGCATCCTTTTCAAAGCTCAGGATGGAGACTGCTCAAGGCCAGGTTGGATGGGGCTCTGAGCAAGATGGGGTAGTGGAAGGTGTCCGTGCTCATGGCAGGGGGTTGGAATAAGATGATCTTTAAGATCCCTTCCAACTCTGCCCGTTCTATGATTCTAGGACTGGGATGGATGTTTTCCCATCAGGGAGTAATCAGGGTTACTTCTATTTTGAGAAAACTGAGATTTTTTTATCCCTGCTCCTTGTGGTGATGGATGAAACTGCCTCCTGATGGAGACATGGGTATTGTTAGATGCCCCAACCTGCCTCACCTTGTTGCCATCTGGAGCTTTGAGATCTGCAGTTACATGAATTGAGAATTCTTTATGTATTTTTTTTCCCTCTTGGAGTGTAACACAAATGGGAAAGCCAAGGTTTCACTGCCCATATTCAGTGAAATCACTGCTCTTTCCTATCCTGAGTCTGGCATTCTGTGAGATGCAGAGCAATGTTTCAAACCTAGGCCTTCACTTTGACTGAAGTAAAGAGGCTGAAAGCACTCAGAGATCTGGCTATGAACATTTGATGCCATAGCAGTTGATTCTCTGATGCCTGGAAGGATGTTAATAAACATCCTTCAGGGTTCTCCCGTTTTCTGGTGAGAGAACAGACCAGGAGGACTCCTGTTTCCGAGTGGTATGCCTAACAGCTCCAGGGCTCAAGCTAATTCTGCTTCCCTCCCCTGCTCAGCACTCTCATTTATAGATTTATGGCTCTGAGTAAGAAGGGAAGTATGAAGTTGGCTGTAATTGGTACTGTGCATAAGTGTAAATTACCATTTCAAATGGGGATGCTCTGCCAGCTATTGCATTTTTTAATTTTTTTTTTCCCTGTCTATTGCTCTTTTTAGACCGTAGAGATTTGTTTGATGTGTGGAATATTTTGGCTCATGGGAGACGAATCCTACCCCAGGGCCTCCAGCCTGTGGGAGGTTCTGTTGTGCCTCCCAGGCTGCACATTAAGGTGTTGATGGATGATTTCGGAGGTGCATTGATCACCAAAATATACTGCAGGTATGGAAGGTTGCTTGGTGTTCTTCTTGTTCCTTTGTTTGATGGGATGAGTGTTACAAGGTGTCACATGAGCAAAGCATGTCAAGCTGTTCTGCTGGATGCCCAGGTGGTCAGCCAGCATCTCCAGCACTCACTGGGCAGCCTTCAGCCCCAGAAGGAGTTTTGGAAAAGGGATGTGAAAAGTATTTTGCTCCTGGGCTGCAAGAAAGTGAAAAAACTATAGTAGAGATGAGAAGCTCCATAACTGTGGAAAGTACCTCAATGTGGGAAGCAGAAGATAGGGGTAGCACAGGAGCTGAGGAGGAGGGAATTGGAAAGTTCAGGAGATGATGGGGTAACTGGGAAATGCAGGGAGGCAAGGAAGTGGCTAAGAAGTTTTGCATGCCCTAGCCTCAAACCTAGATTCCCACTTGGGACATCTCAGTTTCGGAGCGAGGGTCTCTGGGTTTGGCTTTGCTGAGAAAATGCTGCACAGACACAACTTTTTGGCAGCTGCAGTGCTGACCACATCAAATCCTGCAAAAGGGAGCTAAAGGAAATCCAAAGGGTGGCAGTGTTACCCAAAATGCTGAGCCACGTTTGGGGGTGCATAAGATATCCAAGGGAATGGTTGAAACAGAATTCCTGTGCTGCAGATTGACAGCGCCTGTATGGACCAGGCCTGGGAGGACAATGTGTGTCCAGATTTTGGAGTAGTTGAGAGCCCAGAACTGGGCACCCTGTGCCAGTCAGAACGATTTTCCCCATGAATCTGTGAAGGGATTTTTGTGCACCTTGGCATTAATGACCGATACAGCCTGCAGGAGGATGTGGTCATCATAAACTCTTGAACCAAACCACAGAGAAGTGCCATGGCTGAGCTTGGCGATCTGATCACAGCCACTGCCTCAAAGAGAAGCTTACTGGCACCCTGAGGTGGCACTGGCCTCATGGCATTGGCTTCAGAGCTAGCCCCCAAATCTCTCTCCAGGGAGTGCTATGGTGCGGCAGTGTGGCTTTCGGGAATGCTGCTCTCGTCCCTCCTGACATCTCCGGGTCTCCCTCGCCTCCAACTCTGCAAATTGTGTGCCATTGGGAGCTGCTGGCCCAGCAGGATCTGCACGGAGGCTGAATTGTGGCAGCTGGCATTGCCTCTTAATATAGAAGTGAGGGGTGTGGCTGCACAGGCACCGCGGTGCAGAGCGGCTCGGGAACAGGCTGCGGGCTAAAAAGAGTTTACCTGCACATTGCAAGGGCTTCTGGCCTTAATACCGAGCCTGAGGTGCACTGTGAGCACACCAAAGGACGGCCAGCGGCTTCTGAAGGGCTGTCAGGAGCCAGCAGAGGTGGTGCAGAGCAGCCTGAGTGCCTGCTCGGAGCTGGGCTGTGGCAGGACGAGAGCGGAGTGGGAAGGGATGGGACTCAGGGAGCGCCTCGGCTGTCTGGAGCCCTGCTCGCCCAGGTAAAGGGAAGCCCAGAGCTGTGGCAGCATGGAATAGCTGTGGCAGCATGGAATGTCTGTGTGGGCTGGAAAATGGTCCTGCAAACCGTGCTGGGGCCCCACGCTGACTCTGCTCTGCTGACTGAAGCTTGCTCCTTCAATCCCAGCACAGGGTGAGCTCCATCACGGTGATGTAGACATGCCCTGCGTGTCCTCTTTGAAACCTCGGGAGCTTCCCCATCCCTCCCAAAAGCTGTTTTGAAAGGACTTCTCAACAGTTAACCCTGCGAATGAATAAATCATAATTATGATTCAAATAATCCCGGGAATGAATAATTCATTGTAATAATTGAAAAAGAAATTTCAGCAAGAAGCATCTTACTTTTATAAAGGCAAACATCGATTCTTTTTTTTTTTTTAAAGAACAGGTATATTCTCCTGCAAAGTCTTTTTCATCTGGCTGCCGTACCCCAATTAT
This sequence comes from Falcunculus frontatus, assembly GCA_013398115.1. Classification (NCBI taxonomy): domain Eukaryota; kingdom Metazoa; phylum Chordata; class Aves; order Passeriformes; genus Falcunculus; species Falcunculus frontatus. The sequence continues at coordinate 73,128 of VZRV01003470.1, forward strand.
GTATAATATGAAACAAAAATACGCTTCCTTGTGTGACAGCCATCTCCCTATAAATGAAAAAACTACGCTTTCTTTTGCAACAGCCGTCTTCAATGCTAATGAGTGAGAAAGGAAAGGGGATTAAGTGACATTTAAATCATATTCGCCTCCTTCCTGAGAACAGAGCCAAAGAAAGCAGCCACAGTCAGCTGGTCAAAATGTCCAGAGCCTGAACCAGGAATTGCCAGCTAGTTAGGAGGGACTGGGAGGAGGGATAAAAAGGGGAATGTTTTCCTCTAGATCCGTGCTGCTAAGAGATGGTGTAGGCTAAGCACATGGCTTGCAGCCAGCAAAGGCATCAGATGCTGCGATGATAAAAGCCTGGTTAATAACATTTAGCACCGACAAAGGGCTTTCAAGGGAAAGACAGACTTTTGTCCTGGGAAGGGTGGAATCGGAGTCACCTGTTAGCCCCATTTTCGGGCTGTTTCAGGAGAAAGTACAGTGTCGTGAGTTTCTCTGCGCTTTCAGATGCTGAGCGTGACAGGGACGGAGCAAGCCACAGGTTTCTAAAACCAAAAGAGCTGGTAGTCTGATTGCTTGTGAAATGCAGATTCTGATTCTGGGGAGAGTTAGTGCTGACTGTGCGGTGGTGGGCAAAAAAAACCCCATGAGCAAGCTCACGTGCTTGGTATGTGGGAAAAGAGGCAAACTCGATCCACCCCAAATGAGGAGAGAAGCTGCATTTACCTGTGTCTTTCCCCGGCTGCACTGTTTACCGTGACAGGTTGTCCCCATCTGTGGATGGTCCGATGCCATCGTCGCGCTTGCATCACGGCAATGACATTTATAAATGGAGGTCCGCGAGCCACAGGCATGGAGTGACTGGCTCAAGGTCAACTCCAGCCTGCGGCGGGGACGGGAACAGCACCGAGGTCAGCCCGGTCCCACGGCTGAGCTCCGAGCCCTGCCCGGAGCCGGCGGTGTTGGACAGCCCCCGGCAGGGGTTTGGCTGAAGGGACAAGGGCAGCATTCCAGAGGGGAGAGGTGGGCGAAAGAAGGGCGGCGGCGGTGTCGCCCTTTGGACCAGCTGTTGCGAATCTCCTGGGCGGAGAGCTGATCCCGCAGCGGCTTCCCCTCGGGGGTCTCCCCCCCAAAAGCCGGCGCCCCTGGGCTGGGGCTGCTGCTTCCTCCGCGGCGGGGGGAGAGGTGGGGCGAGCATCCCCCGTCGGCGGGTGCGCGCATCCGTCTGTAGCTGAGCGTGTCGGCGCTGGCGCGGCGTGCGTGTGTCTGTCTCCCTGTCTCCGTGCGTGTGTCTGCGTGTGCCCCTCTCCCCGTGTGTAACCCTGTGCGGGTGTGCTCGTACACCTCCCTCTCTCTCCCGCGTGTCTCTGTGTGTGTGTGAGTGCGCGGGGAGCGCAGCGCGGAGCCGGGCGCGCCAGCAGCAGCAGCAGCGCGGTGCCCCCAGCCCCGCGGCCGGAGGAGGAGCCGCGCCGGGAGCCCCGCGGAGCCGCCGGGCGAGCNGAAGGCGAGCGGGGGGAGGCGGAGGGGCAGGGAAGGGCAGGCGAGGAAGGGCAGCGCCGGGCAGAGAGCGGGCGGGATGCGGGCGGAGGAGCCGCTGGCGCTGGCGGCCCCGCGGGCGGGCGGCGAGGCGGAGGCGGAGGCGCCGGGCGAAGAGCGGAGCGGCGGCAGCTGCTGCAGCAGCGAGCGCCTGGTGATCAACATCTCGGGGCTGCGCTTCGAGACGCAGCTGCGGACCCTCTCCATCTTCCCCGACACGCTGCTGGGCGACCCCAGCCGCCGGGTGCGCTACTTCGACCCGCTCCGCAACGAGTACTTCTTCGACCGCAACCGGCCCAGCTTCGACGCCATCCTCTACTACTACCAGTCCGGGGGGCGGCTGCGCCGGCCGGTCCATGTGCCCCTGGACATCTTCCTGGAGGAGATCCGCTTCTATCAGCTGGGCCAGGAGGCCATCGAGACCTTCCGGGAGGACGAGGGCTTCATCCAAGAGGAGGAGAAGCCTCTGCCCCGCAATGAGTTCCAGCGCCAGGTCTGGCTCATCTTTGAGTACCCCGAGAGCTCCAGCTCAGCCCGGGCCATCGCCATCGTCTCCGTGCTGGTCATCCTCATCTCCATCGTCATCTTCTGCCTGGAGACCCTGCCCGAGTTCCGCCAGGAGCCCAAGGGCCCCCAGCCTGGCTTCGGGGAGGCTGCGCCTCTCGGGGACGAGGCGCTGCTGCTGCCGCCGCTGCCGCCGCCGAGCGGGACCCCCCCACCCCTGCGTCCCGCCGCCGGCTCCGGCCCATTCTTCACAGACCCCTTCTTTCTCATCGAGACCCTGTGCATCATCTGGTTCTCCTTCGAGCTCCTGGTGCGCTTCTTCGCCTGCCCCAGCAAGCCCGAGTTCTCCCGCAACATCATGAACATCATCGACATCGTGGCCATCATCCCCTACTTCATCACCCTGGGCACCGAGCTGGCCCAGCAGCAGCAGCCCGGGGCTGGCAGTAGCAATGGGGGTGGGGGCCAGCAGCAAGCCATGTCCCTGGCNCCGGGAGCAGCAGCAACAATGGGGGCCAGCAGCAAGCCATGTCCCTGGCCATCCTCAGAGTCATCCGCCTGGTCAGAGTCTTCAGGATCTTCAAGCTCTCCAGGCACTCCAAGGGGCTGCAGATCTTAGGGAAGACTCTCCAGGCCAGCATGAGAGAGCTGGGCCTCCTCATCTTCTTCCTCTTCATCGGGGTGATCCTCTTCTCCAGTGCTGTCTACTTTGCAGAGACTGATGACCCTGACTCGCTGTTCACCAGCATCCCTGATGCTTTCTGGTGGGCGGTGGTGTCCATGACCACTGTGGGCTATGGGGACATGTATCCCATGACCATTGGTGGCAAGATTGTGGGCTCCTTGTGTGCCATCGCTGGTGTGCTCACCATTGCCCTGCCTGTCCCTGTCATCGTGTCCAACTTCAACTACTTCTACCACCGAGAGACTGACCACGAAGAGCAGTGCCAGTACACCCACGTCACCTGTGGCCAGCAACAGTCACCCTTCTCTGAGCCCAAGAAGGGGGACAGTAATCAGTCCCTCAGCAAATCTGAGTTCCTGGAAGCAGAAGACCTGGAGTCCATGAAATACTCCAACTTCATTCCTCCCAATAACCAGGGATATAAAGAGAAGAAAATGCTGACAGAGGTGTGATGGGTTTTGTTGTCCTGGGTCCAGACACGGAGCTGCAAGCTGCTGTTACAGTTGTCTTCCTACAAGCAGCTGGATCTATTCAGCATTTACATGCCAGACTGTGAATTGTGATACCGTAAACAGAATGATTGTGATAATGGGCTCTTCTGTCCTGATTTGCTGTTTCTCATTACTGTGTGCAGCCAGAAATGTTCTTGCTTTATTCCGTGGAGTGCTAGCTGTCATCCCCACTCCCTCGTGCATTTCTTTCTCTGCTTTTGATGACTGCTTCAATCCAACATTTGCTCCGAAACCAAGCCTCGTTACTCCACTAGCAGAGAAGCCCTTGCCAGTACTTCAGCAGAAGGATTCAGCAAACAGTTAAAGGGGCTACAAACATCTGGCTCGAGCCGTGCCCTCAGTCCCTGTGCCAGCGCAGTGCCCTTGGCTGTGGGATCAGTCACGCCTGCCATGCCATTGCCTTTGAATAATGGAAACGCTGCAGCCAGGATCACAGGGAGCTCTGCAGCTGTAGGGGAAAGCCAGCGAGCAGATGCCTGCCTTCTTTGCAACACTGGGCATGCTGAAGATCCTCCTGGTTTGTGTTTCAAAAAAAAAAAAAGGGTGCATAAATCTAAAAGCTCTTTGCTACTTGCAACCACACATCATGTATCAAAAACAGGCTTAAAGCAATCAACAGGCTTGGTGAAGATTCTCTGTGTTTTGAGCTTATCTCAGCCTTATTTATGCCAGTGCCCTGATGTTAATTGGCTTTTACAGTACCAACTTAATCTTCATAGTGGTAAGTGCCTTCTGATGCAAGGCGCGTTGGAGCAAATTCATTTGTTATCTGCAGAGTTCATCTTCACACAATAGCGTTTAACGAGACGTGCTTTGTGCTTCAGATAGCCGGCTCTGTATTCGGGCACGAGAGCAGTCGACTCCACTGCTTTTTTTAACTGAGCATTTGTGTAGCTGAGGGAAGTTTGCATGTTGGTGTTTTGTTGACATGGCAGAAAATTCCTGACCACAGACAGCTCTGCACCTGTGCTGTGCACGGATTGCGCTGGTTTAGCAAGTCACAGGCATAAAATGCCCCAGGGTGAGCGTGTCAACGTTTGAGACTGAGCCTGGCACGGATACAAACTTCCCTAAGCTATCTGCACAAAGCCAGCAGCATCCTCCAGACCCTTTGAATGAGGGGAGAAACAGCGAGCCCTGACGAGATGCTTTTGCTGTACTGCTGGCCTAGCCAGTTCCTGGTATTTCATGGATAGGAGGGACAGCAGTGTTTTTGCACTTGGCTTTGTGAGAGCAATTTGTGCTGGCCATGCAAAATATGCATAGCTTGGCATGCGGTGCCGGGTTGGCCAAGGGACCAGAGATTTTCTATCTTCAAAATGCACGTTTTGCTTCCCAGATAATTTCATTCATTTCAGTCAGCTCTGCCTTACACCTAACTTTAAAAATGTTTCAAGCGCTGCCAGCAAGTGAGAAAGAGAAATGGATGCTTTCAGATTCTCCTGGCAGATTTTCCTGCAAGGAAAAGTCTTTCTTGTTGTAATTCTAAGTGTTTATTCTGCATTCACACGTCTGCATGTGTATGAAAGCAAAGGCAGCCGTTAATGCCTTGCATCATACTGTATGAAATGCATATTGGAATGTACTACATATTGCATGAGACACGTGTAATACATAAACCAGACGTAATGCCAAGGGGCAAAAATACAGAGAATAGATTTCATGTATATATTGTGCTTTGCAGCCATAAGACTAAGAATGCTAAAGGCATCTCATAGAATCGTAGAATGGCCTGAGTTGGAAGGGACCTTCAAGATCATCTCTTTCCAAAGAGGGACACCTTCCACTAGACCAGGTTGCTCAGAGCCCCATCCTTTAATATAGTCAGAGCTGGCTATAGAACTGGTTGTGAGATGGGATCTGTTTGCCTCTTCATTACCCTGCCTGTTTTCAGTTGTCTTGAGATATGGCTCCATGCCTAGAGTGCTTTTATTGTGGCCTCTCTCTGTCCTGGCTCTGCTCATATGGTAGAAATTGTTTGTGCAAATCCTAACTGCTCCATTTCTCTAGAGCCCTGTTGCCTTCTCGAATGTTTTTAGTGTGCAGGGATCTCCCTTGGGGTCAGCACACAACCATTATATTAAAACCTCTGTGTTCTCTCTCTCTCACTGAAATCAGTAGGAAAATGCCACTTGTCTCAGTCTGGGAGACACAAGTTTGATGTATCGAGGGCTCATAGCTCAGAGGGGTTTGCCTGAATAATGCCTAATTTCTCTTTGCTTCATGGGACTGAGGCAAAGGTTTGTGAAGGTCTGAGCCTTGCGGACCATTCTGCATCCCCTGACGTGTAGTCAGGTGGTGGATAAATTGTCCTGGTGAACAAGTGGGGCTGAGGGGCATGGTGGCATCTCTGTTGATTTTGTGTAAAAGTTGTCCAGTTCTTAGAGTGTCTTAGTTGGTGATGTTCTTAGTGTGTCTTTTTCTTGGTGATGTTCTTAGTTGTGTTTCAGGGTCACCCTAATGAAATCTTTACTGTGAGGCCAAGAGAGGGACTTGTCTTCAAATTTTGTGTTGCTAGAAACTAGCAAAAGAAGCTGCTATTTAAGAGGGATGTTTCGAGGCTGCTGCCCTCTCCCAGCAGAATGCCCATGTTTGGGGATATGTTATGCCTGAGTTTATCAGCTGATAAAAGTTCCCCCGATGTAAGATATAAAAAACTCAGGTTGAACACAAGTTCAGGAGGAGTCATGAGACACGCTGAGCCTACGTCAGAAAATTCCTGTGCTCATTTCTCCCCCTGGGCCTGGCCCTGTTGGCCCTGCCAGGCAGGAGCCCTCCCTGCCCAGAACAGGTTGTTCTCCTGACCAGCACAACAGACAGCTGGGCACGGAGGCTCCAGCACAAGAAAAAGATGTGAGGCAGATCACTGGTAGCACAATCCCAGCATATCTTACACAGATCCTCTTGGAAAGAGGTGTCCTACCCTCAGGTGAGACCCAGCAGTGGGTTTCCAGGTGAGACCCAGCAGCGAGGTTCCAGGTGGAATCCAGCAGTGAGTTTCTAGTGTGTTTTGGAATCTGCTGCCCGCAGATCATACCCAAAGTGCGAAGGAATTCTGTGGTGAACAAGGCAGCTCTGTGAGCCACGTTTGTCAGTTCTGTAGAGAAAAGTGCACCTGAAAATGTGTAAAGCAGGAGTGGTGTTTGCTCCCTGTGTTTTCTGTGTTGGCTCTAAGAGAAATACAGAACACCAACAGAAGCGTGGAAACTGTAACCTTGGGACTCATTTGGGGCACGTAAATCCTTCTCTGAGCACCTCCTGAAAAGCAGTGAAGTCCCAGAGTCACCAATAATGCTACATGTGATAGAACTTGTGGAATCTGACTTTTTTTTTAAGGAGCCTTCAGATTTTTTTTTTCACATGACTGAAATGACACGGTGGCACCCGTGCCATTGACTTTATCAGAGGTCTCGTGCCACCGAATCACAGAGATGCTTTCGAAAATCTTACCTCAAGTTCTCAGCCCTTAGCACTCCCCCCTGGCTGCTCAAAATGCAAATCTGTTTCCTTCTGAAGGTAGAGCACATCCCTGTGAAGCCAAGTAGGCACCTCCAGGGACTTGTTTCCATAACAACCTCCCGGACTGTTTCTCTCTGCGCTGTGACTGTGGCTACAAGTGGAAGCACTCGTTGGATATTTTGTGTTCAGATATCAGCACCTTGTCTTTACAGATGCTTTCTTTGTTTACTGGAGACGATCCAATCACCTTGTATCGTGTACAGCTGCCCCTTCCAACTTCAGGTGGGCAGTTTGCAGCCGTTGAAAGCAGGGAATGCAAACCTGGAGATGGGAAGAGATTTGATTTGTCCACCCTTGCACACAGAGAGCTGGAGAGCGTGTGAAGGACAATCTGAGCACTCAGCCAGGGAGCTGAGGGGCAACTGGCCCGTGAATGTAAAGTTATCTGGGTGCCTGCTGACAAGGAATACAAGCTCAAGCATCACATTAAAAACCCAGAAATTCCCTCTTGCAGCAATCTCACTAGGAAATAGTTTTGCAGTGGAAGAGACTGTTGCTCCTTCCTGGTCCTCTGGCTGGTTTGTGACAGTTGGTTCCCCAGATAATTTTTCCCATAAGATGTTTTGCACCAAAGCAGGACAGGGCAGAAATCATCTCCTTGGAGGTGGGGAAGGAAGGTAGGAAAGGAAGAATTTTACTGAGGACACCATTTTTTAAATCCATATAAAGGACTGGAAGCATGGAAGGCATGAAGACCTGTTTTGTGGTGTTTTACTGGTGGATTTCAGCACTTACCTCCAAGATGAAATTCCTCTTCTGCTCCTTCTTGGAAAATGTTGGAATTCAGGATTTCTGAGTAATTTTCTGTTTGGGCCTTTTGATCCAGCTTTCATGGATTAAAATTCACTGCTACAGCAGCCGTGGGGGTGAAGGTGACTGGACTTGGTGTTCTCTCCTGGGCCCTCTCATTCAGAGGTCCCTATGGAGGTAAAGAAGAGTGAGTGTAAAGAAAATTCAGGGCAGCAAGAGACAGGGTAAGGACTGAAGTGTCTTCCATAAGGTGATGGAAAGAACAGCATCAACCCTAAAAGCAAAGGAACAAACAGCTCCAGCATCTGCTGCTATAGCAGAAATAGGTAAGGTTTCTTTTTGTTCTGGGAAATTAACGACTAAGAGTTTCTTGAAATTAATGAGAAAGGATTTCCTAATTAAGATTTGCAGCCTAAAGGGAGAATCTGGTTCTAGGTGAATAAAGAAAGATAATTATAAACTACAGAAATGTAGTATGAGCCAGATCCTCACCATCTGCTGATTCAAGCTGGCAAAACTCCTTTTAGTACAACTACCTTGGATTTTATCAGGCTCCAACTTCAACTTTCTGCATTAAATCCAAGCATATGTACTGTTTGTTAAACTGCTTCTTTTTGTTTGTTCTTTTCTTGAGGTCCTGTTTACATCAGGGAAAGATCTGCAGATTACAGCAGGAGTCAGCCACAGCTTTCCCAAAAGCTCTCATCTGACTCGAGTCCAAGTAAGTCCTACCAAACTCAGCAGAGCTGAGCTTAACTTTATATTGACAGAAGTTAAGAGCAGCAGCATTTTATGCATTTATTTCTCAGTGGTGGGAAGATGGGGACAGATTCATGGGGAATTTGAAGATACTGCCCTCCCTGGCAGCCCTGTGAGCACAAGATAGCTCTGTTTGTGCTGCTGTAACCAAAAGCACAGCCTTGAGCCCTTCATCGCTGCTCTTTGAAGCTTGCACTAGGGACAGATCCCCTTCTGAAGACATTTGGAGCTGTGTTATCAGCAGGTTCACAGGAGAATGCCTGAATTGCAGGCACCTGCTTTGGGCATAAGGAGGGGAGCAGGTGTTGGCAGGATGAAAAGCCTTAATCCCCTGATGAAAGGAACCAGGGGATGCTGCGTGTCCTTAGCTGCCACCAAAGACAGTGGCTGAGGAAATTGCCTGCCAGTTTCAAGGGGCTCTTTCTGTTCAGAGTGGGGTCCTACGTAACACAACACCCTACCCAGGGAGATAAATCCGGAGAAATGGTTTTGGGGAAAGGAGACAGGGACTGTGCTAGTTAACAGTGCAGCATATGCTGTTAGTACATGTTAATTCCACATGCTTTTCCCCGTTTGGGGAGGTTTTCCCTTGCTCCGGGGAGTCTGTGTGGAGCTTGTTGGCCGGCACAGAGAGTTTGAATATCAGAACATGGCTTTACACTTTGGGAAACTCATAGCTGAGACCAGTGTGGGTTTGATAGTCCTACAGCATTCCCTGATGAACCCTCACCACTGGAAATATCCAGGTTGCCTGTAGTGCCAATTAATAAGAGGAGCCCAAGCAATAATTGAGCTTTTCTGTGTATAACTTCTTCTTAGTGAAAGGAAAGAAAGGATTTGCAGGAGGGAAAGTGCTCATCAATTTCCATGGTCACCATAAATACTGAAGCTGTGTTGACTATTCATTGGAGATAAGAATTAGGGGAAACTTTTGTCTTCACACAGAATATTATTGAAAATTCAGCAAGTCCTTCTCTGGCTTCATTTTCACGAAATGAATATAAAGATATTTTTTCAGTGGTGTAAAGTTTTGGAAGACCTTTAGTCAAAAAATGGCATAAATCACAAATTTATCAATTTAATTACCAAATCTAGCCATTGTGTTTTTAAAGAAATGAGGGGCCTTGATGCTGCTCTCTACCCAAGGTTAGAGAAATGTTTCCTTAGGACTGTAGGTGGTACGATTCCGGATTTAAAGGAGTATGAGGGAAGAATTAAGCCCAAGGAAGAGGGCTGTAAGTGCACATGACTAGGCTGGATCTCTTTAGGTGTTGTAGGTACACATTTGTCCATTCACCTAAAAGGTTGTATACAATTTTACACCAACAAAGGGTTTAGCTTTTAGAGTACGTATCAGTTTATTCTCTTACATTCTCTGGAGGGAAATTAAATGGTATTTTACAAGAAAACTGGAACATTACCGTCCCTTCTTGCTGCTCCTTGATGCATCTGTTGTTTTCAATTAGCTTGATGGCATCCATTTTCAGAAAGCAGATGCTGCCCTCTTTTACACTGGTGCAATTCTGGAATAACTCCGCTGACGTCAGTGAAGTGACTCCAAATTTATCCCCGGCAAAAGCAGAATTGGACCACAGTCTCTTTGTTTGCCTCTCTGCTCTGGAGCTCTGGGGAAGGTGTGCCACTGCCACACCATAAGGTGAGGGCGAGCGCCTGTCTTCTGTGCTGTGCTCGGCATTTTTGTGTCCTTGACACCCCCCCTCACGTGCCTGGCTGGAGCAGGAGCCAGGCTGGCCTGGGGCATGCATGGCCACCAAATTCCTCCTGCTGAATGGAGCCCTTGCTGGTTCTGGATTCGTGACCACTCTCCATCTTAGCTTCCTCTTGCCTGGATATGTTTCCCAAGGAGACAGAGTTTTTTAAGCTGAAGAAATGTAGATGCAATTCTTAAGTAATAGAACAACAGAAGGGTGGCAGAGGTAGATGTGGAGACAAGCTCTGCGCCTCCTACATTTTTTTGCTGTTAGGGCTATGTAAAAATCATTGCAGTCCTGGCAGGTTGGCTCTACATCTGCTGGTTTCAGAATCTCCATTTACAGGGTTTGTAAAAACGGGGCTTTCCTGCTCTAACTCTTCTGATCTCAGTGATGCCTTCCCTGAAACTGGACAGAAAGCTTTGTGTAAAATCATTAGTTTGCTGTAAGGGAAAATACCACTGCAGATGGGACAGATGAGGGTGAATAGAAGGAATTTTTGTGGACTCATAGAATAGCCAGGCTTGGAAGGGACCTTAAAGACCATCCCGTTCCAACCCCCAAGCCATAGGCAGGGACATCTTGATTGCTCAGAGCCCCATCCAGTCTGGCCTTGAATATCTCCAGGGATGGGGCAGCCACAGCTTCTCTGGGCAACCTGTGCCAGGGCCTCACCACCCTCACAGGGAACAATTTCCTCCTCATATCCCATCTAACCCTGCTCTCTGTCAGTGTGAAGCCATTGCCCCTTGTCCTGTCACTGCAGGCCCTTGCCAAGCGTCTCTCTCCATCTTTCCTGTGGGCTCCCTTCAGGCACTGCAAGGCCACAATGAGGGCACCCCAAAGCCTTCTCTTCTCCAGGCTGAACAATCCCAATTCCGTCAGCCTATCCTCCCAGCAGAGCTGCTCCATCCCTCTGATCCCCTTGGTGTCCCTGCTCTGGACTGGCTCCAGCAGCTCCCTGTCCTTCACTCAGCCAGAGTGCCAGTGTCACTAATTGAGCCACCAGAGTAATGCAGCCATGAAAATCAAGGTGCGGGTCTTGGAAAATCTCAGGACAAGCACATTCAGTACCACCTGGGAAACGTTAATTCTGCAAGGCCTCATCTGGAATGCTGTGTGCATTGTTGGTGACCTAAATTTGGTCAGGCAGGATGCACAGGAGAACAGCAAGAATGATCAGGTGGATGGAAACTGCTTTGCCAGTGGAAGCTGGAAGAGCCTGACTTTTCTAGGCCAGCAAAAAACTAATAAGACCTGTAGTTAGGAAAATACTGGGGGCACAGTAACCAAAGGAGAAGAAAAATATGAGAAATTGTGAGATCTTCCCACATTTCTTGTGTCTCCGGATCATTTCCCATACTGCACATGTTTACCTACAAAACACCAAATCCTGGTGATTTTACTATTAAATACTAGGAGTTTGTGGGTAAGAGGGAGAACTAGGGGAAGAGCTGTGAGTTTTGGGAGGTGTTTTTCCTCTGTGGGACTGAGGGGGGAGAAAGCAGTCCTAGGAGTGGGCTAGAATGGCGCAGGGGATACCATATCCCTCCAGGAGCTGGTCTGGAGGCAGAGAGCAAATTCTCACCCTTTAAAAAACCCACCAAACTCTATTCACTCCTCTTCCCCTCAACCTGGAATGGCTGCTCACCTTGTCCAGTCTTTTCTCCCTATCCAGAGCTCTTCAGCTCTTTGCTGACCTTCCTCCTTCCTGGAGTCTGTGGTCATTCCTCACTACCATGAGCTGCCTGGAATCACTGGAGCTTTGCATCGCATCTAATGTTGGGAAAAGCCTTGAACCAGCTCTGCTGCAGCTCAGTTAGATTATCTGATTTGAGCAACCTGCTCTGGTTGAAGGTGCTCCTGCCCCTCTGGCAGGAGGGTTGGAATGTGGTGATCTTTAAGGTCCTTTCCAACTCAAACCAGTCTGTGATTCCGTGATTTGTTGCAGAAATAAGCAGTGATGTAGGGTCGTCAACAACTGCTGCTCACAGAATCATTAAGGTTGGAAAATACCTCCAAGATCATCAAGTCTAACCTTCAGTGGAATATCACGATGCCCAGAAAACCATATCATGAAGTGCTATGTCCACTCATTCTTTGAACACTTCCAGGGCTGGTGACTCCATCACCTCCCTGGGCAGTCTGTTCTGATGCTTAACCACTCTTTCAGTAAAGAAATTTTTCCTAACAGCCAACCTGAACCTTCCCTGATGCGACTTGGGGCCCTTTCCTGTGGTCCTGTCACTTGTTCCCTTGGAGAAGAGGCTGACCCTCACCTCCTGTCAGGGAGTTGTGGGGAGCAGCAGCGTTGGTTGAAGGTCAGAGCAGTTGATCCCAATGGCCTTCTCTGGCCTGAAGAGATGAGCAGAATCATTTCCTATTGCACGCACTGTTCTGACAGACAGAACAAAGCTTCACACTTGCTCTCTTACCTCTCTCAAATAATTTCCCCTTGTGGAGGTGAATATCCCCTGAAGCTCAGGAGGCAGAAAAAATACTGACCGAGGTGGGAGCTTCATCCATCCAAACAGCTCCGTGTCACACAAGTGCCAGGGAGGAGCTGTCCTTAGACTTTGTCCTTGAGCCTTCCTGCTTGTTGATGCTCTTTGTTCACTTCAGTGAGGAAACCATTGTCTGTCATTTCTATCTCTGTTTTGGCCAGCCAGTTCTGCTCTTTACCTTTTCTCCTGTGAGAAGAAAGATACTGAAGGGCCTGGAGGTGAAGCCACATGAGGAGTGGCTGAGGGCACTTGGTCTGTTCAGATGGAGAAGAGGAGACTGAGGTCAGAGCTCACAGCAGTTCTGCAGCTTCCTCAGGAGGGGAAGAGGAGGGGAAGGCCCTGATCTCTGCACTGTGTGACCAGGGACAGGACCTGAGGGAAAGGCTGGAGATCAGGCAAAGGTTCTTTCCCCAGAGGGTGGTGGGGCACTGACCAGGCTCTCCAGGGAATGGTCACAGCCCCAAGGCTGCCAGAGCTCCAGGAGTGTTTGGACAATGCTCTCAGGGATGCACAGGGTGGGATTGATGGGGTGTCTGTGAAGGGTCAGGAGCTGGACTGGATGGTCCTTGTGGGTCCCATCCAACTCAGAATATTCTGTGATTCTGTGATTCAATGAGGGAAAAAAAGAAAAGCCAGGCAAAGGAAATGTTATGAATATCCATGCACATCATGAAAGCCTGTGAATGTGGATACCACTTGTGCTCGATCAGTGACATTGGCAGGATGGTGCACACAAATCTGGTGGCCCTTAAGATGTCTTTAGAGCCTGTCCCGAGCACTTGGCATCATTTGAATTACGGCAGCAAGCCACATTAGAAAGGAGTTATAAGAAATACAGAGTGAGCCAAGGAGATTGATATAAACCATGAACACAGAGGTGCATTTATGTCTGATCTCAGTTCACCCATAGAATTATGGAATAGCCCAAGTTGGAAGGGACCCTTAGCAGTGTGTGGTTCTCAGGCTCTGAATTATTCTCATATTTTAGTGTGTCAGAAATAGCACTGTCTGGCACATTCCTTTTAGAACTGTAGCTATGGCCTTTCATGCTTATGACAAAGCAATTGATCTTTGTAGTCTGTCCTTGGAAGTGACTTTCAGAAACATTTTGGAGAATATTCACTCTCGCATTAGTCTGGTATTTGATGATTTGCTACAGTTTTCAGCAGTGGGCTGCGAACATTTCCCTAGGATGTATTTCCATCAAAAGGTGCCCCTTCCTCAAAATCAGCAACATTTGTGAGAGGAGTTTCATTTCAGTTCACTTTGGTATTCTTTACAAAAGACATGTTTGGAAAGTTTTGTAATGTGTGTGATCCCTTTCTTAATATTCTGAATATGTTTTGCTTTTTATTTTTTTTAAAGAAAATATATGTGAACAAGGTAAAATACAAAATTTTGCCCTGGTTTTTTTTGTTGTTGTTTTGGATTTTTTTGGGGTGGTTTTTTTTTTTTTTTTGTTATTGTTGTTTTTGGTTTTTGGAGGGTTTTTCAGTTGTTTTGTTTGTTTTGGTTTTGTCTTTTGGGGTTTTTTTTAAATTTTGATCTGGAATGAAAGATATAACATGGATTTGGGGTTTGTGGGTTTGTTTTTTTTTTTTTTTTTTTTTTCTTTTGGAAAAAAGGGGATTGTCCTCGGTTTAGGGGAGTTCATTTTTAAGAAACTTTTTTTTTTTAAGCACTGTAGTGGCAGGCATTGGTTGTTCCTGTTCATTATCAGTGTGGCTCCAGTGTCAGCTCCAACACTTCCTTGAGCTCAGTTAGGTGATACTCAAACGCTCCAGAAGAGATGGAATGGCAGGCCAAACCTCATGGATACTACAGCATGTACTCCCAGTGACAGAAGGGATGTTCCAGTGCTTGGGCTATGGCTGGGCCAAGCCAGTTGTTGTTTTCTGCAGCTGCAACACCTGCCCAGGTGAGAAGGTTTTTTTGATGAGACCAGGCTGTTTTTCCAGTGCTGACTTGATAGAACATGTCATTCTGAGTTCTGAGCTCCTCCTGTTCCCACTCAGCTGGTCATCTTTTAGGATCTTTTTACTCCAAGATTATGTAATAAGAAAAAAAAAATTAAAAACTACGAAAAACTTGTTACTAAAATTTTCTGGGTGAATTGAGAATGGAAAGAAAAGGTGCTATCTGCAGAGGGCTGGAGCTCCCCCCTAACTTAGTTTTGTCTTGGCTCTTTAAAAACCAAACCCGTGCAGATCTGTCAGCTGCCATTAACACTTAGCTAAGGGGATTTCAGAGGAGATGAGTTGGGAGTTCTTTGCACAGTAACCACTAATCAGCATCCCCACAGAAGATGTCTGAATACATATTGATCAAACCAGCTGCAGCTGGGAGGGGTTCTGGAGGCTGATGCAGCTTTCCTCTCCATCCCCAATCATGGCAACTGTGTAGAAAAACCACCCACTGGTACTTCTGGCATTTCTGCTTGTTAGTAATTGCATCAAAAAGTTGTGTGGGGTTTTTTGATAGTTAAGAGACTACTTAGGAAGGAAGGTAATTAAATACTGGGCTTGGGGTCAAGGGGACAGTCCCCACTACTGTCCCATGGCCTTTGGATGTCCCTCATATCTCAGTGCCTCAGCAATAAGGTGGGACAGTACAAAGCCATGTACTTCCTTGGTTTCCCTAAACCTTTTTAAACCTTTTCGAGATCTTTCTGAGTGTTCCTCATCTCTTCCCTGACACCTGGATAATGTCAGGCACGGCTGGGGACCTCTCCTCCCTCAGGACACGGTGTTGTGTCACTGTCACCACAGCGGTAGCAAACAGATGGGCAGTGAGGATGAAAAAAAACCACAGGAAAATGTTTGTCCCAGTGCATGGGACTCATGGAACACCCAAATGCTGACAAGTCCTGCTGTTACCTGGCTCTGTGTTGGGCTTGGGCCATGCTGATCTGATCCCTGTTTTCCAGGCTCAGAGCAGGCCCCTCGTTCGTGACTCTCCCTTCCCTTGCAGGCTGCCTTATAATTAAAAGTGTGCAAAAATATTTCTGTCTGACAGAGCCCAGAGCTGACTTAACTGCAAGGTAAATTGAAAGCTCCTGGAATGCTCCATGGAGATAAGAGGCTGACATCACTTTTCCCAGCTGGTCCAGAGGAAGGGAATTGAAGCAAGTTCTTCTCTTCTACCCCCTGAGTTTCCCCCAGGGACCAAGGTGTTAAAACAGCAGAAGGAAATATGCTGCAGGTGGGAGGAGTTCACCATCTCTTTCAGAGATTTGTGTCAGCTCTC
Organism: Falcunculus frontatus; assembly: GCA_013398115.1. NCBI lineage: Eukaryota > Metazoa > Chordata > Aves > Passeriformes > Falcunculus > Falcunculus frontatus. Next base: position 88,858 of record VZRV01003470.1, read on the forward strand.
CAGGCATGAAGGACTGGTACTGAGCAGTCAAATTTGCACTTTGAATCTGGCAAGATTGGGTTTGTTTTTTTTACAGATTTTTGCTGGCATTGTTAGGAACTAATCCTCCTAAAAGCTTTAGTAGTTCTTCTTCCTTTATGGTATTTCAGAGGGATATGAGGATATGTAGAATAGCAATTACAGCTCTTCATGGTTTATATTTAGTCATATATTGGTGATTCAGAAGCAAGCATATGTAAAAAGGCCCAGATGAATCCTCTTGCAAATTCCTTCCTGTCCTATAGAACATTTAGGTGCTGGAGTCTTACAAGCAATGCACGATTCTTACAAAAACCTTATGTTTTTGGAGAGGGACTCTTGCCATGTGTTTGTGTCCACCATGATTGCATGAAGAGGTTTTTTTGATGGCTGAAATGTTTTAACAGCCCTCCTGATGCAGAGGCTTGGTTTCAGGCAAATGGAGCCAACTTCTCAGCTGGTGTTCATACATCAGCACATTTTTCTTCTGATGCCAATTAGGCAGCATGGTACAGGGTGCTGTAGAAGCCCTTTTTTATCATTTAAGGGTTTTTTTGGTCTATTTCCCATATAATTGGGAAGCAAGACCTGTTTATCTTGGAAATTCAGTGTCTTGAAGTGTAACTAAAATTCCCATTTTAGTTTTTTGAGTTCTAAAAACTCGAAAATGACTGTCAGATGTGCCACAGCACCATGCCAGTCTGTGGACAGACTGATGCTCACAGGCTCATTCTGGGTCAGGATCTGGGATGGATCTAACATTTCATTTTTCCTGTACCTCAATTCCTCTGGCTCTGGAAGAAAAATAACATTTTTCTCTCCTCAGCGTGTATTGGGTGTTTATTAGTGATAAAGTTCTAGATACACTCATATGTCTTTGTCTTAAAGATAAAGCTAATGGCCATTTTTTTTTCCTGCAGAGAATCACAAGCAGATGATGTGAGGCAGGCCTGGGAAATTAGAACCATAGAATCACAGAATGGGTTGGGTTGGAATGGACCTTGAAGATTATCTCATTCCAGTGCCCCTGCCACAGTCAGGGATATCTTCCACTAGCCCAGGGTGCTCAGAGCCCCATCCAGGATGGCTTTGGACACTGCCAGGGGTGGGGATTGGACCTAGATGTGCAGCTGGGGCAGCTGGTTACTCTGAGATCTTCATGGAGCTTCTCTGATCTGTTTCTGATTTCACATGGTTGCAACTTCTGTAAAGGGCATCATTATTTTCACAGCTGGAAACAGGATAAATGGGATGTTGACCTTTTTACTTGCTTTAGTAATGTTGCTTCTGTTAATATTATTTTTTTAGGAATAAATTGTTGCCTGTGAGGGTGGTGAGGCCCTGGCACAGGTTGTCCAGAGAAGCTGTGGCTGCTCCATCCCTGGAAGTGTTCCAGGCCAGGTTGGATGTGGCTCTGAGCAACCTGGGACAGTGGAAGGTGTCCCTGCCCATGGCAGGGGCACTGGAATGAGATCATCTTTAAGGTCCCTTCCAACCCAAGCCATTCTGTGATTCTCTGAATGTTTCCCTGTGCCTCTACACCTCTTTCCCTGCTTTCTGTCAATAACTGGAAACTTCGCTACTGGGTCTTCAGGTGACTACAGTGGGAGTATAAATAGTTAACTAAGCAGCCAGGCACTCAGAAGATACCGTAAATTAACACTTCCAGAACTTTGATAGAAGGTGGCCTTTTAAAAAATGCCTAAACACACCATGGCCTTTGGGAATTTTTTCTAGTGACTTTAATGAAACAGAGTTGGAGCAACAGCAAGCACATTTGAAAATCCTGCCTCTTGTTCCAAGCAGCAGCTCAGGCAGTGATCCTGCCCCTCTGCCCAGCCCTGGGAGGCACATCTGGAGAGCTGTGCCCAGTCCTGGGCTCCTCAGCACAGGAGGGACAGGGAGCTCCTGGAGCGGGGCCAGCAGAGGCTGAGGAGATGATTTAGGGCGTGGAGCATCTCTGACAGGGAAAGGCTGAGGGAGCTGGGGCTGTTCAGCCTCGAGAGGAGCCCCAGCTGAGAGGGGCCCTCAGCCCTGGGTGTCCCTGGCTGCAGGGAGGGCTCCGAGCAGGGCCCAGGCTCTGCTCCGGGGGCCCAGCAATGGCCCCAGAGCAACGGGCAGGGACTGATCCCAGCAAGTTCCCCCTGGACAGGAGGCAGAACTTCTGTCCTGGGCAGTGACTGAACCTCCCTCACCAGAGACATGAGCTTGCTGCTTGTATTGCCATTGCTGGTTGTGATCACAGAGGAACCCTAGAGTCCCTTGGGACAAGGGGAGAGATAAGGAGTGGAGATGACAGTGGCCACTGCCACAGTCATGGCAGGAATTTCCTTGCCCCTTTCCCACATTTCTCATCAGCAGCTGCCATCCCGGCCTCCCAGGGCTGGTGTGGAAGCAGAGCAAGCAGTTTTGCCATCCCCAGCAGCCTGTTGTCCGTAGCAACTGCTGGCTTTGCCTCTGCTGCAGAGGGATATTCCAGACCTTATGGCATCCAGCTCCGTGTATAAAGTGGGGGAAGAAGAAGGAAGGGGAAGATATGCTCAGGGTTTGCTTTGGTGTGATTTTGTGTGCTGGTTCTCCTGGGATATTTCAGAAAGGCATTTAAAACAACAGTGAAGAGAAGAAAGATGAGGATTTAATGAGGGCTAGCACCTGAGTTTAAAGCTGATAAGGAAGGTTGGGTTTGAGTTGGGTAAAACTGTGCTTGCTTCGTCTTCTCAGCTACTTTAAACTGAAAATATTGACCTTTGTGGTCTTTTCCAAAAATTTTAATAAGGACGAGTGTATCTTGTTGAATTTTAATTTGAAGTCATTGGCTGTGCAGTTCTCCCAAAATATTTCTCTTGAAGGGATGCTTTATGAGCCAAGGGAAGCCAGTCTAAGCCCTGTGCCTTAGGCTCCTCCAGCACCGACGAGAAGGCTTTGAAACCTGATGCACAGCCCAAATTTTCATGTCTGTGGTTTGGCTGCATCTTTGACCCGTAAATGGGAAAGGATTGGGAAACTGTGTGGGTGCTGTGTCAGCTGAGCCAGAGCTCATGTGCCAGGTGTGTCTGTGCATGTGAAGGCTGGGTGGACATCAGTGCTGGAAAGCTGTAGGCTCCCAAACTGCAAGGTTTTTGCAGTGATCTTAAGTAAAATGCAGATGGTGGTGTGGTAAATAGCAAGATTGTGAAGTACATTTGGTTTTGTACAGTACTTTGATGTGTGATGTAAGCAATAGCTGCTCACAGAACCACAGAGTAATTAAGGTTGGGAAAGACCCCCAAGATCATCAGCTCCAGCTTCCTGATCCCACCGTGTCACCCAGACCATGGCACTGAGTGCCACATCCAGTCATTCCTTGGACACCTCCAGGGGTGGGGACTCCACCACCTCCCTGGACAGCCCCTTCCTGTGTTTAATCACCATTTCAGTGAAGAAATTCCTCCTGATGTCCAACCTGAACCTCCCCTGGCACAGCTTGAGGCCGTTTCCTCCTGTCCTGTCCCTGTTCCCTGGGAGCAGAGCCCGACCCCCCCTGGCTGCCCCCTCCTGTCAGGGAGTTGTGCAGAGCCACAAGGTCCCCCCTGAGCCTCCTTTTCTCCAGGCTGAGCCCCTTTCCCAGCTCCCTCAGCTGCTCCTCACAGGACTCTCTCCAGCCCCTTCCCCAGCTCTGTTCCCTTCCCTGTTATTAATTAATCTCAGGGTTTCCCCAATACAATTTCTGAGCAGCAAAAAGCAGTAGTTTTTCTGGAGGGTTGGTGTGTAGCTTTCAATGACCCCTTTTCTACGGGGAAGATCACTGATGTTTATTACAACAAAATGCCCACAGAAAGAGAGGTGATCTTGCTGGGCAAAGACATGCACCGGCAGGGAAGATGCTCTGGAATTCTACTGAATTCTGGAAAGCCTGAAAATTCAAAGGAAATTTTAATAGCACTGGGAAAAACTCTGACTTTGGGAAAAATACTGACTGTTGCTGTGAAGAAGCGGCCCCGAGAGGCCGGCAGGAGTTTTTGGGGTGTCACAGTGCCATCCTGTGGGCCAGGGAGGTATGAGACAAGGGGACACCTGCAAGGAGGGTGTTGGCAGCTCCGCTGGCAGCCAGGATCAGGGTAAAAGCTGCAAAACCCCTCGGTTGGGATAAAGGCAATTTTATAGGGAAAGGTCTGCCTCAGCGTTTATTGATGCATTTCCTTTGCTGCTGCAGTTCTACCTAAATAGCCAGTGCCTGGGGTTTTTTTTAAGCTGAGCACAGACTGAGCCCCAGAGAGACAGCAGCAGTGGTCATCATGCCCAGAGCTGGGCCTCTTGCTTGAGGCTTTAAGCAATAAATGTAGTGAGGTATGGGCTGCTGGCATATGCTGAAGCTTGAGGCAGCCTGAGTGGCACTGTAGTTTGCCATAGATACGTAGAGAAATTCAAGATTTTCTGCGTTTTTTTTGTCTCTAGAGTTAGCTCTGAGGGAGCTGCTTTGGTGGCAGCTGAGGACAAGCACTTAGCCTTGGGTTGGATTTAGGGAATGGATGTGGGACTTGGCACATGGTGCATTTTCTGGAGCAAGTCATTGTAGTCTTTGCACAATGTCATTAAACCCAACAATGCCCTTTTAATGTCAGAACGAAACACAACATGTGCTGGAAAGTCAGGATTCCTCGAGGGAATTCCAGATGGCTCCCAGGGAGAGAAATGTGAGCTGCATATGGCCAGCGCTGTGTGGGGTTAAACTGGGGGTTTAATTTGAGGAAGAATGGTGGCGTATTGGGAGTTTCCTTGAGTATTTTGATTCACTTAGTCAAGCTAAAACAACCAATCTCCCATGAGGCAGTGCTGGATCTTTCCACTTAGTTATGCCAGCTGATTTGATGTGTCCATTGCATCCGTGTCCTTTGTTACAGCGGGACACTGGAGGGAGTTCATCCTCTCGTTAGGAGCAGAGCTGCTCACGTCACAATCCCGCTGCTCTTTTCTGCTTCTCTGCTTTCAGATGGGCACTATAAATACATTGGATCTGGTCTGTTTAATCACCTCTCTCTTACCTCTGCACAGTGTGATAGCCTGGCTGCCACAGGGGTCTGTCCTGATGAAAGCGAGTAAAATTTGCTTCAGTGGAGTTACATCCACTTGAAGTGACTTTCCCTACATTTTTGCCACACCCAGGGACACTCAAAGCCTGAAATTATTCTCAGTTAACTTGCTAGAAGTTGTTTCTGCCTGTAGATCTTCTTACTTGTGTGTATAATCTGAATGGGATTGCATCTCTTGCCATTGAGGAGGATTCCAGGACCTTGCAGGGTAGCAGGAGGCAGTAGTTTGGTTTTAAATATGATTTTATTCCTTCTTTTCAATTCATAAATGTAGAAGGTGTCTGAAATGGGGTTGGAAAGTTGCCCAAGTGAGTTTGGATTCCATTCCAGAGCATAGTCCAATTTTTCATGTCTCTGGTCTCAGAAAACCTCTCTGGGGAGTGTTGAGCTATTTATTATGAGTTTAGGCATCAGCACCAGGGTCTCAAAATTAAGGATAGAGAAATGGGTACCCAGAATTAATCCCTTGCATCCCTCTACACATATATGAGGTCCACCTTGTAAAAAAATGACAGAAGTGTAGTAGGTTTTGTTTCTGTACAAGACCTGCATTCTGCTTTCTGGAATTCAGTCCCTTTAGAGTTCAAGCTGAGCATCCAATGTCATTCACCACGTGGGAAATCCTTGGTTTAGTTTTGTACTTTATATTTAAATAGTATTTAAAAGTAATTAAGCAATAACTGAGTAACGAGTAAGTCATAGGCAAGGAGTACTTTGGTATTTTATTTGTCTTATGCTTCACATTTGCCTTCATGCCCATTCCTTTTAGGTGCTTTATCACTTTAGCATTTATAGAGTTAGAGAGATAGAAAAACCTTCTTTGGTCCACCTGCCACTCTTCTGGCCCAGTCCAAACCTTTCCTATTGCCTTCTCTGTGTGAGTGACAGTAATCATTGTTTTAATGGTGCCTTCCAGCACTGTCATAGACTTGGATATAGGATGGTTTCATGCCAGTCCCTCTCTGCTGGGCTGTGCTGGCTAAACCCTGGCTTAGTGCACAGATTTAAAATGCATGGTTTGCTGTCCTGTGGCCAAACTGGTTGGGTTTTCCCCAATATTTGTGGTGTTGAATGATGGTTTGTTCTGCTGTAACTGAATAAAACAGCTCAGTTATACTTTCTGAGCTGTTTGCAGACATCTGCTTAAGGCTGCGGTGTTTGATCCCTGCAGATGCTTTATTTATAGAACACCTGATGAAAGGTTCTCCAGACAAACTTAGACTTGGGCTTTTTGATCTACAGGTAATGCAAGAGAATGTTTCCTGCTAAACTCAAAAACCTGTTTAAATAATTCATTACCTTTTTATTTACTGAGACCATTTCTTCTGCACAACCCTTGCTTTGGGCAGGGAGGTAACATTACACACCCTAAACATGCTGCACTTCCAGTTCAAGAGGAGTCACGTTTGCTGCCAAAGAGTTCTCCTAAATAAATTTACAAACCATAAAGAAGCGGGAATCTTCTCCCTGCAGGTCAGAAACAAGCTGTAAGAGAGTATATTTTACAATTTCTAAGCTTTTTTTGATTATTAATATACACAATGGATAAAAGGAAATCCTAGATACCAAATATTGAATATCTAGACTCTCATCCTCTCTTCTTTCCCAGGGGAACATCTCTACTAACTCTGGGGAAGACCCATGTCAGATACATCAATGTAAAAACTAAAACTAGAATCAGACCACACCACCACTGTGGTTGTTCACTCTGCTGTGAACAGATTTGTCATATGTTCAATTAATCTGTCATAGGTTCAATTAATGCAGCTGTAGAAATATCTTTCTGCCTCTGAATTGTCTGATGGGGTCTCTGCCTTACCAAACTCCAGACAATCACTGGGATTCAATTGTTGCTGCTCTGAATCTCTTGAAAACTGTGAGCTGGCCTCAGCATCTCATTTTGTTCATCCTCTGTAATCCCTGGAGCAAAAATTCTCCTCTCCAACATATAAATCCACAGGAAAAACCTTGACATGAAAGAAAACTTGCTGAGGGAATTTTGCTTTGAAGATCAGCACATATTTAGCCTGGAAAGCAGAGATTGTTCACAATTGTGGGGAGCTCCAAGGAAGTTGTGCCTTTTGTTGGTAGACCTGACTTTTCTTTGACTTAGAAAACTTTTCGAAGAGAGATGCAAATGTGTTGAGGTATATTTATATTTATGTAAGGATGCATATTTATATATTTTTTGTGCTGCTGACGTTTTCTCCTTTCTGAACCTAGGCAGAACTCTTGACAAATCTTGTTCACTTTGTGGGTTTCTCCCATCTCTGATGTTTCTCCCACTTCTTTCTCCTCCTTTGGGCTTTGGCAGTGTGACAAACAACCTTCTGGCCCAGGGCTTTCTCACTGCCACACTTTTTACAGCCTGTTCTTGTTCTTTTTCTGGCTACTTGAGTCATTGCCAAGCAGTAGCAGGAGCTGTGGGAGCTTGGGGACTAGAAAGTGTATGGTTTTCATAATGGAATAAGCTGCTTTCAAACTCCTGCACTGAGTGGGAAAGGGAATTGTGGCAGAAAATGCTGGGTAAAAACATAAACGGTGCAAACTCCTTGCAGTGCAAGGCTTGAGCTGCTCAGCATTTCGGCAGGCACGAGCTGGATTTCTTTAAGCTCATTGCTAGCCCTGCTCACACAATGCAGTCTGGACCTCAGAGTTTTGTTTAGCACTCAGGAGTCCTGAAATGTTGAATTTACTGTCACATCCTATCCGTGTACCTGTGGTGGGTTCACCCTGGCTGGGTGCTGGGTGCCCCCCAAAGCTGCTCTGTCACTCTCCATCCTCAGCTCCACAGGGGAGAGAAAATATCACTAAAGACTCCTCACACTCCTCCTCTGGTCCAGTGTGGGGTCCCTCCCGTGGGAGTCAGTCCTCCAGGAACTTCTCCAACGTGAGCCTTTCCCACAGGCTGCAGTTCTTCATGATCTGCTCCAGTGTGGATCCCTTCCACAGGGTGCAGTCCTTCATTTATTGCGGTAATTTTTTCTTTCTCCTTCTTTTGTTGTGGAAGACTGCTGGTACTTTTAATAACTTATTAATAGCCCTTTAGGTTTCATGAGTCACCAGCACAGATGCAGCTGGAATGGACTGCACAAAAGTGTGACAATGGAGAAGCCCCTAAGGGAAGAAAAGTTCTTGCAGACCCAACATTTTTTCGTTCTGTTGTCTAATAAATTGTTTCAGATCTGATTTACTAAAATAAAAAATTTTAAATTTTAAATTCCCAATTCTTGCTTTGATAGACTTTCGTGCTCGCAGCATGGAGGGAGGGGCCTATAAGCCAAATTGTCATTACAGGTCTGTCTTAAAATGACCTAAAATTAGATGCCAAGAAAATGGCTTTGGAAATTCCCAAAGTCCCAGTTACAGTAAGAGTCAGGCCTTGTGTCTCTGTCCTTGAAAAGCACAGCACTGCAAGGCATCCTAACAAACTTTGCAATCTTCTAATAAACTTATTTCATCTCATGCAAGAAGATAGGTGTGTAATTCCCAGGAGCTGTAAGGAAAAATCAGCCCCAAAGCCAATCCCAGTAGGCATCAAGGTAAGCAAAGAAATGTAGCACTTTCCATTTTAGCCAGCTGCAGCTGACAAGAGATTTCAAATTCAGGCCCTGCAAACATTCTCATGAAGAAATGAACCCTTAGGTTGGCGTGGCTTTACTGTGGTCCGTGTAAAATAACACCTTTTTCTTGTGCCTTTTTTTTTAACACTTTTTTTTCTGCTTTCCTTGCTAGGCTGGATTCTGGATGCTGCAAGGCTGTCGTGTCAGGATGCTCCAAAAGAGGTTGTTGCATCTTCTTCCTCTAGAGTTGGTGGAGTTTCCCTGTGTGCAGGGGGTGCAACCTTTGTGGTCAGGAAACTGTTTTCCTTGCTTTTTGGTTTTCTTGTTGCTGTTGCTTTTAAAGGGGTCAGCAGTCCAGGAAACTGAAACTAAATGTGAAGAGGGACTGGAGGAAGGAAGCAGGAAGAATCCCCTATGTGATTCAAATGTGTCTCATTTCTGGGAAAACTAAATAAAGCAGGATTCAACTGCCAGTGACTAAATAGCAGCAATTTATGAGCTGTTCCTCAAAAGCCCCAGACAAACATCAAGTCCTGTGGGAAGCTGAAGATTGACACAGGACACCTCCAGAAGAATCAGCTGTTGAAACTCCTTTAAGCCTTTTTTTTCGAGTGGAACATCCAGACCTGGCAATTGCATAAGGTCAGCCCTTAGAAGAGCAAACAGCTCTCTAGAAAATCAAACGAGTGGCCAAAGTCTGTCCATTTGTCTGCCTGTCTTTTTGGCCTTGGATCACTGTGCTTTTCAAAGCTGTGCTTTTGTAACTTGGATAAAAAGGTAGATGTTTCACATCGCTCTACAAGTAGTAATCATCCTGTTCATGCAAAATATCTGCTATCTAAGGGATGGGCCCAAAACTAGAGGTGTTTCTCATTTACCTGCAAAGTGTCTGGCTTTAGCATCTGTACAGTCAGTTCTTGTGAACACGTGAGTCCATTGCCTGCTCTAACAGAGTTAGTGACTTATTTTCAGTGGTCGTAGAGAGTTTCACTGAAATAGCACTGTTTGTAGTCTTATGTGTGATTTAAGAGACACAATAGCCAGACATTTGTGGAACTGTAATATAATTGTACGTGGCGTTCCCAGAAAATGCTCTGAAGTCTTCTCCCATTGCACCATTGTGATAAAAACCTCTGCTGCTTTTCAAGCTCCACAGGTCCACGCTGTGCCGTGCTGAAAGTGATAGAAAACCCAATTAGCTCTCAAAAGTGAAGGGCAGAGAGGGGTGCTCTGGCCTGGAATTCCCTTCCTTTGGCAGCAGCAAAGGTCAGCCATGCAGCCAAGTTTCCATGACCACGTGTGGATCCAGCCTGTGTGTGTTGCCAGCTCTCTGCATAGGAGAGTGGGAGGCGGGGTAGGAAGAATTGATTCTGGAAGGGGAGAGCCTGAGAGGAAGAGTGGAGTAAAATGTGACAGCTGGGATTTTCAGAAGGTAGTTTGATGGATGCTGGGCATCCAATTTCCCTAGAACTCTTTATCAATAATACCCTCTATATCTTCCTGAGTGATTTTTAGCCTGTCTGGCAAGTTTTCAGTGTCAGTGTGTGAGGAAAAACATGTAGAAGGCAGCTCTCTCTGATTTGGCAGCTCTGGGACTGCAATGCCTCCTTGTGGCTGCTGGCTGAGGGTCTGGATCTCTGAAGAGCTTCCTGACTCCCTGTGGCTCCCACAGGCTTGTAGGACTGGGCTTAGAGAAACCCTGAGCTGCCAGACTGGAGGCTGCTTCTGGTGCAGCTCTTGTGAGTGGTGCTGGGCGTGGATGTGAGCCTGCAGTCCTTGGGAGGCAATATGCACTCCACAATCCCAAGGGACCTGCTGTATCTCTTAGGGCAGGCCAGCTGTGAGAATTCTCCGAGTCCCTGTGTCCTGATCTGTGTGTCAAGACCATGTGGCTGACCATGAGTGACCAGAGCTGCCGTGGACCGTTCTTGCAAGGGCAGTTGTCTTCGGAGTCAGCGTGGGTGCAGGCTGCCTTTGGAAAAGTGTGAATATCCTGGGGAAATCCACGGGGCAGAGACCTTGGGCCATACCCCACACCATCAGCAGGAATGATATTGACAGGAGTGCTTTGCTTTTGGTGTGAAACCTTGCTCTGATGCATTATTCCAAGGAAAACAGCTGGAATTTGCAGGCCAGATCATGTGTAATAAGTAATTCCAGCTGCCTTACTGGAGCTGATTTATACAGGTCAGGTCCAACATTTCTGAGAAATTGTTGATGGGTGAGGGTTTTTTTTGTTCGTTTTGTTTCACTGAAAACTTGAAGCCTCTCAAAGAACGTGAGGTATAGGGAATTTTTAGCTGGAGCATGTGCTTCAGGATGTTTGCTGCATTCAGGCTTTGAGAAAACAAGTTCTCTGCAGACAATCCCACACACAGTGGGAGATGAGGTTATTGGGCTTGGCAGTGGACCAGGGAGATGGGACTCGAGTGAGCTTTGAACAGCAATCATTGTCATTAGTGGTGGTGCCATAATAACGCGCTTGACTCAAATCCAGCGTTGCACAGGCGAGAACCTGATGAAATCTTGTAACTCAATATTTGTGGTTGTTCCTGCCAGTGTAATCCACTGTTGAATAGGCTAGACATGAATAAAATCAGTATTTTTTAAAGTGTTGTGTGGGGGTTTTTTTATGTCAAAAAGTCTGGTTGCCCTTTTGGACTTTACTGTGTTCATATGAAATGTTTACTGTGGAGTTAATACGGATGTGCAGCTTTTTTAGAACAGTCCACATCCCCTTGCAGAATTTCACCTTCTCTTCCTCAGAGGTGGATGCTGCAGTGCTGAACTGAACTCCTGCCACAGGGAAAGATGTGAAGATAATTTGGCATGTCCCTCTGCTGGTCCTGCAGGGGTGGTCCCTGTGTTCGGTGACAGCTCTGCCTGCCATCAGTTGAAGTGATCTCCTGGCTGAAGATCGGTGTAGTGCTGGTGAGGGATGTGTCTGACTCCATTGCAGCCCTTGCTCAAGGAAAGGTGTTTTTGAAGGTGCTTTTCCATCTCCCAGATTCTGTGTCTGGTTAGATACCAAGACAAAACGGAGCCACCTTGGGCACTCCCCAGAGCGTTACCGCCTTCCACGAGACCTGTCCTGCTCCATCGTGGTCACTGCATGTGGGAATGCTCAATGGCAATCTGCAAATTCCTCCTCACTCAGCTTTTGCTTGCTTCTGGACTCAGGAGCCACAACGGTTAAGCCCATGTTCATGGCATTTTTCCATGTGTCTGCCTCTCTGGAAGAGGGCAGGGAGACAATAGTCAAGGAAAAAGCCCTGTTTCCCCGCTGGATGCAGGAGTCTGTGTCTTGCTGAAGGGCAGTGGTTCCCACACAGATTTGTTTTCTTTGCCCCTGCCACTGTGGCAGCATTGTTACTGGTGAGTACATGTGTTTGTCTGCTCCATCCTGCACCCAAAGCCCTCACTGCCTCTAATCCCTGAGCCCTGGACCCTCCCACTTGCACATTTGAGTTAATCCACATATTTTGTTTGTTTTACAAAGTCTTTTATTCTCTCAGCTGCCACGTTTCAAACCACACTTGTTTACTTTACTTCATCTCTTTCCCTTCTTCATCCAGCCCAGATGATTCTTGACTCTTCTTCTGGAGGAAAGTTGCTGTCCCAAAACACTCTGCATTAAAGTGAATAGCACAAATGCCACCAAGGAGCTGTGTTTTGGATCCTATAGTCTCAGACCCCATCACTACAAGTGTGCATCAGCAGTGCTCCAAACCTGCAGCAATATGTGTGGAATTGAGATTGCTCACAACTGCCAGAACATTTGACAGGTAGATGTGTAATGTCTAGGCAACATCACATAGATCATCTTTTCAGCCAAAAAAAATTAATCAGATTTGGGTTACAATGATGCAAACCCCTTTATCTCCCTATCACCACTACCTCTCCCCCTTTTGTATGTATTAAGTAAAACTCAAAATGCTTCTATTAATTTTTTTTTTTTTCCCTATGAAAATGTCTTTTTTATCTGGCAGGTAGCAAAGATCTGAAGGGAGGAGTGGTCATCTCACCTGCCTCAGGCTGCTGCAGGTGGTCACTCATCAGAACTGTAAATGGGTGGTGGAGATAAAGGCATTTCTGGTCAGGCTGCAAGCACAGCCCTGACCTCCACTCTTGTAAATACTGATTACGTGGCTTCCTTCTGAAATCTGGGATTTAGAGAGTCTCAGCAAAAGGTGAGGCCACTCCAGGGCTGGGTCTGTGAGCCCCAAGAATCTGTCTTCTTACTTTTTGTCAGTCCCTTCTGTGGTGTTAAATTCTGTGACACCCTCTTCATTCTGACTTACTGCAGATGAGAAGAAGAGGGGTTTTTTTATCCAGTCAGGCTTAGGGTAAGGGAAGCTTGGGAGAAGGTTTTTGGAGGGTCAGTTGCGAAGGCATAAGCTGTGCAAAGCTGACCAGTTGAGCTGCATCTGCCATAAGGGCCCACAGAGTATAAAACTGCATTTGTGGCAATACAGGAATAAAAAATGTCAGGAAGAGGGACCAGTGGGGAGGAGTATAAATGTATTAATTTGGAGTGCAGCATTTGTATTTGCTGTCATAATTGGTCTGTTAAAATGGTTTTCCTAGAAGTGAATTAACGATCCCCGTAGAGAATACAATTTGGAGAGTCATTGAATTAGAAAAAATGAAATCAAAGAGAGAGTAGCATCTCTTCTATTAAATAACTGTGGCAGAAACTGTGTTGCAGATAGATTGAATGCTGACAGATCATCAGAACTGAGTGATTTTCACTCACGACTTTGAAGGTAAATAGTGGAATTTCTTACAGCACTTAATTCACTTAATCCTGCAGTGGTGCCTGAAGTCTGCCGAGTATCAAGGGTGGTGGCTTTCTTTAAAACAGTTTCCACAAGTGTATCTAAGGTACTGCAGTCTGGTAAATTTAACTTCTGTAGTAGGCCAATTAATTGTATAACAAAGAATTGAATCAATGAATGCCTGATAAATACAAAAAATGTCCTCCATAAAAATCACCACGATTTCTGTTATGGAAGGTTTTGCTTTAGGAAACTGATTTCTTTGGAGGGATAAACAAGCAGAGTGGTAATGGTGAGTCTCTTTGGTTAGGTCAAAAGGCTTTAGAGGGAACTAAAGTACAGTCATGGGGTAAAAAGAGAAGATCCTGGCATGGTTAAAAATGGGAAACAGTGGGCATCTGGGTTTAGGTGTCTGCTTGTGGTCATTCTTCAGACTTTAGGATTCATGCAGAAGATTGGCAGAAACAAGAAACTTATGTCTAGATCAAAATCAGTTCAGTTTCTACTGTAAATGGTATTAACTGGTGTTACATAGCTTTGACCCTTTGGAGAGCTCTAGATCTGACCTGTCTCAAGCTCTGATGGATTAAGAGAACCATCTCCCAGTCTTTTATTTGCAGACTCTAAATGTTGTGCCTGGGAATGAGAACAGCAGTACACTAAATACCAGCTTGCTGACAACCAACTATTTTTTCTTAGTGACCTTTATGGACTCCTTAAAACTTGTCCACAGACTGTTAAAGAGTCTTGGACCGTAACTTAAAGGACACTGGCTGCACTGTGTAGAGTTCATCCCTAATTTTCAAATTTATTGCAGGCAGCAGACATCCACTCTTGGAAAAGGAGCAAGTAGTCACAAGAGTGAGAATCTGAAGCTCTGAATAAGGGAGAGGTGAAGTTCTCACCAGAGAAATGTGAGAACCCTGTGTCTATTTCTCTTTGTGACCTGAAATCTGTGTGCCTCCATTACTGTGTCCAAAGAATCCCAGTGAAGTGTTGAGGTTCTTGGTGACACCATCAGGTTTGCACAGCACACTTTTTCTCTTTTCAAAGGGGGAAATCATATTCCATCCCTTGGACCAATCCAAGCCAGCATGGCTCCTGTATTTGCCTTTGAGTGGAGCAGACAAACTGCATGGGTATCAATTTTGTGCACATTAACAGCGCTCCATAGCCCAGGCCGTTTCCTGAGCAGCAATTTGCATAGTCATAGGGGAATCATTTCCTTGTTTATTATTAGAAAAATTCGCCCTTTCCAGTATATTTTGATGATGTGTTTCAGGAAGTCACTGCCTATCCTAAACTTCTTTGTTATATAGGGATGTGTAGCTGCAGCTTCTTCCAAATCAACCAGGTCCTGTTTGTCCCCTGCAGCTGCTCACTCTGTGTCTTCTGGTTGCTCTGTACACCCAATGCAGTCCTGCCATTCCTTTATATTTCCACGTGGGAATCAAACCTGGGCATCACAGAAGGAAGGAAGAAAGCTCCCAGGACTTTTCATCCATACCATGCACCCCTGATGGTGACCAAGCTGCAGTTCCAGGCTGGAGGCAGCAGCAGGTGTCAGAGGTACAAACACACTGTGCTGTAAAGGGCTGAGTTTTAGTGACACCTTTCCCTGTGCATCCCCAGAAGTGGGGATGGCCATTCTGGGATCTGCTGATCTGCTCCTCCTCCGAGTCTCCCTGAAGCCAGAGGCCTGGAGAAGTTTGCAAGGATAGCTTGCCTTACATCTGCTGCACTGTGGTGTTGTTGGGACATCGGAGGAGTCCCTGAAACTTCCTGGAGAAGTGGCTGCAGTGAGTTGAGCAGCACAGATAGAGGTGGAACCCTCCCCAGAGGCTGTGCCCTTCACCCATACCACTGATCTGACCTGTGCTTGGAGAAAAGATTGGCACCATTCTCATGCATGCCAGAGATTTCTGATGAAGTTTTTAGTAAGTCTGACACTGCAAATTCCCCTCCGCTGTAGTGTCCGAATTCTGGGGTCTGCCCTCTGCAGAGAAGTGAGCTGAGACCGCCCCAAATCCTTTTGTCCATCCATCACCCTCTGGGCACCCTGTAGGGAGCAAGATCCCCCCTCATCACCTACTGTGTAGTGGTTCCTTTTTCCGTCATGTAAAGCTTTTACACTGCATTATGTCCCTTGAGCCTTTTCCCTGCCAAGGGGCCCCACACTCGTATTCCCTTCTCTCCGCCCTGGCTCGGCTGGGATGGGCACAGCGCTCCAGCAGAGGGCGCGGGATCCATTCAGGAATGAGCTGTTCCAATGCCTGATTTTTTAATTTTTTTCTTTCCCTCTGCAGTGCTGTTTGAGGTGTGTGAATACTTGCCCCTACAGACTCTGTTTCTAGGACAGTGTCAAGTGACGGTCGGCGATGGAAGAGATGGGGCAGATTGTTTGGATGCGATAAGCCGTTTTTATTGATACAGAGCTGAGTATTTCTACTTTTTCAGCAGTAATTAAAAATAGATCCTTATATAAGCAATAATCACTATAACAACCATATCTATGTTTCTTAATAATATTGCAAAACTAAAAGCTAGCACTGACTGGCACAGATACATACCAAACATGCTTTTCCCTTATGCCAGCTATTTTGTGGTAGGCTGCACTGCCTGCCATGGTTTGTGGCCAAGCAATGTTACCACATCCACTTCTGACATGAGTTTAGTAGTGCTCTCACTTCTGCTTTCTAGCGGTATCTCCACAACAGTCTCTAGATTTATCCCTCTCCCTTTGCTGATGGAAGTGTGGGGTGTTTGCCTGCTGAGGTTATTCCATTAGGGTACCTTAGAATCATAGAATCATTGAATAATAGAATCATTCAGGTTGGAAAAGATGTCTAGGATCATTAAGTCCAACCTGTGACCAAACACCACCGTGTCACCCAGCCCAGAGCACTGAGTGCCACATCCAGTCATTCCTTGGACACCTCCAGGGATGGGGACTCCACCTCCTCCCTGGACAGCCCCTTCCCGTGTTTAATCACCATTTCAGTGAAGAAATTCTCCCTGATGTCCAGCCTGACCCTCCCCCGGCACAGCTTGAGGCCGTTTCCTCCTGTCCTGTCCCTATTCCCTGGGAGCAGAGCCCGACCCCCCCTGGCTGCCCCCTCCTGTCAGGGAGTTGTGCAGAGCCACAAGGTCCCCCCTGAGCCTCCTTTTCTCCAGGCTGAGCCCCTTTCCCAGCTCCCTCAGCTGCTCCTGCTGCTCCAGCCCCTTCCCCAGCTCCGTTCCCTTCTCTGGACACGCTCCAGCCCCTCAATGTCTTTCTTGTCCCGAGGTTGCCAGAAGTGCCCCAGGATGTGAGGTGTGGCCCCAGCAGTGCCCAGCCCAGGGGACAGTCACTGCCCTGGCCCTGCTGCCACCCCATGGCTGCCACAGCCCAGGTGCCATTGGCCTCTTGCCCCCCTGGGCACAGCTGGGCTCGTGTCCAGCCGCTGTCCCCAGCACCCCCAGGCCCTTTCCCAGCTTTCCAGCCCCTCTGCCCCAGCCTGGAGCTGCAGGGCTCGGTGTGACCCAAGGGCAGGACCGGGCCCTTGGCCTTGCTGACCCTCAGACCACTGGCCTGGGCCCATGGCTCCAGCCTGTCCTGATCCCTCTGCAGAGCCTTCCTGCCCTCCAGCAGAGCCACACTCCCACCCAACTTGGTGTTATCTGAGAAATGACTGAGGGTGCACTTGATCCCCTTGTCCAGGTTGTCATTCAGAGAGAACTGGTCCCAACACTGAGCCTGGGGGAAAACTACTGGGACCTGGCCACCAGCTGGATGTAACTCTCTTCACCACCACTCCCTGGGCCTGGCCATCCAGCCACTTTTAACCCAGTGAAGAGTGGATTTTAACTTGGGGATTTTAACTTGCAGGTTCAGAGGACGGAGAAGGTACAAGGCTGACAGTGGGAGAAGTGCTAGCTGCATTACAGAGCTGCTCTGCCAGTAGGTTGAGATTCCACTGTTCCATTTTCAAAGTACAATACATGATCATAGCAATCTTTCCTGGCTTTAAAATTGATGGCAGATGTACTCCCCAGATAATGAGTCTCATAAAAAAAACTGTATGAAATCTCCTCTTGAATTTGATAGCAGAGGTGCTGTTCCAATTTAAAGGTCACAGGATGACGTAAAAAGAAGAGTTAAAGCAAGGTTATCCTTTTCCACTCAGCCTCTGGAACCTGGGTTATTACAGAGCTGACTTTGCCAACACTAACGCAGATGCTTTTGGATGCCTGAAAGCTCTCTGTGGACAAGGAAATGCAGGAATGTTCCCTATGTGTGAAGTGCACAGAGCTGCCGTGGGCCAAGAACTGTGCCACCATGATTTGTCACCAAGCTTCTCGTGGCAGAGCAGTGCCACTTAAATTTTCTCTGAAAGAAAAATAAAAAATCCTATTTTTCTCAAACTGGATGTATTCTATCATGTTGCATTGTAGAATTTTTAAATTGTTTTTACTGTTAATCTTTGTGGTATGTATTAAAATTACATAATGACAGCACTGTTATAGTGTTAACTCTTTTTCATTCTTAAATAGGATATCATCTTACAGACAGACTTGGAGCTTAGAGATTTGGCAGCAGGTTCTCTTCTGCTTCTGAAGTCTTCATTACTCTTTTCAGCGGAGGATGGGATAACTCCATGGACCAGGTGTTTAAAAAAAGACTGGATATGGCACTTGTGCAATAGTTTAGTTGATAAGGTGGTGTTAGGCCACAGGTTGGACCTGATGATCTCCAAGGTCTTTTCCAACCTCTCTGATTCTGTGGTTCTCTGATTCTGTGACCAAAGCCCTGCTCTGACATTGGCTGCCACAGTGGAGCTGCTTCTTTTCCCTGGGGCAGTGGCAGCAGATGCCTTTGTTATGGTGTGTGACAAGTCTTTGGTCACGCAGCTGTTTGAACACAAACATTCTTGTTAAAAGTCTCAAACACAACTGTTGCCAAGCTTTGCATACGGCACGAGAGCACAGAGCCTTCGTGTCTTAACATACCTGCTGTCAAAAGGCTCTTTTTTTCTTTTCTTGTGGCTATCACAGCTGAAGTTATCCCGAATTTGGGATTGTGGGAGATGCTAAGGAACACAGCAAAGCAGATTCAGGGGAGGGAGGATATGTGCTGGCGTGGGAAGGGTGGGAGATCTTACAGACATCCAGATTTTTGTGACTGAAATCCCATTTCGTGCCACTAGAGGATACCCAAACTGTTGCCAGCTTGTAAGAAACACCTCCTTAATCTCTGCTTCCCTGGAAATCAATTGCTAGGAGAAGGAAATGTCTTTGGGAGGAATAAAGGGAATAGATATTTAGGCACATCTAAAAATCCTTCAGGTTTCAGTGGGAGTTCAGTGAATAGAATCACGTGCACAAAAATCGAAGCAGTGAGTGACAGCAGAAGGAGCTGATGAGCTGCCTGTATGTAAAAGCTGCAGCTTTCTCTGCATCAGAAAGTGGCTGGTTCCTGGGAGATGGAACTGATGGAGCAACCACATCCTGCTGTGAGAGGCTGGAAAAGCTGGTATGGGAGAGAGAAGGACATATAGAGAAGCTTAGAGAAGGTGCTGGTGGGACATGTCTGGATTTTGTTCTGGTTGGATAGCTGGGATCTGGAGCAAGCCAGGGAAGTGGTCTTGATGCCAGTTAACATTGTAGAGTCAGAGGGAGAAGAACAAACCCACAACACTCACTGAGGAACTCACTTCTGAGGTGAATTGCAATGGGGGCCTTATGTGGGGATCCAGGTGATGTTTAACTCCTCCAGAAAAATCAAACCATTTCAGACAGAGCAGAGTCCAGCGCTGTGATGAGCTTCTCAAGGAACTAACAAGAAACCACTACTATCTGACTCCAAAAGTCAGGCCAAGCAGGGCTTAAAGCATTTTCTTACCTTGGCCAAGCTTGGCTACATCAAACACACCAGCAGTGCTGCTGCTGAGTCTTGGCAGTGTCAGCACAAATCCTCCTAATGGGGTGGATGCAGGAAAAAACTTCTTCTCTGACCTCTAGTAACATTCCCTGCTCAGCAGGGTCTCAGTTCTAGAGGACTGTGATGGGGTGGTTATCCTCTTACGGTCTGATCCGCATCTTTTGGGGATGGTGAAGCTGACTAAGGTGCTTAATCTGGCAATTAGAGCCACACAGAGTTCTTTGCTGCTAATCAAAGAATTTGTACTCCTCGTAAGACCAATGGCAGAGCTCTGTCTTGGTAAAGTCACTCTCCAGTGTTCCTATCCAACCCATGCAGGACTAACATCCAGGATTCATTCTGGGCCTGTCTTTCCAGTCTGTGTCTTCCCTTTGAAGACTGCAGTAGTGGGAATGGGATACATGCCAGGAAAAATGTCTCCAAACAATTTCCTTCAGAGACTGGAGGTAACTTTTTTTCACAGGGGGTGGTCAGGAATGCAGCAAGAGGATCCCAGGCCAAAAGGCTGTGCTCTGGGATGGAGCTGCTGGAGCCAGTCCAGAGCAGGGACACCAAGGGGATCAGAGGGATGGAGCAGCTCTGCTGGGAGGAAAGGCTGAGGGAATTGGGATTGTTCAGCCTGGAGAAGAGAAGGCTTTGGGGTGAGCTCATTGTGGCCTTGCAGTGCCTGAAGGGAGCCCACAGGAAAGATGGAGAGAGACTCTTGACAAGGGCCTGCAGTGACAGGACAAGGGGCAATGGCCTCACACTGACAGAGAGCAGGTTTAGATTGGATATTGGGAAGAAATTGTTCCCTGTGAGGGTGGTGAGGCCCTGGCACAGGTTGCCCAGAGAAGCTGTGGCTGCCCCATCCCTGGCAGTGTCCAAGGCCAGGTTGGATGGGGCTCTGAGCACCCTGGGATAGTGGAAGGTGTCCCTGCCCATGGCAGGGGGTTGGAACTGGATGATCTTTAAGGTTTCTTCCAACTCAAACCATTCCATGATTCTGTGACTATAAATTAACGTGACCTTCCTTGCTAACTAAGGTCAGACACTCTTTTTCCCTTGGTCCTGGTGCCATGGATTTCCTGACTATCTGTTTCTCAGTGTTGTTGTACCTGCCCACCTGGATATCATCTGTATGCTGTTGGCATGAGGACCTGCTTCTGTTCTTCCAGGAGCTGTATATCAGTGTTGAATAATGCAGGCAGAAGTCTCCAGAGCTCGTGTCCTGCAAGTCATTAAGCTGGATTGATTGGCTCCATGCATGGTGAACAAGCTGTTCTTTTTAAAACACTGATTTATTGTCTCAGATTGCAGTAAATTCTGCTGTATAAAACCAGAGTAACTCCAGTTTGCAAGAAGACAGTTTGTTTTAAGGTATCTAAAGACACTTTAATTGCTCTCTTGGTTAAATTATGGTCATTTCTCCTCCCTGTCATCTTGATCTCAAAGCAGGATATAACACACCTGAACATTTTTTTCCTAGGCCATTGTGGTGCTTTTTCACCCACAGGAAGTTTCTCCAGCTGTACCTTTGTAACCTTTCAAAATTTTTTCCATAGTTCCCTCTTCTTTCCCACCTGTTTGAGCTTCTCCTTTTATCTTATGAACTGTGCCAAATGCTTCCTTGAGTTCTTTCAAATGCAGACACCCCTTTCGTTCTGCTGATGGATTGTGGCAGAGTTAAAGATTTTTTCCTTTTCTGGTAGCCCTCCCAGAATAGAAGTGATCATTTTAATGCCATTTGTGGATAGGGCTGTTGGGAGAGAAAAAATCCTTACTTTTGCTCACCAGTGTCTGAGGACTGAGATATCTGTGGTGGGGGAGAAGAAAAGAATGGACAAGGGACTTTTTTTACTAACCTTCTTCTGGCTCTTGGGTTTTCATCTGCAGAAAGCCATACCAGGCTTCATAACTCAGAAAAACTGCATTTCTAGAGGTTTTCCTGTTATTTTCCATCATTTTCCCCTTGGTTGCATGCCATTTTAAGTATATTGAGGTTTCTGTGGAATAATTCAGCTCATACTTTTTATGTCCTGGGTTGGTTGGGGCTTTTTTTTGGCATCTCTGCATTCAGCTTGGTTTTGAAGGTCCATGGGAGAGGATCTAACATGGGCTGAAAGGTTAATATTATCCCTGGTATCAAAAAGTGATATTCACTGTGCCAGCCGGGAATATCATCCTGGTGTCTGGAAATTCTGTGGAATGGAGCCCTCCTTCACTGTCGGCACCTGTGAGTGGGCATGGAAATGGAACTGGAACCTCGTGGGGAGAAAACTCCAGGTGCAAGGTGAAACAAGTGACTGGTGAAATGCTTGACTGCTTTTCAATTGAGAAGTTTGGGATATCTTTTTCAAAATGAAGTGGTGTTGGAGGCAAGCAGCATCAAGGGGAGAGGCAGATAAATGGCACTCAGTGGGCCCAGGAGGCGAAGTCACCCTGGTTTTGCTCTCAGTTTGCAGGGTTGGGAAGTCCAGGGGAAGAGAAGAACTGGTGTTGTCCCTGGGAGCTCTTGCTCCATGCTTGGTGAAGTTTCCTGTTCCTCTGGAGGGCTTCTCCTGGGAGCAAAGAGAGCTGGGGCAACGCTGAGGTTTATGGAGCCTGTGAAGGAGGATTCTGCCATGGCATTCCTCAGCTGGAGAAACCCAGACCAGCCTGGGTCTGCTGCTCAGGGTGTACCCACCCTGTGAGGAGGGCACTGACAGTCAGGAGACTGCACGGCACTTCCATGTGTGAGGTAACTCAATTTCCTTGTGGTTTTGGGGAAAAAAAATCAAAACTGGGGTGATCAAAGTTGAAGGAAGGAAACCCTAGACAAGCAAACCCGCTTTCTTTTGCAACAGAGAGCACCTGGCAAGAAGGGTCACAGGAATCAGGATAATCCCATAAGGAAAGTGCTGTCACACCTTCAGGATCCACCATGAGGAGACCCTGAAACTTGCAATGACATGCACACAAGGCTCAGCTTCTGCTGAACCCACTCTTTGGTAAAAACACAGAACTGGAGAAAGAAAAATACATTTAGGCAACTGCTCAAGGAAACAAAACATGGTCACTGAGCTGTTGTTTGCAAAGCAGCTGCCAAAAGCACAGGCACAACTTCATTTGGATGAATTTTGTGGCTACCTTACAGGAAGAGAACTCCTTGGAGGTTCACAGATGTTCCCTAAGGTGGCAGAGTGGCATTTCTGGGGTGTCTGACCCGTGGCTGTACCAGTGGCTTGCCTTTCCATTGCGCTCCTGTCAAAAACTCAGGTTAGTTTCCTGCAACTCTCTAAGGGAGAGCTGGATCAGGTTATTCCCAACACGTGACCACAGCCATATTAAGTGGATCCCCATTTCCATTGGTGTCTTCCCCACTAGTGATGCCAGGATTTTAACCCATGGGATCCCACAGTCCTCACAGGTGTCTGTCCCAGTATATCCCACTGACTGCAGCTGTCCAGCCCTTCCCACACTGGTTGTTGGCCGGTGCCAAGGTAAAGTAGGGCAGCTAACTTGGAGTCCATCTCTGGTTAGCCTGCAGCAAGGTTACTGGTGTGCTTTTGGCCACTGGAGGGCTCTGGTTTTATTTCATAACGACAAGAGAATGATATTAAAAATTACCATTGTCATGGGCCAAAAGGAGGGTCTAAAATCCTGCAGAAGCCTCATGCCTTATCCTAATACTTGGGCATGAGAATTGAAAACAGGATGTCCAGCTTGCTGCATCATGAATAACCAAGAATCTGGGACGCTTGCTTGCAATTATTTAGGTTATTACAATGATTTTCTCAGCCTCCTGAGGTCTGTCTCTGTGCCAGTGCAGCAAAGATGTGCTCACAAAATCTGTTTTTGTGGGAAGGAACCTTGGCACTGGAGAACAGAGGCAGGGGGGTGTGTGGAGGGACAAGCAAAGG
The DNA here is from genome assembly GCA_013398115.1 of Falcunculus frontatus. Taxonomy (NCBI): domain Eukaryota; kingdom Metazoa; phylum Chordata; class Aves; order Passeriformes; genus Falcunculus; species Falcunculus frontatus. The sequence continues at coordinate 112,087 of VZRV01003470.1, forward strand.
TAGAGCCACACCACTTTTGCGAGATGCTTTTATCAAGGGCTGATCAGGGGTAGGAAGGAGGGGAAACCCTAGATTGTATGTCCTTGAATTTGCTAAAATTCTGCCTTTTTCCCTCTTCCCCCCTCACTGAGAGACCACTGCAGCACAGGAAGGATTCAGAGAGGGAGCTTTCATTCATTGCAGAGCACTGCAATGCATTCATTGTGTGTCCTTGAAGGAACCCCACATTTTGCAGCTGACCCTGAGCTTTAGCATCAGGAAAGCTTTTTTAAATTTTTTTTAATTTTTTTTTTTAAATTTTTTTTTGCCTTCCTCAGCTCTAGTCCTATTTTTAGAGCCTGTCTTTTTCTCAGGGGCTTCACAGGCTATTTTTAAAAAGACTTTGCAGGCTGCCAAACCATTGTTATTTTCTCTAGGGTGATGTCAACATGGTGCCTAGAGTAAACGTGCCTGGCATTTTCCAGAGGTGATGCTTTAGAACAGATAAACATTAATGTTGAAGGTGAAAAATGCTTTTGCAAGCAGAGCCCCACTGTGAAGTGTTTCATTTCCACAGAGCATCCTTTTGCTTGCCTTGTGGCTTTCCCCTTCTCTGAAATACTGTTGGTCTGATCGTCAAATTGCTCACTGCTGCATGAACCTGATCTGTACATTATTAGATCATCTAGAGTGACTGTAAATCAGGTTTGGTCCAAGTCTTGCAGCATGTTTAATGTTTTTACAAAGTTTTTTTTCCCTTGCCTTTTGTATTGGGAATGAATGTAACAGCTCAGCTCTGAAAGAAACATAGGGAAGAGTTTTAAAGGGCTCAAAACATGAACAGTAGCAGATATTGGTTATAATCATCATGGTATCATCAGTTTTGGTGGAATTTCTCAAATGAATCCAGCATAATCACAGCTTCTTTTTACCTGTGGGAAGGGAAAAAAAAAAGGAAAAATTCAGGAACAGTTATGTAAAGATGTGGGAGCAGATGTACTGCTGGTGTAAGCTGGCACTGCTCCACTCATGTCAGTCAAAGTAGTTGATGTGGGGGAATATTTGTCTACAAGGGAAGCAAGATTTATCACTGAGCTCTGGTGGCTCCATAGAAATCACAGAATGGCCTGGCTTGGAAGGGGCATCGAGGATCATGTGGTTCAAAACCCCCTGCCATGGGCAGGGACACCTTCCACTATCCCAGGTTGCTCAGAGCCACATCCAACCTGGCCTTGGACACTTCCAGGGATGGGGCAGCCACAGCTTCTCTGGGCAACCTGTGCCAGGGCCTCAGCACCTTCACAGAGGACGATCACACATCAGTTCAATGTAGTATTTGCCCATGTCATGCTCTGATCCCCTCACAAATGTGAGAGATGATGTCTGTATTCAATCTTTTAATGGATGCTTAAGCCAATGTCTCTTCTATACTTCCTGCTGCAGACAACACTGCCCAAGAGGACAATTCCTGCCCTTCAACCATGTGGATTTGTTCCTTGGGCTGTACTAGCACAGCTGTGCCTTTGAACACTGATTTTACAGCTCACGGACACATGTGGAGCACCTCCTCCATCAGCCACTTGTGTGAATGTCATGGGAAGACTGAGGAAAAGTCTTCATGGGAGGTGGTGAGCCACCCTTCTGCAGAATCACAAAGGCATAGAAACTGAAATTCCCTTGTTTAGTAAAATTTGAGATTGTAAACACTTTTGCACCTTTGAACCTTGAGTGCTGGTCAAGGAAATAATGCACAGCACACAGGAATGGCTCTTTGTGCTGTTCTTGCTCTGAGTCCATTCCCTGAACCCATGGAATGTCCAGAAGCTTCACAAGTTGGTGGAGTTTATTTCAAATATAAACTTCGAAGGGATTTCTCTTCCATGAGTTTGACCAGCTGAACCCTTGTAAACAACTACCACCCACAACATCCTGCAGCAAGGAGTCCTACAACTCAGCCCTCCTGATCAGTCACCTCCTCTTATACAAACCTGTCCCTTTGTTGCCTCCTCACTCATATCTTGATTTCACAGCGTTGCTCAGGGCTCTAAATTTCCCAGCATCCAGTTTTGGTTCTCTTCTCAAAAAGGCCCATCTCAAGTTCACCAGGAGACCTTTGAACTTTTGTGAACCTAACCTGAAACTCACATTCGAAACCAAACCAGGGGATTTTTGCCTAGGTTTGCATTTCATCACAGGTGCCCCACGCTCTTCTTACATTTCATGCCACTGGACCTAGGACAACCATTTGGAAGCCCCCAGGAAAACTGCCTGACTTAAGTTCTGTTGGCACCAGCCCCATGCTCTGAGAAGGCACCAGTTCTGCTTCATGCTGCTGGCAGCTGAGCTGGTTGGCTGCCTCTGAAGGTACAACTGGCACAGCAGATGGCTGGGAGGTTAGCAGGGAATTTATTCAGAACTACGCATAAATGAGGCTGCCTTTCCTCGGAGGGAATGGCAACTGAGAACACGCTCACATCCCCACCCACATCTGCATGGTGACATCCCAGAGCTCCGTGGTGACCCGGGAGCGGAGGAGCCAGCCTGTCTGTCACACACCAACTCCTCTGCGCTGCTCTAGCCCACAGTCTGTGCCAGCTCAGCGGGGCTGTGGGCTCCGTCTGCACCGCTGAGCAGCGGAGGTGTTCCAGCAACAGCTGAACCCACTCTGTTCACGGGGGAATGGAGCAGAGCCTCCATCTCAGGGATATCCTTTCAGACACCTTTCGTGACCCGTGCCCAGTCAGCAGCCCTAGGTCACTGCTGTACTTCCACTGCAAACTGGGTATCAGCAGTTTTTAGAACTGCTGTCTCAAAGGAGTGGCTTGGAGGAATCTGAAAATCTGATGGGAGTTGAAGGGTTGGGACAGGAGGGATGGGAATCGTTAAATCATAGAATGGCTGGGTTGGACAGGACTTTAAAGATCATCCAGTTCCAGCCCCCTGCCATGGGCAGGGACACCTTCCACTACCCCAGGTTGCTCAGATAACCACATCCAACCTGGCCTTGGACACTGCCAGGGATCCAGGGGCAGCCACAGCTTCTCTGGGCAACCTGTGCCAGGGCCTCAGCACCCCCACAGGGAACAATTTCTTCCCAATATCCAATCTAAACCTGCTCTCTGTCAGTGTGAAGCCATTGCCCCTTGTCCTGTCACTGCAGGCCCTTGTCAAGAGTCTCTCTCCATCTTTCCTGTGGGCTCCCTTCAGGCACTGCAAGGCCACAATGAGGTCACCCCAAAGCCTTCTCTTCTCCAGGCTGAACAATCCCAATTCCCTCAGCCTTTCCTCCCAGCAGAGCTGCTCCATCCCTCTGATCCCCTTGGTGTCCCTGCTCTGGACTGGCTCCAGCAGCTCCCTGTCCTTCCTGTGCTGAGCCCCCAGGGCTGGAGGCAGCTCTGCAGTGGGGAATGATCTCACCTGAGAGGGGCAGTGGGGCAGGATCTGCCCCCCCTCCTCCTCTGCTGCCAGCGCCAGGGGCTCAGCCCAGTACAGGGGGGCTCACACACAGGGGGGCTGGCCGGGGCAGGGCCAGCTCTCACCCAGTGGCACCCCCCAGGTCCTTCTGGCAAAAATTCTGTTTTCCTGGGGAGTAATGCAGTGTTAGAAGCTTGTGTTGCAGTGAAGATGGCTGAACAGAAGGAAAGCTGCAAACCCTCAAGAAGTTTCTCCTTCAGTGCCTGTTTGTAAGGGTAAAGCATCTCCACCATGAGCTGAAGCAGATGTGAAGGGCCCTCGTTCAGGGGCTGTGACTGCTTGCAAAGATACCCACAGGTAATGGGATTTGAGCTGCCAGTTCCTTGGCTTCTCTCTCTGCCCCCAGAGTAGCTGCATTAATTTTTATCTTTAAACATTCCTGCTATGCAAAAAAATCCCCACTGATGTTACCACCTCTGAGTCATGCCAGCATATTTGTGTGCTGGTATATTTTAGGAGCAAAGCTGCTGGAGTTCACTAAGTATAAAGCAGGACTTGATAAGCAAGGTAGTGGTAGTAGCAGGCTATTTAGATAAGGGAAAGGAGGTGTGGTGTGCTGACAGTAAGTACTTGGCACCTTGCAGTATTGATCCCAAATGAGTTTGGTCCAGGCTGTTTCTCATTCCCTGGATTTTCTGCAGGTTAAATTTCTTTCTTCAGGCTTGGAGGACATATCAGTGTTATCAGCCTGATAGATCACAGAATATAGAACTGTAGAAATTCCTGAGCTGGAAGGGACCCACAAGGATCACCATGTTCAGCCCTCAGCACAGCCCCAAGAAGGTACACTGTCCTTTGCTTCAGATTTGTTCTTATCACTATGGGCACTTGAAGACCTTATGTGGTAAGTGATAAGACTCATTTATCACATCTGTCTTCTCTTCCCCTCAGTCTGCACAAATAATGACCACTGCTATGGGATCAGTGCTATGGGATCAATGCTATGGGATCTAGCAGCACCGCTGGAAACAAGGTATGGATGTTCCTCACCTTTCTGCTGCACTACTGATAGCACACATGGGAGCTGCTGACCACAGCTGCAGGAAGAACAGCACCTGCTCTGACATAAGGCCTGGTGAGACAGAGTTATTCTTGTACATTTTGGGCTGCATTTGAATGGACACTTTATGTGCTTTTGCTATGTGGCTGTGCCATATTTGCTTTAGCAACAGAAGTCCTCAAAGGAATTTGCAGTGTCCCTTCTCAAGGTGTAGACTCTTGCTGTGTCCTGTTCCTGTACCACAGTGGGTGTGTAACCAAGATCTGAGGTGTGGGTGGAAACCTGCGAGGCATCCCTGGATCTGTAGTGCCCTGGAGTTGTGCTGGACCATGCAAACACGGCAGCACCAGGGTGTGGGTTCAGGGCCATCCTTAAGGGATGGCACTGCCATAGCTGTTACTCCCCAACTCCCTAGCTGCTTTATTCCAAAGAAATGGTCATCACAGAATCATAAAATGGTTTGGGTTGGAAAGGCATTGAAGTTCATCTCATTCCCCCCCCCTGCTATGGGCAGGGACATCTCCCACCAGCCCAGGTTGCTCAGAGCCCCACGCAACTTGGCCTCGATCCCAGCGATCAGATCAGCGCTCTGCCTTTTCAGTCCTATCCCAGAAACTCACCTTCTCCCCTGAAATACAGGACAGAAGCCTTTCACTCAGTCTCTAACCCTGAAATACAGGAGAGAAGCCTTTCACTCAGCCTGTAACCCTGAAATACCCGAGAGAAGCCTTTCATTCAATCTATATCCCTGAAATACAGGAGAGAAGACTTTCATTCAATCTATATCCCTGAAATACAGGAGAGAAGCCTTTCATTCAGTCCATATCCCTGAAATAAAGGAGAGAAGCCTTTCATTCAGTCCATATCCCTGAAATAAAGGAGAGAAGCCTTTCATTCAGTCCATAACCCTGAAATAAAGGAGAGAAGCCTTTCACTCAGTCTCTAACCCTGAAATAAAGGAGAGAAGCCTTTCACTCAGTCTCTAACCCTGAAATACAGGAGAGAAGCCTTTCATTCAGTCTCTATCCGAGCTCCTCGTTCAGATCTGTGCTCACACAAGCCCTGCTGGTCAGGCTGTGGTTTCTGGGTTGCTGCTCTGCAGAGCCCTCGCTGATGTTCCAGGGGAATTGGCTGGCTTCAAGGTAATGGGTTACCTCTTTGCTTCCAGCTGCTAGAGAGCACGGCAAGAAGCTAAAAATAGCTCTGAGCCGACACCTAATGTCAGTTCTCCTCACGAGGGGCTTGTGCAGTTGCCACGGGGATCTCGAGCAATTGCACAGGGGAGGGGATAAATCTCTTTATTTTTGTGAATAGAGGGGGAGGCACCCAGGAGAAAAATCCCTCTATGAAAAAGCTGTGCAGCCCTGTGCTTTGATGCCTGGGTTGAAAAAGCTAAATGTCCACGGATTTAGACCAGCCAATGGCGTGTGAGTGCTATTTTTGGAAAGCACGGTGCAGAATTATGGCACATGCATCACATGTGAATTGGGAGAGTGCAAGCTATTTTTGGAGCCTGTTTGCATATGTGCTGAGTCAAGGTTTGCACACAGAGCGAGGCTGCACCTAGCATCTCTTAAATCTGCTTTAGCAAGGTTATTAGCTTTCAAGCAAGCTCTGGGTCCCAAAAAAATCCTTTCTCCCTCTGATTTTATTAGCATCTCAGCATTGCAGGGAGATTAATTAGAAAAGCCAAAAAAAATTAATTGCAAAAGGGGAGGCACAAGGAAGGAGGAAGCAATTTAGAGTTGAAGGGGGATGGGTTCTGAAAAGATATTACCTAGGTAAGCACAGAAAGACCAGAACAGCATTAAAAAAATATATGGAAAGGCAGGAGGGGCTCGGAAAGAAAGTGGAAAATTTACACCTTGTGCTATCATTGCTGAAGTAAGCCTATTTACAGGGAGCAAGCCCTGGGGAAAACAGGAATTAGGGAAAGAAATTGGAGGGGCATTGCATGAATTATAGCCAGCCCTTGTGCTAGTTTGAAAACAAACCAATGGGCGATCCCAAGTCAGAGCTGACACCCTGTCAGTCAGCAGCCCGATTAAATGGTGGCTGCAGTCTTCCGGAAGTGATGGATGTGGTTCTGTTGAAGCAGTGATCCTGTAGAAGGGTCTGGTCTTCCTCTGAAGGTCCAGTGGAGGTTATGTAGCTCTTGTCCTCTGGGAATCCAGCAGGTAAGGCTGGCTGTGGTGTTCCAAACCTCAGATTATACCCAGGTGGGAATGCTTGGTTCCTCCCCCTGGGCAGAGCACCTCACAATCGGATGATGTAATTTATGAGTCATGCAGTGAGACCTTGATGGTCCATTAGCAGAAGATATCTCCTGGAGGGAGTTATCAGGGATGTGTCATGAAGGAGATAGGGAACACTGCCCCACCTGGTTTTAACAGTTTATGAAGATGGTGATAGAATACATACTTTTGGTTACACCATTAGGTTACATTGTAACCTAAGACAGCCCTGGATTTGAGGGAATGGAAGAAAAGCCCCTAGGTTTCATGGCAAAGGGGTGCCAGCTGAGGATAACACAAGACTGACTGGCTGGGGGTGGTCTCAGTGGATGGAGTCTGTTCCCAGAGGACACAGCCTTTTGCAGGCTGCCTTCCAGAGCAGTGCTGGCTCTACTCACAGATGATGGACACTCAAACACATTTCCCTATATGGGCAGAGGTGTTGCCTTAGCAAAGGATCTTTCTTATCAACTGTTTCCAGGAGGCAAAGGCCTCAAAGATAGGAGATAATTTGACTGCTGTGGTCACTGGGGGGGACTTGAGGTTCGACCAGCCCAAGTGCTGTGTTCTACACTTTGGACCCAGCTGCTCCCCTGCAGTCTGAGGCAGAATGGCTGGAAAGGGAAAGGACTTGGGGTTGGGGGTGCTGGTGATGGTGGCTGAAAGTGAATCAACTTGTGGGCAAGAAGGCTGATGGCACCTGCCTGGCATCAGCAATGGTGTGGCCAGCAGGATCAGAGCAGTGATTGTCCCCCTGTACTTGGTACTGGTGAGGCCACACCTCAAATCCTGTGTCCAGCTCTGGGACCCTCACTGCAAGATGGACATTGAGGGGCTGGAGCGTGACCAGAGGAGGGAACGGAGCTGGGGAAGGGTCGGGAGCAGCAGGAGCGGCTGAGGGAGCTGGGAAAGGGGCTCAGCCTGGAGAAAAGGAGGCTCAGGGGGGACCTTGTGGCTCTGCACAACTCCCTGACAGGAGGGGGCAGCCGGGTGCTCCTGGTGAACAAGGGACAGGATGAGAGGAAATGGCCTCAAGCTGCACCAGGGGAGGTTGAGATTGGACATTAGGAGGAATTTCTTTACTCAGAGGGTGATTAAACATGGGAAGGGGCCATCCAGGGTGGTGGTTGAGTCCCCATCCCCAGAAGTGTTTAAGGAAAGACTGGATGTGGCACTGCGTACCATGGTCTGGTGTTTGGTCCGGGTTGGACTTGATGATCTCAGAGGTCTTTTCCAACCTGAATGATTCTGTGATTCAGTGATTCAGGTGTTCTTCTGTGCCACAGTTTGCCTTCTGCTGGTGGGAAGCACCAGTCCGAATCTGCAGAGGGGGTGGGAGTGGGGCAGATGGGGAGGCTCTGTCCATTCACTTGTGGCACTGGAGAACCTTCTCAGTCCGGTGTGCACAGAAATGGGCTTTCAGACATGGATAACACAGTGCTGGCACTGCAGCAGGCCCACCACGCAGAGAGGAAGGGAGCAGGAAGGTGCCTGGGAGAACAGCAAAATGTTTGTAAACTACACAAGATGAGAAGCAGAGCGAGAGCAGCCTGAGCATTGGTTTGTTGGGTGGAGGTCCAGATGAGGTCCAGAGCAGAACCATTCTGTATTGTTCACACCAAGAGCAGTCCTACAGAGTTTGTAGGGATGTTTTAAAGCCCTTAAAGTCCTGGTGAGGTTGGCTGTAGAGATTGACCCCAGGTGAAAGAGGAAAAGGGAGCAGTGGTACCTGGACACAGATAAACATCCCTCTTATGCTGCTAATACCATGTCATGCAGCAGGACACAGAGAAGAGGTGGGATTCATGCTGATCTCTCTAGGGGGGCACTCTTGACTCAGTTTATTATTTCAGTTCCTAGACACACAGATATCAACATCAGACCTGACACACACCTATAAACAGGGTGAGACACAGCATGAGCACCCCTGGCGTGCTGCCTTCTATGTTTGCCCTCCTGGAGGCTTTAATCCTGATAGAACTAGACCTGCATGGTCGTTTCTGGGCCCTTATCTGCCTAGGTACATGTGGTTCAGAAGAGTTTGTCAAAATGACACTTGGTTTGTTTTCCTTCTTGCAATCAGAGAAAATAAAAAGTGAAATCCACTCCAAGGAAGAAAAAAAAATTAGGTTTGAAATACATGTGGGGTCTCAAGTCCTTGTCTTGAAGGTCAGCCCGAGAAAGGGTTAAAACAAGACTAAAAAATGCAAATGTTGATGTAATTTCCCAATCTGGAAAGCGGACACAAGCCAGAAAAAAATGCCACCATAACAATGCCCACAAAACAAACCAAATCAGAATTCCTCTCCAGTTTCCAGTGCATGCTTACAAAAGCTTGAACACAGATCCAAAATCTGAGGAAAGGTAGAGGAAAATTGTGCAGGACCCCACTTTTAAGCAGTTCTATTGGAAAACCTTTTTTTTTTTGCTTTGACACCCTTTTATTCTTCACATGACTGGAGAATAGAAAGCAGCACTTTTCCAGATCTTAGTTTGGAGTGGTTTCCAGTTAAAACCACTTAGGTTCATCACCTTCCTTTCTGCAACCGTAGATCCTCAGCCTGAGAGCTGAGCTTGAGTCTAAACATGACTTGGACCTGCTGGAAATCTGAGCGCTCATTTCACTCAATACTCAGCTCCCATCCTGGAACTTTGATGAACCCAACCTGAGATTCGTGCTTGTAATCAAACCTAAGCAGAGATCAGTTTTGCCTGGGTTTTAGTTTCAAGAAAGAAGGTGCCCACCTTCCTACCTGTCTTCACCTTGACCAGGCAGTGGGATGTCTGGCTATCTCCTTGAATATCATCATTATCTTTTCAGGATATATGATCAGCCTCCTTGTCCTGGAATTTGTAACCCACCTATTTGTGCTTCGTTGTCATAAAATCAGTTTATTCCAGGTTAGTGTTCCCTGCAGCTGACATGGCCACAGAGCCACAGATTATCCTGAGTTGGAAGGGACCCACAAGGATCATCAAGCTCAACTCCTGGCCCCACACAGACACCCCAACAATCCCACCCTGGCCCTGGGAGTATTGTCCAAACACTCCTCGAGGTCTGTCAGGTTCAATGCTGTGACCATTCCCTGGGGAGCCTGGTCAGTGCCCGAGTACCCTCTGCAGGAAGAACCTTTTCCTAATATCCACCCTAAACCTCCCTGACACAGCTCCAGCCATTCCCTGGGTCCTGTCCCTGGTCACACAGAGCAGAGATCAGAGCCTTCCCCTCCTCTTCCCCTTGCGAGGAAACTGCAGAGCTGCTGTGAGCTCTGACCTCAGTTTCCTCTTCTCCAGCTGAACAGACCAAGTGCCCTCAGCTGTTCCTTGTGTGGCTTCCCCCTCCAGGCCCTTCACCATCTCTAAAATTCTATTTTGGACACTCTCTAACAGCTTTAGATCTTATGTTGTGACACCCAAAACTGTCCTGGCACTGGAGGTGAGGCCGCCCCAGTCCAGAGCAGAGCAGGACAATCCCTCCCAGGCCCAGCTGGTAATGCTGGGCCTGGTGCCCCCAGGACAGGGATGTCCCTCCTGGCTCCAGGCCACTCTCAGATGATGTCCAACTGGCCCTTGACCAGGACCCCCAGGTCCCTTTCCACTGCACTGCTCCCCAACATCTCCTCCCCCAGTCTGCCTGCACACCCAGGCTGGCTCTGCCCCAGAAATGACTCTGCACAGATGGTAGCAAGCCTGACAAGGGCTCTTTTCAGAGCTGTGTCCAAATGATCCATCATGGATGGACCAGAGTCAACAGCACCATAACTGCCAACCCACGCAGCCACCTCTGCATAGCAGCATTCCAGCACTGTGTGGAAAACAGAATGCCTGCCTGACCCACACAAGTCTGCAGTGCCAACAGCCCTCACCAGCTGTAAACAATGTCCTAGGCTACAATGTAAGATGTAACCAAAAGCATGTATTCTATCACCATCTCCATGAGCTGTTAAAACAGGTGGGGCAGTGTTTGTTATCTGCTACCATGACTCATCCCTGATAACTCCCTCCGGGAGCAATCTCTGTTTAATGGGCAATCAAGGACCCTGTCACATGACTCATGGATAACTCCCTCCGGGAATTATCTCCTGTTAATGGGTCCATCAATGCCTTGCCTCGTGACTCACCATCCCATTGTGAGATGCTCCGCACAGGAGAAGGAGCTGAGAGTTCCCATCTGTATATAATCAGAGGTTTGGAACAGCACAGACAGCCCTTACCTATGGGACTCCTGGAGGACAAGAGCTATGCCACTGGATCTTCAGGTGAAGACCCGACTCTTTTCTACAGGATCACTGTTTCAACAGGACCACTTCATCCAGACTGTTACCAACACCCTGACCGACAGGGTGTCAGGCTGTATTCTGACTCTGCCAGTTTGAACCAGAATTTTTTCTGGCTTTATTTTTAATTTTCCTAATAAATTGTTATTCTGACTTGGTGTCTCCCACTGGTTTGTTTTTCAAATCAGTACAACAGAATCAGAGATAACGCATCAGCTGCTTAATTCACACAGTACTCGTTTGTGTCAACAGAGTGGCCATTTTCCACTGGAGAAACTGAGCTACAGCAAATCAAAATGCTTTGTAGAGGTCAGTCCTACACCCATAAATAGTGACTGCACTGTTGTACAAAAGTGATGATCTTGTTATTTTGGTGTTTTCTATACTGTTTTCCAAAAATCACGTGAAAAAAATCATTGTGTTTGCATCCTCTCTGCTCTCAGATTGTCTTAACTCTCTGACCCCTTGTGTCTGAAGAAATATGCCACAATCTCAGGGGGTTATATAGTGCTCACAAGTAGGTGGCTATCAATAAATTATTACTTAAAACCCTAGTTTCATTAGCCTGCATAGATCAGGTAAATAAATTGCTCAGTCTATTCTGCATCTGGATATCTGAACGTCTCAGACTCTTGGTGGTCTGGAAGAAATAGTCTCATCAATACCTTTAAAATGGACTTCCTTTGGATATTTTGAATAACTGACTTTGAATATTCTGTTTCTTTCAACTGTCTGACCACTAGGTTTTATTTTTTATAATAGATTACTTAATTCACAAGGTTTAAAGCTGGAGCTTGACTAATAACTCTCATAAGCAATGGGGCTCTTGGTACAGGATTTTTGGTTTCAAAGCAAACACCACTCTTACTTGTGTCAATGTCAGTGGTAAATGTGTTCCACTGGGCCACTCTCTCGAGAGGATAGAGCAAAACCCTCTGGTCCTTGACACAACCAACTCTTCTAGAGCAACAAGGTTTGAAATAAATAAGCAGTGAGCTTCCTAGGGTATCCCACAGGTGCCCGGGGAATCACAGGCATGGAGAGAGGCATTCTCCTGCAGCAGGAGCAGAAGGCCAGAGCAAGGACATCCTCATCAGCCTCAGATGGCATCAGATGTCCATGATTAAGCAACTGCTCTGAGTCATGGAGATCCCAATGATGGCCAACAGAGCCAAGAGAGAGCTCCTGCTTGACTGAAGCAGCATTGGCTGGTGATCAGCTGTGTCACTGGGCTCCAGTAGCCAGCACTGCCTGGATTTCCTCTGTCTGCAGACCCAACCCAAACAACCAAACTGCAATATAGGCCCTGCCACAGGCCTGGTTGGCATCTTGAGCTTAGCCTCTCCCCAGCCAAGATGGCAAATGAGGTTGGGAAAATATAATGGTGTCCATGTTTTCATTGGTCAGAGATGGAAGAATGAACAGAAAGAAGAATGAGCTACACAGGTAGTCTGAGGAAGATGTTTTGGAACATCACTGGTAGGCATTCCACAGAGACTGAAAATACTTGTTGGTATTTGGTCAGATGTGCACCTGGAATTTCACATACATAATAAAGCCAGCTATAGCAGACCCCTTCCAAGACTAGGGCTAAAACAGACTCTGCACTGTGAATTTCTCTTGGCTGAGTATGTGAATAATACACCAACAACAAGTAAGCTTTTGGGAGGAGGCACAACCCTGTGATGCTGGTCTTAATATTTGGAGTGGAAGTAGCCCTGCTGAAATGATGAAAAACCAGTACTATTTGAACCTGGCCCATAACATGCCCTCATCTCCCTTTGGGTGACAGGAATGGTGACCACTTCCACTCTGTGGCACCTGGGCCATTAAACACCTCCACGGTTAAGGGCAGCAGAATTGTTGTTTTACGGGCATGGATCCAACAAAGAGTGCTTGAAGCACATCAGGAGCATTTCTGACTTCGTTAAGACCCTGCATGTTTAAACAGCTGCTTGAGAGCCCTGGTGGATGAAGCTTTAAATATCTAATGAAGAGCCTTGAAGGTCGAGGTTTGCCTCTGAAAGCAGCTTTATTTGGTTTAAGCTATCCATCACACTGAAATAATGCTGTTGTTGGGTAGGAGACACGACTATTTTTATGGCTGTGTGTAATATTTTCCACTGTCACCAAAGTGCCTTTCTGAGTGATAAATGTGTGGATTTCCTGCTTCCTCGGGCCTGAAGGAGCAGAGGAGGGTGGTGGGATGTGGTGCCTTTTCCCTGTTTGTACAAGCAATGCTGGTGGAATGGGGGAAGCGCCTGGGCTGGAAACTGGCAGTGCTCAGCCTGCAGATGCCCTCTGGCAGGAGGCACATCAGCAGGCTGGTGCAGGACAGGAACTTCTTGTTTACACAGCTCACCATCTGCATGGAATTGGCTCCATCTTCCCATCTGTGTGTGGAAATGGGAATGCTGCACCTGCTTAACTCATAGCCTTCGGAGAAACCGAAGTTTTCTCACTGTTCTGACATCACCTTTCTCTTGCCTGGAAGAGCTGCTGTAATCTGGGCCTGCATGACACAGTGGTAACTACTTAGTGCTAGGAAGATCAAGGAAATCAGGCTATAGATGGAAATGGAGGACTCATCCTATGTTGTAACCTGCTGAAGAGTCGCTGGGAAGTTTCACAGAATCATAGAATGTCCTGAACTGGAAAGGAACCACAAGGATTATCCAGTCCAACTCCTGGCCCTGCACAGGACAGCCCGAGAATTACCATGTGCCTGAGAGCATTGTCCAAACACTTCTTGAGCTCTGTCTGGCTTTGTGCTGTGACCACTGCTTGGGGGAGCCTGTTCAGTGTCCAGACACCCTCTGGGGGAAGAACCTTTCCTTGAAATCCAACCTAACCCTCCCCTGACACAGCTCTGTGATAGCTGTAGGTCTTTCTGTTGTTGTGGCACCCAAAACTGCCCCAGCACTTGAGGTGAGGCCACCCCAGCCCAGAGCAGAGCAGAACAATCTCCTCTGTGGGCTGGCTGGTGGTGCTGGGCCTGATGCCCCCAGGACAGGGATGTCCCTCCTGGCTGCCAGGGCACAGCCAGGTGCCATATAAAACCTGCCTTGTCCCTCTCTGAGGTTACAGAAGTGACCATTATAATTGTTTCAGTGATGATATCTTCCTCAGGTCACATGCTAATGCTGCAGTTTTCCTAGCAAGGGCCCGTGCACTCCTCTGATGGCTTCACAAGGAAATTTATGTCACAGGATGGAAAGGACCATGGAGCAGTATCTCCAGGTAAAGCCACACTTTGTCTAGCTACTGTTTTTTCCAGGTCAGTAGTGACAGAGGGGACTGTAAAGAGTGAATGTATGATGCCTCCTCTGTTAGCTGAACTGGAACTTCTTCAGTTTGTCTCATGCGTTTGTTTGTAAGGCGGGAGTTATGAAATTTGCCTTCTCTTAAACCAGTTGAAACAGCTCAGTTGTTTATCCCCCTCAGACAGGGACGGCTCTAAAAACACCTGCACACATCTACTCTGAGGCAAACACAATGGCACCTGAGAGTTCCCTCAGCAAAACTCTTCCCACTGCCAGCATCTGTGTGACACAGGAAGGCAGGGGGGACAAATAATTATTCTACACTCCACATCTACATGAAACAAATTTCCCTTTTTTTTCCTTATGCTTGCATTTCAAGACCTGAAACACTGCCACAGCTCCAGTGTTCCCCAGTGTCCTGAAATGCAATAAAGGTATTTTCTTAAACAGTTTCTACCCTTTCTGTTCCTCTCTGACAAATGAAGGTGTCTTTTCCACTGCAAAACAAGCAGTTCTTATTCTTTGTACTGGTGAGCAGGTTTATATCAGGATTGCTCCCAGAGATGATTGCCAAAGTCTTCAGGAGTGTGGCCCCACTTTCTGTTTCTGGAGGCTTACGTCTCCTTTTAGAAGCAGTGATTTTATGTGTCTTGCCCTTAGCTTGACAGTTCGTTGGAGAAAGCAAGGCCCTGGCTCCAAAGTGTGCCTTTGTCAGCAGCCATCGTGCCAGGCCTGTATTTGCAATCAGCCCCTCACAAAGCAATGACTGATTCTTTCTTGGGAGACTTCTGCTGCTACACAGGTCTAAGGAGCTCATGTAGATGACTTCCAAGCCAACATTTAACACTACAAAGACCACCAGTAGGAGTAATGTGCAGATACTCTGAGTAAGGGGGGGATTCTGCCCCTCTGCCCCTCTGCTGAGCCCCCTGCTGCAGGGCTGCATCCAGCCCTGGGATCCCAGCACAGGAAGGACAGGGAGCTGCTGGAGCCAGTCCAGAGCAGGGACACCAAGGGGATCAGAGGGATGGAGCAGCTCTGCTGGGAGGAAAGGCTGAGGGAATTGGGATTGTTCAGCCTGGACAAGAGAAGGCTTTGGGGTGAGCTCATTGTGGCCTTGCAGTGCCTGAAGGGAGCCCACAGGAAAGATGGAGAGAGACTCTTGACAAGAGCCTGGAGTGACAGGACAAGGGGCAATGGCCTCACACTGACAGAGAGGAGGTTTAGATTGGCTATGAGGAGGAAATTGTTCCCTGTGGGGGTGCTGAGGCCCTGGCACAGGTTGCCCAGAGAAGCTGTGGCTGCTCCATCCCTGGAAGTGTCCAAGGCCAGGTTGGATGTGGTTATCTGAGCAACCTGGGATAGTGGAAGGTGTCCTTGACCATGGCAGGGCATTTGGAAATGGATGATCTTTAAGATCCCTTCCAACCCAAGCCTTTCTGTGATTTTATGATTTTCTGCAGTGCAGTGTAGGCGTGATACAACAATCCTGTGGTGCAGGTGTTGCTCCTGTGCATGCCTTCACCAAACCCTTTAGTCCTCCTCAGCTCAACATCAGTAAAGGACCTTCTTGGAGTTACGAGAATATCTTTCTCCCTTGTTTTCTACTCCAGCTGCAAGGCTGATGAACTTTCTTATGATGAATTTATGGCAACAGTTTCTCGACCACTTTTTGGTGTATATATAGACCTTGATGCTCTGAGCTTTCTCTCAGGTCACTTCATGTGCTAAGTCCCACTGAGCACTTAGACAGAAATGCCCTGAAGAACAGGAGGCAAACCAAAGTGCATTGTGCTTGCGTTGGACCCAAGGGCTCCCAGTGTTTGAGTTGTTGAAAACACACATGTTTTTTCAGATTTTGGTTTTTGCTTAGTGGCAGGGGGCATGTGTTGTACTTTATTGCATGTTACTGTTTTAAGAAAGACATGGTTTTAAGCCATGAAAATTTTCAGTGGAAAACTTGGATTAAAATCCCAGTTGAGTTCACATGTTTAACTGCCTCCCTCTCGGTGGTTGGAAATGAAGCAAAGGAACAATGGAATTTGGTTCACTCTATGGATATGCCTCTGTACCCACCGAATCTCAGCAGATACCCAAACGTGATCCTGTGTAATTCTCCATTCAGTTTTACAGGGACATGAAGGACGAGCTCAACCCACTGTAGAGCAAATACCGGTGAAGAAAAAATGTTTGACTTCGAAGGGAGTAAAAGGGATATTTTGCAACATACCTGCGCAAACCTATGGGAAGCCAGTAAAGTCCTGTGAAAAGTGGGAGCAGGTCACAAATTCCTCATGTACATACAGCTTAACAAGCCAGCACAACCTTTGTGCACTTTTCCGCAGCTTAAAAAAAACTGCTCAAGGTTTCTTACACTGGCAGAGTTTTTTTACTCATAGTGGGAGTTTGTTTACTGTTACACATTTGTAGAAGGTGTGAAAGAGCTTTTGTGGAAGAGATGCTGGTGGTGAGGTAATTCCAGGCAGAGTGGGGAATGTGACAGTCCTGCCGTGCCTGCTGTCAGCCCTGGATTCACAGCTGCACGGCGCCTGTGCTTCCCACACCTACACCAAAGGCCTCCTGTCCCTAATCCTCCTGCTCCCCCACCCCTCAGACTCGCTCCTGACCATCTCCCAGTTTCCCAGGCAGAATAAGAAATGGGAAGCACAGCCTGGGATTCCCACAGCTGCTCCCTTGTGCTCTTTCCCTCCCAGCCTGAGAAAAAAGGCAGCTCCCACACCCCTACTCGTCACAGCCCTCAGAGGCAGAGATTTGGGGTTCATTTTACTTTGGTGGGTGCCATGTTACCACCTTACTGTCTGCCACATCTTGTAGTGGAATTCAAAGGATTTGGGGGCTGATTCGAGTGATAATATTCCCTGATAATGCTGGAGAGAAGCAAGCAATGGGCCCAGCTTGGCTGAGGGGATGTTTGGCTGCAGGGGACTGACCACACTTTGTGGTTGTGGTCTGAGAGTCTGACCCTCTCTGCTTGCAGTGGGAAGGCAGCCTGTGCATGCTATTTACTTCCCCTTCATGCTCTGGCAGACCAGAAAACCTTTGGAAGAGCACCAAGAGTGTGTATGTGTATTAGAGGACCAACGCAGCTGTGTGTGGAACTAAATATTCCACAGGCAGCACCTTGGGTGAAAGGCAAGGGACAAGGTCCTTTGCAGCAGGTTCTGAGGGTAACTGGGAGCTAGGATGGGAACCTGAGTAAAGCTCTTCTCCCTTGTTCCCTGAATTCTTCTCTGCTTCTGGGTAGCCATGCCTGTACCTCACCAGTCTTGCCAGCTGTTAGAGACTGAGCTAGTGGATGCAGGGTAAAGAAAACATTCTTTTGTGTCCCCAGTAACGAATGAATGAATGAATGCCAGTTCTTGATCCATTTTATGAGCACCAACTAACCTGTGACTTAGAGCTGCTGTCAGCTGAATCCAAACAGCCTCTGGTACTGCAGGTCCATCCTGAACAAACATCCTCCAACTGGAATCTCAGATTTTGGCCTTGGTCAGCGAAACTCAGTAACTCTAGATCATTTTCCTGTTTGGTCATCTGAGCTTGCATGGAGATGGTGTTGCTGATTGCCTAATATTCCCTGGACATTTCATAGTACTATTATTCTACCCCCATAGCATTAAATTAGCTCCTCTCCTGCTCTGTGGAGAATCATTTTGCCCTAGCCATATTCCCTATTCCATATTCTGCCCAAATCCAGAAACTTCCTTTAAAAAAATTTCAAGTTTGCATTAGGGATAACTCCATGGAGGGAGGGAAGTGCCAGTGGTTGAATACATGGCTTTGTTTTGACAGGCATCATCCTGAAAGAAGGTGTTCACAGGAGCTTGCAGTGGAAATGAATCCATGCAGGTGTCAGAAGCCAGACACTGAGACCAAAGAAGGCTTCTGGACAAAGTGTGAGGTACAAAGCTTGTTCTGTCAAAAAACGAGACACCCTTTCTTTATCCCACTGAGAATTCACTGCCAGAAATTTTTAATGAATGTGCTCTTCCACCTGAGGAGGTCCCATGGATTTATTTTTCCCCAGCAAGAAGAATCTTTGTGCTCCTTATTCCCAGTCATATGGTCAAATTTATGTGTATGTCTTTTTCTGCATCACTCTAAACTTTGCTTTGCAAAGGAGTTGTTTTGGCATCTTTTTGCCCTGTTGTCCTGTGTCTGTTTGCTGCACAGCAGCCTTTCTTTGAGTCTAATGTGTTTTAAGCAAGTCTTTGATGAGCCAGAATAGCAGCTGTCAAGGGATTCATGTTTTTCCTTCTGCAGCACGAACCAAAAGTCAGAGGAGCAGCCCGAAGGAGAACATTTGTGTTCAGTACAGACACAAAAAAAACCACTCAAATACAAAACAAACAAATAGAGAAATAAGTGGCAGCACAAGAATTTCAGACAACTTTCACTGTTCTCCGGGGTGGTTACAAATCAACTGGAAAAATACAGCCAAACATTGTCATCCCTGTTGGTGACAGATATGCTGAGCACAGGTCATTTACAAATCTTCCTTTGTTTGTACTACTTAGGGGCATTTGCTGAATTGATTTTAATTTCTTCTTTTTTTTTTTTTTTTCCCTTGAAATACCTACTGGCAGTAATTCACAAATAGCTTTAGATCCAGACAGCAGTAAGAGAAGGTAATTTATCACTTTTTTAAACTAACACCGTGCTTGGGCTGATGGCATTGAGGAGTGCATGGGGAAGTAGTGGCTTTTATTAGGCTAGCTGATAAAATTGGAAAACACAGGCAAGCTTTCTGTCACACAGTCCCCTCATCACATTGAGCGCTCAGTTTATTTTCGTGTTCCTCCCATGTAATACCACTGCAAATCTGCAGGAATCAATAGAGTTACATTAGCATAAAATTAGGGAGCCCCAGCAGTAAATCACGTCATGAGTTGTTGTTGATGAGCTTCGAAGCAGAGCTTTATTTCCTGCAAAGGTCAGGGTGATGGATTGTGCAACAAATTTTACCTCCTCTGCTACATGTTTATTGCTAAATGGCCTTTCACAAAGCAGCAAAGCAGGACATAACTTACCCTTCCCCATAAGCAGGAGGTTTTCTGACTTCAGTAAGACAAAAACGAGGTCCTTGATCCTGCTGGATTTGGCAACCAGGCTGTGTGTGTTGCACTAAACCTGAGTGTGTCTGGGGGCATCCCTGGGAGCTCGAAGGTCACTGCCTGTGCTGGGAAAGCCCTGGCATGGAACTGACCTTTCCTAACTAGTCCTAACTCCAGTCTGCAGGCAGTCACCTCCTCTTTAGGAGCAGTCTATCTGATCTGGGCCCTTCTTCAGCTCCTTTGAGCCCAGAGCTGCCCCAGCCACTGATCAGATGGGAAGTCTGGGTGCCATTCCTGACTCATGTCCTGTCCCTGCCTTGAAGCAGAGCTCTCCCCGTGTGCCAAGTATCCCTGATGGATAGCAACACGTTCAGTTTTACACTCCTTGCTGAGTTAAAGAGGATTTCAGCAAGCTGAAGATGAGGAAGCGGCGATACGAATGTCTGCTTGTGATGATGGAGATAGGGAGATCAGCAAACTAAACAAAACAGGGAAAAATTAGAGTTCAGGGAGAAAGGTAACAACAAGGTGAACTCCAAGGTAGTTCATAAAGCTGGGGAGCTTGCACAACCCATTTGCTCTAAGGAGAATTTTATGGTTTTGAAGGTGTTTAGCTGGCGGAAGCTTTGAAGAAAACCAGTGTTTGCTGAAGTCAGGCAGCCAGAGACACCTGTATTTGAGGGGATGAGCAGCAAAGTTAGATCTGACAGGCTTAAATTCCATGCTGGGGACTACAGTGGCCAAGCAAAAACGACCTGGGATGACAATGTGAACTTAAGGATGAAGCTTTGGGATTTCACATCATAAATTCTCTGACCTAGTACAAACAGCAAGCATAAAAAGGGGGTGAAAAACTGAAGGAGAGTTAAAGGATTGGGATGGAAGTCCAGAGACACCATGAAATACAGAAGTTCACCCCACCTGCCACACAATGTCCACTCCTCCCTCTGCATGGGAACTTTTTGTGGAACACTGAGCCCAGGCTCCTGGACTCCATGAGGAGAGCCTGTGGGTGATAAGCCAACACCTCTGTGGTGAGGCCTGAGAACATAATATTCGTGTTTCTTCAGAGTGGGTATTTTATTTTTACAACCTCCTTTCCTGATCCTTAAGGACATTATAAGACACAGCTTGGGAGTGTTAGTCTACGGAAATTGCTCCTGCAAGCCTGACCTCAAGCCTTATGACTGTCCAAACCAAATATCAAGCCCATTAATTGTATTTATTTATTTTAAATTATTTTTTCCTCAGCCACAGAAGTACTCAGGAGCCCAGACCAGTAGGCCCTGGAATCCAGGCTGAAAATACAGCAAACTTTTCAGACTGCTTCCTTGAGTGGTCACAGAGAGACAGAAATCTTTTCATTTGCATTTTAAATATTTGTACAGTGTACAAGAACATTAACACTGAAAAACGGAGGTCTGAAAAGCTGAAAAATGCCAGAACTGGACTAATTTATACTACACAGAGGTTTTAAAACTTTTGCAGTGGGACAGGAGCAAGCTCTGAAGGTTTCCCCTGAGGTAACAGAGCAAGTGAGCCAGCCATGGCTGGGACAGTCACCAGGAATGTGGGAGACTTGGGGATGAGCTCTTGCTCTGCCATCTCCAACATCCCCTATAAGTGCCCCAACTCCAAAGGCATTACCATGTCTCACTCCTCCCTACTGCAGCTGCTCCGCTTTCCATAAATAATTAAATATTCATTGAGGCAGGGACCTGAACCTCAGTTTCCCACATCCTGTGTGAACGCCTGAACAAGAGCACTGTCAAATCAATCTCTTGCAAAATGCTCTCCTCTCTCAGCAAGTATTTAAGTATTTATGCAGGTTAGATACGCTCTAGCAGGGAAAACTGTGAAATACCTGCCCTGGGCTAGAAGGATCCCTTTGGATGTGGCTTTGCTCAAGTACGGGAGAGACAGGAGACTCAGGATGAAGTTCCCTGCCTAATCCAGGTGTTGAGAAATAAACCCACTTGTTATATACAAGGAAAATAGACTCTTTCACAGTGCTTTTTATCAGGGTTTTCCTCCTGGGCCCAGGATTCTGTGTCCCCAGAGTTTTCATTGAATGAAAACATTGCCACGAAAGGTTTCTTTTTGCCATGGCACATTTTATAGCAGAAAATTTGCTGAAAACTCCTTAACAAGCAACACAAAACAGGGCTTGTTGCAGCCTGGCACTCCAGCTGAATGAACAGCAAGCAGCACACACAGACCAACCATCTTCTGCATGAGCCTTCTGCAGGGAACAGAAATTCCTCCTTTACTGGGCAAGGCGCAGGGAGAGTATCTCAGTTTTTATCTGCTGGATTTCATATCTGTTCTGGGAAGAAGAGCAGGGCTTAAGAGCTAAAACTGTATTTGCAGACAGTGACCAAACCCAGACTGGGCGTATCCTGAGGAGCAAACCCAGTGGGAGTCAGCCCAATCCTATCAGAGACTGGGTTACATTTCCAGCTTTGCCTGTAATGACCTCATTTGCAAAGCTGGCTGCTGCCTCCCTGACCTCTTCATACAGTCATGGAAGGGACCTTAGAGATCATCCAGCTCCAACTCCCCCTGCCATGGGCAGGGACACCTTCCACCATCCCAGGTTGCTCAGAGCCACACCCAGCCTGGCCTTGGACACTTCCAGGGATGGGGCAGCCACAGCTTCTCTGGGCAACCTGTGCCAGGGCCTCAGCACCCTCATAGGGAAGAATTCTTTCTTAATATCCAATCTAAACCTCCTCTCAGTCAGTATGAATCTGTTCCCCCACGGCTCTGCCATTGCCAAAGAGTTTGCAAATTGGATGGAAGGAAGAGAGGGAAGTGAGGAAATGAAAAGGAGGTATTAGTGAGAGAAGATGTTAGTGAAAGACACTAGTAACACAGAGGGATGACAGAAAAGAACAGAAACCCTTAATCAAAGAGAGTTAAACTCTTTTATAGCTTTTCCCTCAGAAGACACTGAAAGTTAAACCCACGTTATGCAGCAGCACAGGGCATGTTCCAATCTTTTGGCCGTGCCTCAGATGGATCCACATCTGGACTCCTCACTGCAAATCGAGGAGACTGTGTTGGCAACGAGCAGAAACTGCAAGGAAAATGCAGGATTACCCTTGTTTTGGGTTGATTGCAGAGCTTGAAGGTGCTTGTCTGAGGGCAGGGATGCCCTGTACTTCAAGCTGGAGTCAAAAATCTTTATGGGAGCAAAACAGAGCCCAGTCCCTGAGGTACCAGACTTGCCCTTGGAGAGAACTCAGTTCATACAGCATTGCCTTGGGTTTCCTGCTTGGAGATTCAAAACCTTCACAGGGATGCTTTGCACAGCCTGATGTTTGACATGCCTGGAGATGGCAGGGGGGGCACTCTCAGATCAGGATATCAGTGTGGGAAAGCTTAAAGGTCATGGCAAAAGGGGACACAGGGCATACTGAGGGTAACTCTGAGAAGGAGGAAGGAAGGGGTGCTGAGAGTGCAAGCCAAGCTGATGGAAACAGAAAGGGGAGAGGAGACAGGAGACAGTGAAGGAGGGTCTGCAGCAGGAAGGGGTATGGAGGAAAGTAAATTTGGGTAAATGAAGACACTGGGAAGTGGAAGGGAAGGGCTGAGGTTGAGAACACATTGGGAGAGAAGGCAGCAGACAACAGAGGGAGTGTGCAGAGCCAACCTTGCATGGTTAAATGAAGAGCCTGGGACTCAGAGAAAGACCCCAAAGAGAAATCCAGGGTGTGCAAAGGAAAGATGGCAACGCTGAAGCATGTGGGGCAGGGGGGTTGCAGGGAAGGGGTGGATGCTACTGTGTCAGTCACAGTACTTTTATTTCCATGAGAATGTAAAACACCTACGAGACAGGAGTTTTTTAAGTTCTCTGCTGTAGAGAAATGCCTTTGAAACCTCCTGCTAAGGTGCTTGGCATATTCACCACCCAGACACTGGTGCTAGGAGATGAATACCTTCAGGCTGCCTTGTTCCCAGGGAGAGGGTGCTCTGGGGTGGGGACAGAAAGAGTGATTCAGTACAAATAAATTAGATCCCTGCTTCGACTTAACCACTGGAGAATTTGCTCCCTGCATGGGAAAACAGCATCCTAATATAACACAGAGCTACAAATCCCCCCTTCCCTGCTGTAACACAATCTATCCCCTACCCACCGGGTTATCTGTTACAGCTGCTTGTTAGTGGTGGTCAGTCCTTTTATTGGCATTAACTGCCCTGTGTAAACACGACATGTAAACCAGAGGCAAGAACAAAAGACTCCCTAACCCAGCCCGAATGTAAAACTGCTGCACGTGGTCTTGTTCCCACTGATGCCAGTGATAACTTTCTTCCTGATTTTAGTGGCAGCAGACTCCAGGCTTTCTAAAAGTAACCTCCAGAAACAGCATCTTCAGAGAACATTTACTTCTTCCCCTCCCCACCCAAAAGCTGCTGTTGTTCTTCAAGGACAAATACACAAAGTCATTAGGAAAAAATGCTGTGGCAGTGCTTCAAAAGTTCAGTCTCCAGAAGAGCTGGTAAAATATATTTCCTGTGAGTCTCAAGCTACACGTTACCTTTAGAGAAAGCTGCAGGAGTAGGTACAGCTCTCCCAGGACCCAAAGGTTGTTTGTTTATAAAATTCATTTTAACTCTCCTTCAAAGGTGCCTTTGAGCAGCTGCTCTGAAATTCTCCTGCAGAGGGGACAAACCTGGAACCTCAGCAGGTAGGAGGCACATCGTAGGGTGTCATCTGCACCATGCAGCCCCATGGCTTCAGGTGAGGGGACCTTGTGGCAGGAGGTTCAGAGCCTTTCTTCAAACAGGCTGCAAGGGGTTGAGAGGGCAGCACTTCATTAATTCAGCACTGCAGCTTTCTGCACTTTTTTTTTTTATGCTGCTAATAATCTGCTAACATTTTCAAATTTCACCTCAGAGGTTTTAATGCTGTCAGGCTCTACACCCACTTTTGCCAAAAGAAAAATTCATCATAGCTTTTTATGTTGAACTTGTGTCCACAGAAATCAACACAGTAACTCCCCTTTCCCTCAGGAATATTCTGTCCTTCAAAACCCAGTTTCTCTGTGATCAGCATGATCAAAGGTTGGACTGGTCAAAGGCTGGACTCGATGAAGACTTAGAAGTCTTTTCCAACCTAATTGATTCTATGGCTTATGATATTTTCTGTGTTTTCAATGTCTAATAATCCTGTCTGATGGTAGAAATTGTGGATCTTTTGGCATTCAAAGCTGTTGCGAGGCAGATGGACACCTTGTATTTGTATGGGAAACGTGACTTGTACTCCCTCATCATCCATGGCTTTTCTGTTGGGGGTTTTTTTGGGACACAGAAACACACTTGTGGACAATCAAGGCGTTCAGGGCTGGAATGAGTGGAAGGGAAGAATTTCCACATGACAGGCTGGGTACAGCAGGGGCAGGGTGGTGGCAGAGATACACCAAGTCACATTAGATCTTAATTCTTTATATCCCATGCTGCACTGGAGAGGAAAACTGGGGGAGAAAGGGGATTCACCATCCCTCTCCCCTGTAACCCCACTGCAGATCTACTGCTGCGTGAGAAAGTTGCATCTTTTCATGAGGCACCGCAGGAAAACAGAATATGATAGAACAGGATTTCTGGTGCATGGGACAGAGCTGCCCTTAGGCAGTGTTAACTTGTCTTACTGACATTTAAATGGCCTAAATCAAGATGACAGAGATGTTAGTGGCATGATGTGAAGAATTGTTCTGTGGGAATGCGTTGTTCTTTAGAACAATTTATATTCAGCACAGAGAATTAAGCATAAGTGGGTTTAACATGAGGCTCACATGTCATCATTTTCCAGCTCTTATTATCTGTGGTGTGACTAATGCAGGATTACTCTTCATCTGTGCTCATGACTAACTTATCCCTGTCCTGTAACCCGCTGCAGAGCCTTGTTCCAAATTGCCACTTAGAACCTTGATTTCTGCTCCATCTCCCAGAAAAACAAAGTGCCAAGGAGGGTGTCCAGTCTCTCCTTTCTCATCCTGGGACAGAGTTTGGGCATTTCCCAGAGAGGGAGAAGCCACAGATTCCCTCACTGGGGAAATCCAGCTCAGGAGGAGCATTGCTTGCTGTCCTGCTCTTCTCTACCATCCTCTACCCTGTGAGGGAGGGGATTCTGCTCCTCTGCCCCTCTCTGCTGAGCCCCCCCTGCAGGGCTGCATCCAGCCCTGGGATCCCAGCACAGGAAGGACAGGGAGCTGCTGGAGCCAGTCCAGAGCAGGGACACCAAGGGGATCAGAAGGATGGAGCAGCTCTGCTGGGAGGAAAGGCTGAGGGAATTGGGATTGTTCAGCCTGGACAAGAGAAGGCTTTGGGGTGACCTCATTGTGGCCTTGCAGTGCCTGAAGGGAGCCCACAGGAAAGATGGAGAGAGACTCTTGACAAGGGCCTGCAGTGACAGAACAAGGGGCAATGGCCTCACACTGACAGAGAGCAGGTTTAGATGGGATATTGGGAAGAAATTGTTCCCTGTGAGGGTGGTGAGGCCCTGGCACAGGTTGCCCAGAGAAGCTGTGGCTGCCCCTGGATCCCTGGAAGTGTCCAAGGCTGGATGGCTGAAGCTCCAAACAACCTGGGATAGTGAAAGATGTCCCTGCCCATGGCAGGGGATTGGAACAAGATGATCTTTAAGATCCCTTCCAACCCAAACCATTTTGTGATTCGGTGATCATTGCTGGAAAGCTTCAAAATTCCTCAGACGAGTCTCGAGGATGGGCAGATTTGCTCATGCATTTTATGCTGGATAAGAAAACAGCTGATGAGACTGCAATGAATCTACAGAGTTGGAATGACTGGCTCATTTGACTGTTTTCCTGGTGCTCTGGATGTTGTCATCCCAGAAGATGCTGCAGAAACTGCTACGAGATAGATGGCAAATATGTTATTAAGTATGGT
Source organism: Falcunculus frontatus (assembly GCA_013398115.1). Taxonomy (NCBI): domain Eukaryota; kingdom Metazoa; phylum Chordata; class Aves; order Passeriformes; genus Falcunculus; species Falcunculus frontatus. The sequence continues at coordinate 138,298 of VZRV01003470.1, forward strand.
TCTTCACTGCTCCAGGACAGAAGTAGTGAATGAGTGAAGGACCATTTCCACACTGAATTTCATGATAAAAGGATATTGGTACATTAAAAATGATCTTCAGTGTCATGAGAATGGACTTAAAGTAAAGCTGAGAAAAATGTATTCTGAAGAAAGAATAAAATTTTTGCTTCCTCTTACTTTTGGAGGACTTCTGGCCAACGCAGGCCATTTCACAGGTTGAAAGTACTAACAACATTTATTCCAACACACGAATTTTGCAAAAAGCCTGAATAAATTCCTGGGGAAAACTGGGGGAAAAAATTTGAAACATTTCTTCTGAGAACCAGATTTAGATTTGTGGTTTAGACAAATGCCTATTATGCAATTTTTTAACCTTAACCATTTGAGCAGATATTCCATATATTCATTGAACTGCTCCACTTAAAATCAGGTATGTTCTAAATCCTCTTGGTTGTCAGAATCCTGAGTCAGTCACTAATAAATATGTCTCCAGTGGGGTTAGCCAAATCCACCCCATTTCAGAACATTTTTCTACAGAATAGTTTGTTAACACTATCAGGTTTAGTGCAAGGGTCTCATGATAGAGGATAACATATTAATTGTTGAATCCCACTACTTCTCGATTAAAGTAAAAGTAGAACCTTTAAAATTCTATCTGAAACATCAGAAAGTCTTTTTTTTTTTTTTTTCCCTCCCACATGCACTAAAAGAGAGGCTTCCATTTGACCTGGAAAATCAAAATTCAAAGGGAGGAACAGGGAGCTATTCACATTTCCATTACCTTCTGGTTTCAAAGTAAAAATGGCAAATAAATAAATAATTAATTAACAACATGATTTCAGGCCAACCCGAGTAGGAGTTCCCTCTTTCTGTTTGGCAATTAAATTAATTAGCCCCTTATCTTGCAAAGCTTAATTGTGTTCCTGAGTCATGTGAGACTTGATATTCGTGCGGAAGGTTAAATCCACTTTATCGAGGCTTGCAGTGCTGAGCTTTCTTGGGCAAAGGCAAGGCAGCAGACACAGAGGCAGGGTTTAATGGGATGTTGGGAACGGCAGGATGATGAGAGAAGAGGTGAAAAATCACCAGCTGACAAGGGCTGGGGAGTGGGTGGGTGGTTGAGCTCAGCCTCCAAGTGAGCATGACTGGAAAGGAGGCTAACAACTTTCATTAGTCTGGCACTGTGCCTGTGGAAGATGGCAAAGGGTACAACTAAAAGTTGTGCATTGTCCAATCTCCCTGAAAAGCAGAGATTCCTAAGGCTCAGAGGACTGCAGAGGTTGAAAGGAGAGCTGTGGGTATCAGGAAAGTCACATTTTGTGAAAAAATTGTACTCCACAAATCTTCTGTGTCTTTCCAGTTTGTTTCCAGACAACACTACCTATTTTATAGTTTTTATTTTTTAATTTGGAAAGTTATTTTAAAAGAGCTGCAGGATCCTAGGATTGGAACTTCTTTTTCTGTGTGTGCTAGGAAACTGGGATCAAATCCCACTTTTGCCACAGATGTTGGATGCTGGTAGCCAAGGCAGAGACAGGCTCATGTGTCCAGCATTCAGGTGTGTGTCAATCCATGTCTCATTTTCCCAAAAAATATCATCTCTACCTGCTTGGATTATAGGATGTTTAGGCAGGAACTCCTCTGGACTGCCTGGTTGCTACCACAAACCAATATATTAAAAGTTCACTACCTTACAGCAATGTTGGGAATCAACAGATAAATGATCTGCTCCCTTCACTTTATGGAAAGGCACAAATATTCAAAGCTTTAAAAGTCAAAACTGCCTGAGAGGAGATATAGGTATGTCACTTTTTTTTTTTTTTTCCAAGAGGACGAAAAGGTAATTGTTTTAAAGAGAACTCTAAAATAAAAAATATAGCCTTGAAAAAACTAAAAATGTGGTTCACAAAGGGGGGGAATACAGGAAAGAACAATAAGAAAGCTATCAAACAGCAGTTACATCAGCACATGTTCCCTGAGGACATCTTAGAGCTCTTGAGGAATTTTCTGGTGATAAATTCCTGCTGTGATCCAAATCCTATAGTATGATTTATGGCCACAGAATCACAGAACTGTTTGGGTTGGAAGGGTCCTGTGGAGATCATCCAGTCCAACCCTCCTTCCAAGGCAGGGCTGTCCCTCCACCAAAGGCACACACACCTACATGGAAAAACAGGTTTTTTCTGGCTGAAAATTTAGATGGAATTACTTTAAGTCTGCAAGTCCTATGGGTATCTCCTATAAAATGGGATTCTTCAGTTCTGTCAAGTGAAAAGGCTTCTGGATAAAAATAAATGACACTGTTCTCTGCATTTCCTGACATGCTGCTTACTCTACTGTTTAACCTTCTGCCTTGCCTTCAGCATCTTCCCTCCCCTGCTCAGAATCCATAGTTTTACAGGCACATTGCTGATGCCTTAAAATCCCTTTGTAGTTCCTCACAGAAGAGGTGATGGAGTACTACATTCTTTGTTTACTTGGTTGATTAAAAAACTTGTAAGGTAAAAGAAAAAAATCTACTCAGGCTTAACAGTTGGTTTAAAATGAAAAAAAAAGGGAAAAAAAAAAGAGACATTGCTCCAATCTGGAACAAAATGTTTAATTACAGCACCAACAAATAGCAGTGATTTTTTTTCAGAGTTACTCAGATTGAAATAGCTCACAACGAAAATTTTGAACTCAGGTTGAGGGAATATAAGAAAATTTCCTCCATCTGATTTGTCTTAGAGGGGTTTTGAAAATCCAAGTTAAAAACGTAATTTTGATGAGCAAGTGTTTAGCTTTGTGCTTAAAAGATAATTTGAAAGCAAATTTCTTCACCATACTTGTATTCCCAATTCCAGGGGTGCCCTCTGTTTTGAACTCCTCCCTCTGAAGAGGTTGTGTTGGTTGATCCACATGCTCTGCACTGCAGCAGGTGCATTAGAATCTCCCAGCCTTTTCACACAGCAAATCCAGGAGCTCCACTGGCCTATAAACACTGGAAATTAATGACATGACAGCCTCAGGAAACAGTGCTTCAGATATGCAAGAGCCTCATGGGAGGAACTCATTACTGGAGTTACAGTAAATTGCCACTGAGTGAATGCTGGAGGAGCTTCCCACACTTCATAAGCTTGATCTTGTCTGATTTCAAGGGCTAAGTGAGTTTTGGCATGATTAAATACTAGAAGCTGTGGCCATCTGAGAACACTTGGACTCCCAGGCTTGTTCCATGCACTCGTGGGGATAGCAGAGCACAGAATGCATTGTAGCAGCTTTCTCCAGGTTTTGGTTGTTGGTTTCTGTTAAATAAAAGTCCAGCTACTGAGCTGGACAAGTATATGCTAGTGGAGACCCTGCTGCTCAGATTTTAGGCTGGGTTTGTGAATCTGTGAGCTGCTGGGAGTTTGGGGGAGTGGGGATGCAGAAAGCCATAGTACAGATATTTTATTTTTGGTCCCTTGCAGGCTCAGTGCATTTGACTAAATATACATCAAGGAAGAAGCCAAGCTTGAACAGCTGCTTGCTTTGCTGGATAAGACTTATATTTTCATTTTAAAAGCTATTTTTCCCCTGTCTTAATGTTAGCTGATGTAATAGTAAAGTTAACTATCCTGAATACAGCCTGCCCTGAGGTGTCATCTCAAAAAGCTTTTTCAAACTGAAATTAAATCAGTCAACAATTAACAGTCAACAATTAAAGTGCCATAAGGACAAAAGGTGTCTCATGTGTCACATCAGATTAGACAAAGTGTTTTGTGCTGGCCACAACTTCCCTTTTCACCATCGCAGTGTTTGCCTCATTCATTATTGTGGTTCTTATGAAAATCAAGCTCTCAGCTCTTGGTGTGAAAACTCAAAATTGCAGCTGTCATCCAGAAAGGATGGCAAATTCCCTTTTCCTCTTTCTGATGGGCTGGTGAAGGAGAGGTGAGCACTAATGCTCAGAGCATTGGCAGTGTGTGCCTTGTGCTGGCCTGTTCACACACACATTTGATAGGGCTGCAGCACTGATGGAGAACAAGGGGGTTCTGCTCGTTTTTATGAAGATTAGTGGTGTCCATCTGTGGTCTTACACTGCTTAACTGCCTGTTTTTAAAGGTATTTGTAGCAGAGAAATGAACTGTAAAAAAAGCAAATGCTGCCTTAGTAAGATTTCAAGTGCTGTTGGGAAAACAATGGAAAACATATTGAACAGAACATTTCCCAGCCCAGAATGTGATGGGCTGACACACCCAGGATTAAACTTATGTTCAGCTATTGCCAAATAGGCAAAATACCAACCTGCACCTTTCTAGTCCCTGTCCTGCCATTTAATGTGAGTTGTTCCCAAGGCAAGATGCAGGTTTAATGCAAGAATTAGTGGACAGGATTCTCAGCCATAGGGATGTGCAACTGCAAGGTCATAAGCTTTCTTTAAGGCTTGAAAGCAAAAACACCACCCACTAATATTCAGAAATACCTGAATATTAGTATATTCGGTGTTCATTGTCCTCTTAACCAGTTTCTGCTGCAGACTGGATAACCCAAGCAATTCTGTGTCCTTAGAAATATTTTTTTTCCTCCTCCTCTATTTGCCATCAAGAAAACATGAGTTTTAGTCTGCACTGCCATATTTCAAATGTCTCTAAACCAGAGCCCTGCAGGAAATGCTACATTTTGGCTCAGCACCTTAATGCCTGGTGCTTTAGCTCAGCAGAGGGAAGGAGGAGACAGATATGGGGGGGCCAAAATCCTCCCCAGCTGCAGCTCACTCTTCTCTGAGTGAGAGCTTTTGTGTGCATTCTTCACATTGTGAACCACTCTGCATTACACTGGGGACTTCAGAGGAATTTCTGACAGCATGGGCAGACAGTGGCTGTGGTCCAGCTGCCTTCACTTGGCTGCAAAATTAAATTTCTGTTACTAGAAAATTGAAGAATGTCACTTACTCACCTTTCTAATAAAGGTATTCAGGTGTGCACATGACACCAGAGAAACAAAGGGTTCACCTGCTGAAAGACACATCCTTTTCAAAAGTTTCTCAAAATCCAAGGGCAGTAGGATGCAAGATTTCGAGGGAAGACTGTCCTTAATGGGATTGTAACTTCTGTGCACTTGAATGACTCAAAGCTTCTGCCTGTTGGAAATGATACCTCTCTGCAGAAGCAGTTTAAACACCTACTCAGCCCTGGGTAGATCCACCCTGGCTGCAGTGTTTCTTAACTTGGGGACAACATCTAGATCTGATTAAAAATACGAGCAGAACTACATCTCTTCTGCCCCAGCATCTGTTTTCCTTCTAATCCGCTCGTTGCTAACAATCCCTTTGGAGTCAGATAAGATCTATTTCTGTTCTACAGTGAAAAGCTCAAGTAGAAATACAACTAATTGTTGAGAAAGAAATTTAGGCAGACATCTGCATTAAGAAGGGGCATGCAATCAGAAAACCCATTCATTGTTTTGGTCAGTTTGTATGATGGAGTAGACAAGGTAATGAATTAAAATCAATCTGTGAATGGAAATGGAAAAGGAGGAGACTACCATTCTTCCTTAAACTTTTTGGTTTGTTTTGTTTGACTTTATTGTGTTAAGCTTGGTTTTGCTGGGAAGAAGAGGTTTACAATTGAACAGCTCTTCCCCAGAAATTTTTCTGGAATGTAACTCTGATGAATCTGATCAGACAAAAAGTTTTTATTGTTCTTTCCCTCTCATTTCCAGAGGTAGATTCTCCCATGCTGGAGTCCCATCGGGGAACTAGAGCAAGTCTGCAAGTCCACGTTAACAGAGACCCCCCTGCAGAGCTGCCTCCAGCCCTGGGATCCCAGCACAGGAAGGACAGGGAGCTGCTGGAGCCAGTCCAGAGCAGGGACACCAAGGGGATCAGAGGGATGGAGCAGCTCTGCTGGGAGGAAAGGCTGAGGGAATTGGGATTGTTCAGCCTGGGGAAGAGAAGGCTTTGGGGTGAGCTCATTGTGGCCTTGCAGTGCCTGAAGGGAGCCCACAGGAAAGATGGAGAGAGACTCTTGACAAGGGCCTGCAGTGACAGGACAAGGGGCAATGGCTTCACACTGATAGAGAGCAGGTTTAGATTGGATATTGGGAAGAAATTGTTCCCTGTGAGGGTGCTGAGGCCCTGGCACAGGTTTCCCAGAGAAGCTGTGGCTGCCCCTGGATCCCTGGCAGTGTCCAAGGCCAGGTTGGATGGGGCTTGGAGCAACCTGGGATAGTGGAAGGTGTCCCTGCCCATGGTGGGGTGTTGGAACTGCATGATCTGTAAGATCCCTTCCAACTTAAACCATTTTGTGATTCTGTGATTCTTTGATCTCAGTTTGCCATATCCTCAGTGGCTCAGGCTTCATCACCTTGGATGGAGCATCATGGCAGCTCCTTGTGCTTGAGGCAATATATTGTAGCTCTGACTCAGGTGTAATGAAATGGGGACAGCAGCATTACGTGACCTTGGGAGGAGCAAGAAATGGATTATTTTGTGAAGTATGAATCACTGTTTGAGCAGTTCCTCTGGCTGTGACCAACATGAAAGGCAATGGAATCAGCTTAGTTCCATTTTTATAAGGTGCTGGCAAATGTGGGAGACGAAGCAGATCCATTTCATCAGGCTGGTGCTGAAGGGGTGCCCCGTGGACACTGCTAGTGGCCACTGTGGTGTTGACAGCACTACCTTCCCAGTGACACAAACCCATCTCCTAATCACTTATGCTCTCTAAGAGATCAATTACACTTTTCTCAAGTGTTGTAGGACCATTAACCTTAGCTTACTGCTCAAATGCACTGTGGTTAATTATAGCCTAAGTATCTACGCTTTCATCTTGCAATGGCAATTGGATATGGGAATCTGCAGTCCTTCATACCCTGAAGTGGTGCACGGGGCTGTTGTGTGCTGCTAAATGGCTGCCATGTCCTGCTCTGGAAGTTTTTCAGAGAGGGAGACGCTGGAATTTATAAAGGCAGCTGTTTTTCTGTGTATATTCAGTGTCAGTGGAAGTGAGTAGGGATACAAGCAACAAATAAACACGGGCTGGAAGGTATATCACATTTCAAAGCAGTAGAAACATAAACATTCTTTTTGTAGACCAATCAACAGGAATATAAAAGAGCTTCAATATCAAAATCTACCTTTTTATATTCTCAGTGATCAAGCCTTTGAATTGCAGCTTGCTGAAGAAACTAAGATTGGCCCTTTCAACTGATTTCCTCTTCACCTGACATATCTTTGGCCTCTTTCACCTGGTCCCTCTCATATGCATTTGCAGTCACCTGATATTGCCATCTCCTAGACAGGAGCAGTGATTGTTGCCTAAAGTCTTGTTGTGCCTTCCTCAGCGTCAGGCAGAACCAGACCCTCAAATTCTACCAAGAGCTACTGTACTGCTGGTATTTTTTATTTTTGCCCTTCAGAAGCAATTCTGCCCCAAACCAGAAGCTGTGTTTTGGTACACAATTACCTGGGCATCCAATAGGCCTTGATTATGGCCAGGAGCCTAGACAAACTTCAATGGAAAGGAGGGAAAGTGATTGGCATGTCACTTATGACATGTCCTGTGACACGGAGAACACATGGGCTGCCGTGGCCTTGGCAGGTTTCCACTGCTCTTGCCACAGACTGCTGGGCCTTACTCATCCTTTGTGAATCACTGTTTGCTGTACACAGAACTTCACTGCACTTCCAGCAACCAAAATGGAGTGAATCACCTGGTTCTGATGTATTTGTTGATATCCAGATTCTGTAAGAGTCACTTACTGGATTCAGGAGAAGGATCTGATGAACCTTGCTTCACTCCACTCACCCATAGTCCTCTAAAGATTCTATAGCCCCTGCAATGCTGCTGGTCCCCTGCAGCCCTTCTCCACCCAGACCATACTCCTTTCACTTGCAGTCTTATCAACCCTTCCTAGATGTTTTTCTTGACTCTTGACTTTCCTTTTTCTTGACCCACGATGTGCCAGGATCCCTTCCTCACATTTCAGCCATTTGAGCTGCCAAACATTCACTTATCTTGTGTGTTTCCCTCCTCATCCTGGTCCTACTCTGCTGCTGCTGCTGCAGAATAGAAAGATCTTAAGGCAGCAAAACTAAATGGTGCCTTCTGTGAGACGCGCTGGAAAGAAGGGATCTGAGTAAGTTCTGCATCATGGGAAATTTGAGATTCAGAAAGCATTTCCCTCAGAGGAAGCATTTGAGCTCTCTGAGTTTAGGCAAGAAGAAGAACTAGTTTGTGTTTCCTAAACTTTATGGTGAACTGTGCTGGGCAACAAACCTGCAGGGAGCTGCAGGATTTTCCTGGCCCAGGTGGGATGGAGAGAGGAGGAATTAGGACTGATATAACTGAGGCAACGCCTGCCTAACACGCAGGTGGAGGATGGGAGATGCTACATCCCTGGTTTTGTTTCCAGTGCCCCCCACCCTGGTTCTGATTTTGCTCTTGGTAGTGAAAAACTTGGGTACTTCCACTGACGGTGCTGGACAATGGAATTTAGGCACAACCATGAGTAGTAAGCCAAGCTTGTGGCCCTTTTCACAAGTATGGCCTAAGAAATTGAGCTCATGTTGCAGGATGTGAATTAACCAGTGATAAACTAAGTTTCCACAGCACTGGGTGTCCCAAAGCCCTCACAGCAGCAGAGGCATCATTTTCTCTGCCACTGGTGTGTTTGAAAGAACACCAGAGCCTAACAGCAGGAATCTACACGTTCATTATTCTGCCACTGTTCTGAAAGTCAACATTTGAAAACATAACCTCTTTCCAGGCTGAAATATCTCCTTCCCATTTCTGACCGTATTTCCTCCCTCTCCCTAAGTCTAATCAAGGGGTAAACCTCCAAAAGTACTGAGATGCAATACAGTCTAATCATCATTACTGTGTTAAAAAGTCAATGGCATGGAAGCCTCTGAGTAGCCAGCTTGGTAGTATTTATTGGGATTTAAGAGCTTACTATAATTATCATGTCCAGTAACTGCCTGGATTGATGTGTGAGGGGAGGAAGAAAGGAAGCTGGAAGCATGTCTTGTCAGGATGTGCACAAGATCAATGAATGGCTGGATGGGCAGATATGAGTGGATAAATACGTATTCTTTCAGGCAATTTTATGTTTTCCCAGCCAGCTCTCCCTATTCTTCTGACATGCCTTGCAACAGATCTGACAAAGGTTAGGCCTCTCTGTGGATTGAGATCATGAGCTGATGTGATTTTGTCCAGTCTTAATGACTATCATTTTTCAATGCCTACATACTTCTAGAAACACAAGTTTTCCATGAGATTGTCTTTTTTTTTTCTTTTTTTGCTAAGAAAATGCTGCCTTAGCAGGTGAGTTCCTAGCATATGAATCAAAATCACTGGAGAAAGCACATTTGACATGACTCTGGAAGCTTGTAGCCACAGAAAAGTCACAGCAGATTCCCAGTTATACACCTTTCTCTCTTGAAAGTTCATAACCTTGCCCAGGGTCTCTTCCCATCTATCCCACTGGGCTGGATCTATCCTTTTGGCCCTTTCTATGGAACACATTTCTTTCTTGGTCTCTGTTGGAAACCATGGCAAATCCGAAATGTCCCAGGTTTTTGGGTCTTCATCACAGTCTCAGGCAGGATTCCTCTCTTATCATCCCATTATTTCCAACCAGGTGATTTTTTTCTTTTTTTTCCTCAGAGAAAGAAAACAAAAAGAAAGGCTTGCTTTAATTAATCTTTTCCTAAGGTAACTTTGCCGCCTTGAGGTCCAGGACAAACTAATTTTCAGGATGATGGAGCGACATTATTTGGTGAACTTTCCACTACTAATGTAGCACTTCTGAAGTGTAAAATGGATTTTAAACTCATGGAAAGTCCAGCAATAAATGCCCCATATAGGTTCATGCCCACATTAGATTCTTCTGATACAGATCTACATTCCCTCAGTCTATGAAAAAACGGAAATGGGGTTTTGATATTTTTAGGTGTAAAGCAGCCTGAGACTAGACATGTTTGTTTGGTGTTTTTTTTTTATCTGGGATTTTCATTGAGCTTTTGAATGTTTATTTCTTATTCTTTATGATTTATGCAGGGCTTCCCCATCTGCCCTTCCCTTATTTCCTAAGATCTTTCCCATCGTCTGTCTTAGGGGAGCCTGGCTGCCACAGCAGTCTCTGATGAGATTAGTCACAATAATGCTGCAGAGTTAAGCTCCTTACACTCAAGCCTGGGAGAGCTGGTAATATTATCCAAAGAGCAAAAGGCTAAAGCAATGTTTGGCCTGTGTTGTTTCATTCAAATTACAGCTTGAGGGGGTGGTGGGCAGATGTGGCTTTACCACCTGAAACCACTTTCCCAGAATCGCAGAATGGTTGGAATCAACTTTAAATATCATCCAGTTCCAATCCCCTGCTCAGAGCCCCATCCAGCCTGGCCTTGGACACTGCCAGGGATGGGGCAGCCACAGCTTCTCTTGTGCCAGGGCCTCACCACCCTCACAGTGAACAATTTCTTCCTCATATCCCATCTAAACCTGCTCTCTGTCAGTGTGAAGCCATTGCCCCTTGTCCTGTCACTGCAGGCCCTTGTCAAGAGTCTCTCTTCATGTTTCCTCTCCCAGTAAACCAGTAGAAATTTTCTGCAGTTACCATCTTCACCACTTTTGTGCCATCCCACAGGGTTGCTGTGAGTTGGCCTGTGAATTAAAGTGTGTTATTTTGGCTGTGACTGGATAAACATTACAAAATAAGACATATTTTGTAATCCTCTCTTTAGTAGGATGCCCTGGCATGACTTTCATTGGCTTCACACTGACTGAGAGCACGTTTAGACTGAACATTATGAAGAAATGCTGGCTGGAAAAAGGTAACACCTTGAAGCAAATGAGCCTGTTTGAGACCATATTTTGACATATAACATCTACTTGGGAGAGTCACAGAAAGAAAATGTAACACAGCAAAATTCTCCGAGGTACAATTTAAGTTTAGGCTGCTGAACTTTGCACCCCTGCTCTCTAAGGACAAAAAAGCTCAAATGAAGAGCCTGTGTGAAAGGATTTTTCCTATTTGCACATCCATCTTTGCACATTTGCATTGTACAAGCAGATCCCTAAAGGCCAGCCCTGCATTCAAAGCATGCACTTAGCACGAATTGCTTCTGGCAGGGAAGCTATTCCTAGCTTTACCTTGAACAGGTAATATTCTAAAATCAGCTTCGTTTAAGCCTGAAAAATACACAGAGGAGATTTGAGAAAAATACACTGTGATTGTTTTCATTTTGGGGTGCATTGGGTTTGCAGGGCAAATTTTGTGTAGCAGGGTGAGAAGCTGCTGGAAGCTTCCCCTGTGTCCAACAGAGCCAATTCCAGGTGGCTCCAGGATGGATCTGCCACTGGCTGAGGCTGAGCCCATCAGGGATAGTGGTAGCACCTCTGGGATAACAGATTTAAGAAGGGGAAAAACCCCACAACTGCACAACTGCAGCTGGAGACGGAAGTTCAGTGTCTGAAAACCAATAAATACTTAGGAAAACACCTGTCTCCAAGGATTTGAGGTATCTGAACTGTGTCAAACTTTGATGCACTGAGTAGATAAATCTTTAGAATTAACCAGGCCACACTTTCCTGTTTCACTGAGTCTTGTCTGAGACACCATTACTGAAGCCTGTTCTCCTGTAATTTGCACTGTCTTTTTATCTATATCCAGATGGCCAGTGCTTGTGTTCACCCATCCAGGGACTTCCATGTCCAGCAGGTTCTTGCAGCTCAGGAAAATAAAATGCTGTTGGACTCGGGAAGCTTTGGAGAGTCTAACTGCTGTGCTTTGAAATGCACCTCCAGCCGTCCACCCTGAATTTCTGCTCCTGCTTCACCCACAGTAAAAGCAGCACAGGAAAATGCTCTCTTTCCTTCACTTCTCAGGTTTGTACTCCCAGATAATCAACTTAAACTTCTCAGCTAGGTCAGTTTTTACGAGCTACACACTACTGCCTGCTATTTCTGTTGCACAGACAAGCACAGGCACAAAAATCCTGATTTACATGAGCCAAAACTCCAGCATAGCTCAGCAAAAACACTGCAGAGCCTAAATGAATCCCACTGGGTTGGGAGAGGTACTTTTGACTGCAAATGACTTTTCTGTGCATTTGGAAATATAAAATGATCCCTTGGACTTAGCTGAAATAGTTTGCATGGGGGGTTTTTTTGTTTGCTTGTTTTCAAGTCAAACCAAAAATTTCTCATGGATGTTTCACAGCTATGCAGCAGGATAGCACATTGCTGATCTGTGATAATTAAGGTCCTGACACAAGAAGACGAAAGGCACATTTTAGCTACGATGTTTTCATACCCCTTTCTTTTTTCTGTTTGTTTGTTTTGAATGCATGAATTTTTTTGGGGGGGATGTTGAAATATTGGTATCTCTTGCCTAATTTGATTTACAGCAGAGCACTGAATTTACTCTACATGGTATCAGAAATGCTGTTTGCTTTGAAAACTTCATCAAGCTCCCTGGAAAATGATGATGATCTTTATCTTTTAGTACTGCTCACTTACCTGCTGCTGGAGGCTGCTCTTGAGGCTGTATTTGAACTTCCTGACCCTTTTTTTCACTCTTCTGGCATCCTCAATGAGGAGCAAATCCATCAGAAGCCATGACTTTGCACTGCACCAAGAGCTTGAATCTGGCTCCACAGCTCCCTTCTGCCAAAGCCCCTAGGCAGAGGAGTGGGAAGAGGGACCTCTGTAAAATTCTTGGAATGGGAACCATCATCTTGAAGTGTCCATCCCTGTTTATTTTCTAAGACAGATTCAGAGTTGCAGAGGGAAAGGAAGGCTGTGCTTGTATTTATGAATATTTGATCGTTATTTTGAAGACATCCAGTGGCCCACGGAAAATGTTACTTGGCTCCAAAAAATGGGAAATTGGAAAATTCTTCTGTCATAAAATACGAGTTTTAACTCAGTGTGGGCCTGAGCAAGTTGAAAGCTCTTGATTTGCCTTTATTTAAATGATGAAAAACACACAGAGGGAATGAGAAATAAAATGGATGTTTTTAACTGAGCTAAATCTACCCCATGGACATCTTGTGCATTCCTTGCTGTGATACCTGGCTCCCCATTTGAAGGTTGCTTTTGTTTTTGTCACAGCTGAAAGTTGATTGGAGTAATCTGCTAAAAACTCAAGTTTTTAATTCCACAGCATCATGTGCCCAAAAGCCAGGCTAATGCTGAGACACAATGTGATGAAAGTGGGTGGAGAGAGCAGAGAGGAAAGGTGCAATGCCAAGGAAATATTCCATTTAAATGCTGCACCAGGGGGACATTCTCTGCCCCTCCTCTGGGAAAAGCACAGGAAAATCTGAGCTGTTTAGGAGGCTGAGGTTGGAATTTTAGCTAACTCTGTATTTTAAACTCTGAATTTTAGCATCTTCAGGACTGTGTCCACCATGCCAGGAAGGGCCAGCTGTCTCTGGACTTCTCTGTTTGCTTATTCCTGAGTTATTGGAATCGATGTGTTCATATTGCTGAGAGCCCCACAACAGGAGAGAACTTGCCACAGATCAGCTGCCAAGTGGGGGGTTTTTTTCCCTCTTTTTCTGCTGCTTCATAGTAAGATGCAGATGATGGAAAAATGAACTGGCTCATCTTGGCAGCGGGCAGTGCTGCATTGCCATCTGCTGCAAAGCCACAGGTGCTCCAGCATGGAAGATGGAGTTATAACAGAGGACTTGTGAGGGATTTTGAGGAAAGGAGGGCTGCAGTGGGGCCAGCATGCTTTGGATCACCAGTTCTTGCTAGATATCCAGAGTAAATGTGATATTTTTCATGCCACAGGAGATGCCTCTGGTTTATAATTCCAGAGTGTCCATCTAGGACCTCTGATCCATCTAGGATCAGAGGAGATCCCTCTGGTTTATAATTCCAGGTGTCCATCTAGGACACCTCTGCTGGTGAGGAGGACCATTTCCCCCAGCAGAGACAGAGAGCTGGGAGTTCCTGACACAGCTGGGGAACTACCCAGGAGCAAAAAAGAACAGCACAGCAGGGGAAGCAGCAAGGAAGGACTGGGAAAGATTTCTTTTCTTTAGTGATCAAAGCTGGACAGAGCCAGAGGTCATGCTCCATTAGGAACAAACAGTACTGGTGCTCCCCCTCCAACTTTCCAGCTGCGTTGCTGAGTGTCAAACTGGAGATTTTTATGTTCTTCTATTGGCACAGGATCAGGGCCACCTGAATTACATATCATATGGACATGCAAACTCTTGCTCTACAGAGACTGCAGTCTACATAGAAAAGGCAAGATGGGAAGGGGAGGAAAAGTGTCTGGACCAAGCAAATGCTGCTGCTGCTGAGGGTCATAAGTGAGAACCAGGGTTCTGGGACTAGAATCCAGCATCTAGAAGTTTATCTAGGTTTTAGGATTTATCATTTAGGATTTATTCTGTGGATAAAAAAATGTTTGCCCTATCCTGAGTTTGTCTCCAATACTTTTTCAATATCAGTTTTTCTCTGCTTCTTGAAACGTGTTTGAATATCATGGACTCATAGAATGACTGGGGTTGGAAGGGATCTTAAACATCATCTTGTTCCACCCCCCTGCCATGGGCAGGGCCACCTTCCACTATCCCAGGTTGCTCAGAGCCACATCCGGCCTGGCCTTGGACACTTCCAGGGATGGGGCAGCCACAGCTTCTCTGGGCACCCTGTGCCAGGGCCTCATCACCCTCACAGGGAGCAATTTTTTCCGCATACCCAATCTAAACCTGCTCTCTGTCAGTGTGAAGATATTCCCTCTCACCCTGTCACTCCAGGCCCTTTTAAATAGTCTCTCTTCAGTTTCTTTTTCCTTTTAAGAAAGGAGGTATGAAGGTATCAGTCCCCCTACAAAATAACTCCCAGAGCTCATGGCCCCAGCAAGTGGTGGGTGTTTGTGTTTATTTGCTTTTACTGAAAGATTCTCATACATCAAAGTGTCTCAGGCACAAAGAGGTATAAAAGCCAGAGCATAAATTCACCTTTTTAAGCTTACACAATATCTTAAGGAGTGTCATTTGACAGAACTATAGATCCGAATAATCTCCTTTCCGCTGCGTGCTGCAGAACAGAACTGTGATAGATGCAGGAGCCACTGCCAAGGAACCTGCAAAAAAAATATGCAAGGGGAACAAGAACAGATCACCACAGCGAGGCATAAACCAAAAACCCAAGCAAGAATAAATTCACACACACTGTGTGAAAGGTATCTGAAACCATTTTTCACAGTTTACTTGTTACCTTCAAAAGCAGCAATATTTAGGCACCATCTTGCTGATTTCAGCCCGTTTTCCAGCTGGACATATTCTCTGAAAACAAGCAGATATTTTTCTATGCTTTTTTTTTTCTTTTTTAGAAAACAGGAAGTTGGTCATGCTGGCTCAGATCAATAAACAGTCAGAAGAGACCTCCTGCCTTTATTCCTGGCTGGTGCTTGATGCAAAGCTCCTCCTTGACTTACTTTCCCAGCCAGATATGTAATGATGCCGGTAAGACACATACATTACTTGCAGAACCCTGTGGGGAATCAGGGCACACCATAAACCATAAGTTTGGATTATCAAGATGTCAGATGTTAAAGCTACAGCTGCAAGTGAGACAGAGCCTCAGCCAGACCTTCCTGAACACAGCAGCATTATTCCACTGATGAGACCCACTGCAGAATTTCCCATGGCTCAGCTGTCTCTGTGGCGGGTAAAAATCATTCTTGTGCAGACAACACGCACAGAGTTTATGAATCACTTGGATGTCCTTTAAATCCTCAAAGCAGGGATTAAGTAGGACTTAAGAGGAACATATGACTTGTGCTTGTCCTCAATACAGTGGTGACTTTCATATTATGCGAGGAAATAGCTCCTTTGATTGTTCTCTGTTTACTTGGCGCTAATATCACTGGATGTCTTTGTTGTTTCCCTGGCTCGAATGAAGGAGCAGCCTGGTCTGCTCCTACAGCTCTTCCCCAAACAGGATTCCACAGCAAATGGACCCTCCAAGGCCTGCTGTGCCAACTCCTGGCAGTACTCTGATTAATTTAATGCTCTGAGTTAAAATTCCCAGATCCTTCCTGCGGCTGACTGAGTAGGAGGAGCTCTTTGCCTTGGTGGGCTGGCTGGCAAAGGGAATCTTTGCACAAGTGAATTTGATTTCTGTACCACTTCCTCCTTAACGAGGAGGATTCTCCTTTATCTCCTTCAGCTGATTGTTTCCTCTGATTTTTGCAGCACAAAGGTCAGAGTTCTGCTCCACACTCTGATTTTCCAGCTGGTAGCAATCCAATGAGATATGCACAGTCACAGATGCCTGTGTGTTAGAAGGGTGATCATTCTGTAACAAGGTTAACTCTAAAAATTCACACCTGTGGATAACCTACTCATGATTTGTGATAAATTTAACAAATTGCAGAGACCAGTTAAAGAAGGATTTGGTTTATGTTGAAATACATTATTTTTACACATTTTCTTTTTTATGCCATTCACCATCTTCAGCTGCTGCATTTAATGCATTTTCAACCTCTGCCTTTTCCTCACAATATAAAATACCCAAACACAGAAATAGTGTTGCAGATGAAGATATCATCTGATATCACTTCTTAGTAATTATATTTCTATCTCTTTTTATCAATCAAACAAATCATCAGAATTACTTTTGTACTGCTTTGCTGTTGTAGGGAAGTGGCTTCATTGAACCACACAAAGTGACCTCAGGCAGATCTAGGTAAAATTTTTATAAGGAAATCTGAAATCCATCCACAGTTTGGGAACCCTAAATAAATCCATATTAATTCACAGGAGAAAAGGGATGGATTTGCCATGTGTAAAACAGGCCAGGACACTGGAGTCCTGGGTGCTTGGGTATCAGCTGTTCTTGCAGGTAGGTGGGATTCCTTTCACTTCACCCAGCCCATGGAAATTTCCAGAGGCAAAATGTTGGCTCGTGAGGACAGAGGCAAGCACAACCTCTTGTTTTTAAACTGTAAAACAGTTTATGTTTTTAACAACAACAACAACAACAACAACTAGTTTATGTTTTTAAACTGTATCAATAAGCATGAGGGAAATCGAAGATTATGATTATGACAGGCTCTGGATCCAAATGATCAAACATGGATCACCTTGAGGTTTCAGGCAGACACCAAACTTCCTTCCACGAGTGGGTTTTGCTGGCTCTGCCACACATCCCAGAGGCTGAGATCTTTGCCAAGGGTTCTGCTGCTTTGGGGATGTGGCTTTGACAGTGATTATCTGTTCCAAAGCACATCTCAGGGTGTCGGAAAAGCAGATATTTGTTAAGACTGGGCCAGAACAGTGGTCTGATACTCTGGCTCAGATTTGGAGCATCCCAGTGCATGTCTTCACCTCTCACACACAGTGTTATTAGCAGAACATTTGGAAGCAGCTGCTGGCAAGGCATTTTGCACTGTGCTGTTATATTTGCCCCACAACATCCATCTTGCCATGCTCACTGCTCCCTGCCCCTTGCTGAAAGGCTCTTCCTGGCTGTGCCTCACACTATCAGTGTATTTCTCTGCTACACAGTACAATGGGATCATTATCCTGGGATCAGGCCTTAGGCACTGCTGAAGTCAGAAAACACTGCTCTGAGTGTTGAATATTAACTTACTGACTGCTGCTTTGAGGCAATTGGACACAGACAGGAGGTAACGCAGCTGAATGTCCTTTCTCTGTTCCTACATAATGCACAAAGATTTGAAAAGTGGGATGTAACGGGGCAAAAGCTTTAGAAATTCTAAAGGCAAGCAATTTGTAAATAAATCAGCAAGTTGCCATGGAGGGAGGGAGAGATTTGTCTGAAGTGTAATGGCCCTACTGCAATGTGCTCACTAAGCACTCAGGGGCATTTTAAACACCATGAGACCTGATTTTGAGACTTCAAGTGAAAATAAATCATAAAAAGAGGTGCTCAGAACTCAAGAGCTAAGATCTAACAAAGCACTTAAGGAATACAACCAACAGGAAGCAGACCATTCCCTTGTGCCACAGCCGGCACAGAAGAGGCTCCAGAAAGGGAATAGGTCACAAACTTCTCAAGTCCAGAACAGACCCTGGCCCAGATTATAAAGTAGGACAAGACACAAAAAAGCAAGACTGAGAAGCTGGAACGACAGCAGTGCCCAAGGCACGGAAGAGATGGGACACTGATGGCCTGAGTGGTGCCTAGCTGCCTTCATTTTGGGTAAGACTTAGAATTATTCTGAAGTACTTACAATCACCTGGGGACAAGGCTTCAAAGCATCTGGGTCTTTCACTTCAATACGCAGTAGCCGCCGGTGTTTTTGTTTACTCAAGTTCCTTCTTTTTCTGTAAATAATTGCTTCTGCTCCACTTGAGCTGTCTCTCCAGCAGACAAGAAGCATTCTGGGCAGGCAGGTCAGCCAGCACCTTGTTCCTGAAAGAGGACATGCAACTGTAACTCGAAATTTGGGCTCTAAGGCAAGGATATGTTCGAAACACACCCTGTCAAGCATTTTTGCCTCTCCTGCATCCTAAAAATAAAGCAAGAGGAAGCCCTGATGCCAAAGCAGCTCTGCAAAGCAACCTGCACTGGGAATTTTCATCAGGGAAGGACAACAGTAGCAGGGAGCATTTCCAACCCTCTGCCACAGACACAGAGGCTTGAACTACCTGCATCTTCTGCCCTTATGTGGTTCTTTCAGGCTTTCTACAGGCTTAGAGCTGGAGCTGAAGATCCTGAGTCCCTCCAAGAGAGATGGAGCTGCTTACTGCCAGGGTTTTGATTTCCCTCGTATCTTTTAAGTTACCCTGTTTCCCGCTGGTGTGGCTCTGCTGCACAAGCACCTTGGTGCTGATGTTTTCTGGTTTGGTCTCTGCTCAGGCTGTGTCATGACATTTCTCCCAGCTCTGCAGCTACCTTTGGCCCTCCTTTACAGTTTTCCTGTCACTGTAGCTGCCACTTATGATCCCTGCTGGTCTGCAGCTGCTTTCCTTTGGCCTTACCTGTGCTGCTGCTCTCTGGCTGTGTTTGTATCTGCTCCACTCTGAGCAGCACATGCAAATGACCATCTCTTTTCTCCATTTCTTCATTGTGAGTGGCTTGTTTAGTGTAGCTGCTTCTAAAGCCTGGCTGCTGGACTGCAACCCACCCCCCCCACACGTTTCCTTCAGTAGACATGTTGGTCATTCCCTGCTTAGTCTTAGGCAAAAAGCTTTGCCGTGGCCCAGCTTTGGCAGGTAAGGATCTCTTTCCTGACTGCCTTGTTTTGACTATCAGTCCCTGCACTGTTTATGCTGCTAACTTTGTTTGCTCTCGCTCTTCTTCATTTTTGATACCCACGGCAAGACATCTGGTGCTCAAATCTGGCCTGTGAAGTGCTGAATGGCACAAATTCTGCTGCAGAGTGAGACGAGCCGTGTCAGAGCAGGGCATGCAAGGCCTGTCACACCGTGGGAAGGCACTGCTCCACTCCTGATCAGCTCTTGCCAGAGCTTCCTCCAGAGACAGCTCCCAGAAAGCAGATCACCCATCTCCTGTCCTTAAAAATGACCGCTTGCAAAGGTGTCTTGGAATGGCAGGAAGATCCCAGCTGATCAGTGTTTACCCTGACCGTGCTCTGCAGGGGTCAGTGCTTTATTGCCAGTGGAATAGTCTGGCTCCAGTAAAGCACCCTCTACCCCTAGGTATGAAGTTATTCATTTCCTGATGGCAGCTCTTATATCCTCAGGGATTACTGCTTGTCCTGCTTTAAATAAAATCCCATCTTGCACATGTGCACACACACACAAACACTCAATCCTTGGCCTAGTAACGAGATGGGCGATGCCTGTGCTCCTTCTTCCTCCCAGCAGAGCTGCACACTCTGGACACAGAGTGGTTCCATGCCTTTATCATCACACCCAGACAGCTTCCAGGAGCGCTCAGCACTTCCTCAGCACGCTCTTCTTCATGCTGCATCTTCATGCTGCACCCCAAAGTGTCACACTGGGATTGTCCCACCCCCCGTGCAGGAGCAGCAGTTCCTTGTTAATGTGGCTCCATCCCGGTTGTGTCAGGGCTCCACCAGGAAATGCTCCAGGTGCTGACTTTGCAGCAAGGTCCAAGCTCTCAGTGGCTCTGTCTGTTCCAGGGGTTTATAGCAATTTGGGACTGGTTCCCTGCACTGGATTGCCTTTACCCTGTCACATGGGGCCCTGACTGCTGCCAAATTTTGTCTCTGTGTGATAACTTCCTTGATGATTCTTGTGTTCCAAGAGGCAGGAAGACAAAAACAAGAATCCAGTAGTTTAGCTTTTCTGTGAACCACTAGAAATCCTTCACCACTTTTGCTCTGCACATTTCCTTCCTGGCTCTAAGGTTTTTGAGGTATAATTGGAAACACTGAAAAGTTCAGAGGTGTGCAGGCCACCATTCTCTGCAAGCTTCAGCTTATCTGCATTCAGTCTAATATGCTGTTCTCAGTGTCTGGAATCATGGCTGGGGCTCCTTCTTCTTCAACACTTCCAGTTCCAGTGGAAACTGCCCTCAGCCACAGCCTTGGTGCCTGGGAATCCCTCCACTGCATGTCTTAGTTTCTGCTGGGAACACACATGATCATGATCCCAGCATTCACATTCTGCCAGGTGTGATAAAGCTAACCATGAATCCGATGTAAGATGCTGCCCTGACTCATAAGAAATACTGAATACTTTTGAATTTGATACATCTAATTGAGCCTGACTTCTGTCACTGCTGAAGATTGGTGACTTCAATCCTGTAGACGTGGGTTTGGCATCAGTATAGATTCTCATTTTAATGCAGGTACCTCTTGTTTTTCTTTGTCACTGCCACTGATGTATACTCTGCTCCTTTCTGTAGCTCTCTTGACATCTATCCTTTACATGTCTCCTTTTCAGGAATTTTCCCTCAGTAACACTGAGAGTGCCAGCAGACTGCCATGTTCTGGTAGCCTGAATTTCAGTTCTGCAGTCAGCTTTTGAGGCAGGCACCAGCCTCCTTAAACTATAAGGCAACACTTTTTGGGAAGGCTAAACGAAGCCATTGAGGATTTCTCCCTCCACATGGCTTGCTCAGCGATGGATGGTCTTTCTGAGTGTCCTTTATCATAGTACCAAGTGATAATGTGCCATATTTCATGGCAACTTATCAAGAGCTTGCAACTGTCCACTGGCCTTAAAATATCCTCTGCTGTAAACTGTCAGTCCCTTCACTGCAGTCTAATGTTGCTGTTAATGAGCATTCCTGGAGCTCTCTTGCAGGTGACCTTGCAGCCCAACTAGGGCTAAACCTGGCTCTGATTTTGTGGGGCAGCTGTGATTATGGCTATGGCAAGACCGGTCAATTATTTGAGCACTAGAAGTATCCTGAAATGCCTGGAGTGCCTAAGGCACACTTTGTTTTCTTAGAGAACTCCACTAAGTGATGATGCTTGTGTTCAGCCTGGAGAAGGAAAGGCTTTGGGGTGACCTCATTGCAGCATTCCAGTACCTGAAGGGAGCCTCCAAAAAAGATGGAGAGAGACTCTTGACAAGTGCCTGGAGTGACAGGACAAGAGGGAATGGCTTCACAGTGACAGAGAGCAGGTTTAGATTGGATATGAGGAGGAAATTGTTCCCTGTGAGGGTGGTGAGGCCCTGGCACAGGGTGCCCAGAGAAGCTGTGGCTGCCCCTGGATCCCTGGCAGTGTCCAAGGCCAGGCTGGATGTGGCTCTGAGCAACCTGGGATAGTGGAAGGTGTCCCTGCCCATAGCAGGGGGGTAGAATGAGACAAGCTTTAAAGTCCCTTCCAACCCAAGCCATTCCATGATTATGTGATTCTATGATTCATCACCACTCCGCCTCAAGTTTGGGGCTTCATAACAAGACTTGTTTTAAAAGCACCACCACTTTCTGATTCACTCCTGGGCAGCTCGATGCCATATGAGGTAGGGCTTTGTTTAGATACGTATCAGCATCTTTTTTTATAAGGTGGAATCATCCTGCAACTGAGCTCATACAGGAGAAAACTCAGACTTCCCAAAGCTGACTTCTTGGTCGTGTATTGCAAGGACCCACTGCAAGGACTGCTTTTGGGGTTTTACAGGAACGTCCTTGCTCTGGTGGTGCTCTATCCTCCTCAGCTGTTCCCCTCTCTGACAGTGGCACTTCGTGTGGTGCTTGCCCCTCATGACTCAGGGAAAGGTCACTCTGCTCTCTGCACTTGGTGCCCAGCAGCACTCTTGATAAATATATTCTTGCTGTTGTGCTTTTATAAGATGTCATACTAAGTCATCCAATTTTGGGAAGTCAAAAGTGGGTTCTGTTAAGAAAAAAGTCCTGTGTATTAAAAACCTGAATATGCTCAGGGTTGAATTACCACTTTGTTTCCATTTCTGATTGTACAGCTGCTTTTGAGGAGGACAGAAGGCTCAACCCCGACCCAATACAGAACATTTTCTATTCTTCCCTGCCCAGCCATTCTCCCACTGCCACTCTTTGTGCCTTTCCAACCCACTGATGTGGGATATAGAGGCAAGGCAGGGACATCTTTTCTTTCCAGGCTGGTCCTAATGGCACAACTATCCTATGAGTGAAGGCAGTTTGTGCTTCCTTCTTCACAGGGATAACTCCCAAGCTCTCCTCTTTCCTCTGTGTAGCAACAGGACTGGGTTTACTCCTTGCCTTTTTTGATCACAGAGGGTCCATATTTAAGGCTTTAAAAAGGAGCAGGACAAACAGTGAAATTATATGACAAGAGGGAACCAAAGTAATTGTCATCTCCCATCAGCTATGAGTGTGCTTTGGAGCATGAGATTTGATTACTCCAGTCACAAAAAATGCCTAATGATACTGAAGGATATTAGCAAGGCTCATAAATCCCTACTAAAAGATTAAAACCTTTTAAAGGATTCTTTGTTCCCCTCAAGGAAGAAAATCCAACTGTCAACACCACAAGCTCACCTTTGGTTCCATCTGTTGACTTTTTCCATGTCATGAACCAGAACAATTGACAGAGCCTCTGAACAGCAAATTTGGGCCAGAACATCTCACTTTATCCTCTGCCTCCAAGGCCATTAAATGAGGTGTGTGGTGACACCTGCACAACTCCTTGGTGGGTTCAGGCAGCTCAAAATGGAGCTATAATGTTTCCAGGTTGATTTCCAGGTTTAGATGGATTGGGATTACAGTGCCCGTGAGGATCCATAGTGTTCAAACAACCAGGACATCCTTTGCCATTGGATTTCACAATGCTTTTTATCACACAAAATGTCTCCTCAGGGTGAGGAAACTCTTGGGGTCACTCAAGACACTCACAGGAATGATGCCATGCTCAGAAATCCACTGTGCTTCTGCATCTATTGATTTTAATCAGGATTTTCCAGGTTCCCTGGCGACAGTGTTTAAAGCCTGTTTCACTGTGTAAAGCCAATGCTTATTTTTTTTAATCCTGTTTCAGATTCACATTCATTCAGTACAATTTTTTACAATTCAGTGCAATTTTTTTTGGTAATCCTTACAACACACAAGGACTTTTAATCAACAACTCTATTATCTCTTTCTAAAAAAAATAAATTAAAAAAAATTGCTGCTCTTTCTCATCACAACAGTACCACCAGACTTCCCACCACACAAAGCTGAAAAGGTTTTTTGCAACTTTTAGTTTCCCTATGAAAACACATTTTCCTGAAGAGAACTACCCAGTCTGGCTCTTTGCAGGGATTACCAATTCAACTGCTGCTGGCCATTTCCTGTAATATTTAAGGTAGGAAATAGCAGCCTGACTTCAAATTTGGCAGCAAGCTGGATTCTCCTTCCATTCCTCAACATTTAATTGCAGCTACTTAGCACTATAATGTGTAACATACGACCTTCTTGCAAGCCCTAGTTACACTGCTCATTAGTCTGTGTACTTTAACAAGATTTTATTGACCCTATGGCTAACAGCCCACTTAGAAAGATCCCTCCCTTCCAGCGTGACTGCTTGTCAGCAATGGTAGTTAGATTGCAAAGAGAAATCCCAGAGTTCAAAGCTATTCAAAATAAGGAGGGGGGAGAGCAATATCCCAGTTTGTCCTTTTGCTGCAATGGAAAAACAAAGACCGCTATTACTCCTCTTTTTTTTTCTTCTGTGCCTGGTGTGCACACAGCTCCCATTGAGTATTTGAGTTCTGCTGTGCTAAGGCAGCTCTCAGAAACCAGCAGCCTAAGGAGCTGTGACAGGCAAAGGAAGCACTTCTAAGTCCTGTTTTCCAGATGCAAAAGCAGAATGTAAAGCCTTGCCTGCAATCCTGCAGGAAGCCAAGGGCAGAGCAGCACCGTGAACTCGGGCCTCTGCTCGTCAGATCTGCATTTTCATCCCACTCCTGAGCATCCTTTGGGCTGGCACAGGGGGATAAAGCGCTGCACCAGAGGCAGGGGAGCGCTCACTCACAGAGCTCCCTCTGCACAGCAGCTCCGAGCGCACCGAAGGCAGAGCTCCCGGAATATTTTGCAGCCGGCCGTGTCACCCAGGCATGGAATTCACTGCCATAAGAGGATGTTGAGTCAAAAGCTGCAACTGAGTTTCTCGAAGGGTTGAAAAACAGCCTGGTTAGTTTAGGTGATGGGACAGCCTTCCTTTTTTTGGGAGGATTAGTTTGTACAGGGCCCAGGGCTGGGTGCTGATGCTGAGCTGCTGAACTTCAGACAGAAAACTGTGCTTTATTTTTCACTGGAAGAAGACCCTCTCTTTTTATTTTGTGTTTTGATTGTTTCACCCAGAAGTGGCAGAAAGAGACTTCTCTCTTGCTCGGAACTTCATCAGAAGTTTCTCACAATACTTTCAGCATATGTGACACTCACTGAAAAAAGAAAACGAAACAACAACAAAACACACCCTGTACCAGGCTAGACGTGAAATCTGTTTGTTTCTTTGCACTTATCACAGGGCTGGTGAATGCAGCATGCTAACTAGCTGTGATTGCAGCACCGGAAGGGGTAGACGATTTTAGAATGGTTTTTACTCTAGAAATAAAAATTAAAATAAACCACAACATCATCAAAAAACCCCACCCCAAAACAACAAAACATGGGCATAAGCAAGGGGAAGTGAAGAAGAGACAGAAACCACCCGGGAGGTCAGGTGGTTAAGTATTTTTGGACTGCCGAGGTGGTGATCTTAAGTGAAGATAATGTATTATGCAGTGGAAGGCTAATGAGACCAGGTCTGTTAAACACGGACTTGGTGTTACTTAGCTCTGGAGTGCTTCAAATTACACAGGCACGGGTTGTATTTGATCACCGCTCCCGCTCCGACAAAGGGAGCAGCAGCCTTTATATAATGTAAGCGATCATATACTGTGGGGAACAATCCTGCGCTGGCAGGGGAGGCAAGCTGATGACATAATGGGTCTTTTCCATCTCGAAGTTATGTGATTCATCAATTAAACGAATTCGGTGGGATAAAACAGCATGAAAGGGCAGTTTCCCTGCGTGACGATTAACTCTCCCAATTCCAGCCACTCCGCTCGGGATTTAGCCTCCACCAGGGTGTCCAGGAGGCTCCGGATGCGCAGCCCCGTTCAGTACCGAGGCGGGCCGGGGCCCGGGGCCAGGGGGGCTCCGGGCACTGCGGGTGCAGCCGCCGCCCTCCGGGGCCGCAGCCGCGTTCCGTGCGGGATGTGCGGCCCCGCTCCGTGCGGGATGCGCGGCCCCGCTCCGTGCGGGATGTGCGGGATGCACGGCCCCGCTCCGTGCGGGATGCGCGGGATGTGCGGTCCCGCTCCGTGCGGGATGCGCGGTCCCGCTCCGTGCGGGATGTGCGGTCCCGCTCCGTGCGGGATGTGCGGGATGCACGGCCCCGCTCCGTGCGGGATGTGCGGCCCCGCTCCGTGCGGGAAGCGCAGCCCCGCTCCGCCGCAGGTGCTGCGGGGGGACCTGCAGGGGACGAAGCGCTGTCCCGCCGTCCCTCGGCGCGTCGGGAAGCGGCTGCTCGGCTCACCTGCCCGGGCTGCCCGCGCCTCCCCTGCCGGCTGCCCGGGATCCCGCTGGCTCCCTCATCCCATCCCGCAGCCCCATCCCGGGGCCGCCCGCATTGCGTCGGGGGCGCGGCGCGCAGCGTGCGGGGGCGGCCGGCCCGGGGGCAGCGCGCATCCCTCCCTCCTCCGCCGGCCACGGCCCCCGGCTCCCCCGCCCTCCCGCTCCCCGAGCTGCACCAAACAGCTCTCAGGTTTCTGCTGATACTGCAGCGTCAAGAAATGGCTCGAGTTTGCTCCTCGCTCTTATGCATTCAGCAGCCCTCTCGCTCCTGCCACACGCGTCCAGCTCCTGCCTCCTCCTGCCTCCGCCGCTGCTGCTGCTGGGACGAGCCAAGACCGACTCGGGGGATGCGGCTGCAGGGCTGCGGCGCTCTGACATCTCCCCCGCCGCCGCTGCCCAGCACCCGGCTCCTTTTCCAGCTGTCCTAAGGGAAGAGAGCTGGAGAGCCAGCGGCTATCTAGGACTCCTTGATTTTATTGACTAACTCAAGCCTTTTGGAAAAGGTACTTTGCACTCTTTTCCACGCACACCCCCCACCCCCCACTGCGGTTCTCAGCAGGAACTAATTAAACCCACTCGCCCTTGGTGCAGCCTAAGACAGTGTATGAATATTTCAGTGTCTCGCAGGCAGCCCTGTAAAGCGATCGCTGTGTTATAAAGAGGGGCGCAAGAGGAGGAGGAGGAGGGTTAAGTTTGCCGCTGCGGTTTTTGTTTTGGTTTGGTTTTTTTGGATGCTGCTGCAAGGCGACTTGACGCATTCCGGCACTGGCTCCTACTCCTAAGCGGCGCGTCTCACCCGGAGCAGGTAAGGAAAAGCCCCTTCTCCCCGCCGCTGTTACACTCGATTTCGGACGGTTTGGGTCTGGGATGTCGACCTCCCTCCCTTTGTCTCTCTCTCAGTTACGTTTAGCTGCAGGAGAGGAGATGCTTTGCTCCCCCCTCTCCTAATTCCCCCCCCCCCCCCCAGTTGGTGTGATGAAGTTGTCAGTGCTCAGCTAAGTCTCCACAGCGGGAGCGCGGTGCTCGGGAGACTCCTTGCAGGAGCTGACCCCGCTGAAGTTGCCTGGGAAGCCCTCCTGATGAGTTCGGGGCACCTTTCTGCCTTGGAGGCCGTGGTGCATGTCCGGGGATGTGTAGGAACGCGTAGAACTCCGCACGTGCTGCCGTAGTGGGCAGAACGGGATGTTCCTGATGGTGTGAAAGCCAATCCATTGCGCCTGAGTGTGTGTGTGTGTGTGTGTGTGTGTGTGTGTGTGGGGAGGGGCTTGGGGGGGGGTTTATTCTGTTTCTCTCCTCCCTGACAGCCTCCATCCTGCAAGTGAGCTTTATGCCTTCAAAGCAGAGTATTTCCATCCCTCCCTCCCTCCCCAGCGCAAAAGAGGAGAGGACCAGGGCAGTGGTGGTGGTGGGGGGGAAGGAAGAGGCAGGTGATGGAAATTTGCTGAGTTGGCATTGCAAGGACTCGCCTCCCAGCCAGCCCGTGATTTATATATTTATTTCTGTATTTATTTATTTATTTTATGTGTATGTGCGTGCATGTGTGTGTGTGTGTGTGTGGTAGCTTCGTGACAGCAGCTGCGGCGATGGTCGAGCCGGCGAGAAAAGTGGACGGATCGAGTTAAAGGCTAAAGGAGACGGCTGGGGAGGGGAGCCCCAGCCTGGGGGTGCACTCCATAGACCTTCAGCCTCCCGGTTTGGGGGACAGGACCCCTCACCTTACCTGCCCTCTGCCCCCCCTAAAGGTACTTCTTCCCTCTTTCTTCACCCTCCCATCTTCCCTGATGCCTCTCCCTTCATCCCGCCTCTCTTTTCCCCTTTTGGGTATTTCCATCCTTTAGGCTTCTCATCCACCCCTTCCTCAAGCTCCCCATCCCACCTCAACCCTCCCACCCTTGAACCGCCCTGGGTCTCTCTGTGCTCCTCCATCCTCCTCCTTCTCCTCCTCCTCCCTTTCCCTCACTTCTCCCCTGCCCCTCGGTCCCCTTTCCCGTGTGCCACCATGACCGTGATGGCTGGAGAGAACATGGACGAGACTTCTGCGCTACCTGGCCACCCCCAGGATAGCTACCAGCCCGCTGCCCACGACGACCACGAGTGCTGTGAGCGCGTGGTGATAAACATTGCGGGACTGCGCTTCGAGACACAGCTGAAGACTTTAGCCCAGTTCCCCAACACGCTGCTGGGCAACCCCAAGAAGCGCATGCGCTACTTTGACCCCCTGCGCAACGAGTACTTCTTCGACCGCAACCGGCCCAGCTTCGACGCCATCCTCTACTACTACCAGTCCGGGGGGCGGCTGCGCCGGCCGGTCAATGTCCCCCTGGACATGTTCTCTGAGGAGATCAAATTTTATGAGCTGGGCGAGGAGGCCATGGAGAAGTTCCGGGAAGATGAAGGATTCATTAAAGATGAGGAGAGACCCTTGCCGGAGGGGGAGTACCAGCGCCAAGTGTGGCTCCTCTTTGAGTACCCAGAGAGCTCTGGGCCGGCAAGGGTTATTGCAATAGTCTCTGTCATGGTGATCCTCATCTCCATCGTGATTTTCTGCCTAGAGACATTGCCTGAACTGAAGGAGGACAAGGAGTACACAGTGCACCGCACTGACAACACCACCCAGGTCTACAAATCCAACATCTTCACAGATCCCTTCTTTGTTGTGGAGACCCTGTGCATCATCTGGTTCTCCTTTGAGCTGGTGGTGCGCTTCTTTGCTTGCCCTAGCAAGACTGATTTCTTCAAGAACATAATGAACTTCATTGACATTGTGGCCATCATCCCTTACTTCATCACCCTGGGCACGGAGATGGCTGAGCGGGAGGGGACTCAGAAAGGAGAGCAGGCCACCTCCTTGGCCATCCTGAGAGTCATCAGACTGGTAAGAGTCTTTCGAATCTTCAAACTCTCCCGGCACTCTAAGGGCCTCCAGATTTTGGGACAGACCCTCAAAGCAAGTATGAGAGAGCTAGGTTTACTAATCTTCTTCCTCTTCATTGGGGTGATTTTGTTCTCTAGTGCGGTATATTTTGCTGAGGCTGAAGAACCTGAGTCTCATTTCACAAGTATCCCTGATGCTTTCTGGTGGGCGGTGGTGTCCATGACCACTGTGGGCTATGGTGACATGTACCCTGTGACAATTGGAGGCAAAATCGTAGGCTCCTTGTGTGCCATCGCTGGTGTGCTCACCATTGCCCTGCCTGTCCCTGTCATCGTGTCCAACTTCAACTACTTCTACCACCGAGAAACAGAAGGGGAAGAACAGGCTCAGTTACTTCACGTTAGCTCCCCTAATTTAGCATCTGACAGTGATCTCAGTCGCCGCAGCTCCTCCACAATCAGCAAATCTGAGTACATGGAAATCGAAGAGGATATGAATAATAGCATAGACAATTTTAGAGAGGCTAATCTCAGAACTGGCAACTGCACTGTAGCCAACCAAAACTGCGTTAATAAAAGCAAGCTGCTGACTGATGTGTAAACAAAAAACAAAACAAAATCCCCACTCACAGCTTGAAGACTTTAGTGACACAGTCACACTTTGTAGATGCTTTACTGATAGTCTTTGAATGCTTTATTTACCTCGTAAATGCATTGTTGCATTGCGAATCTTTGCTCTGCGATAAAGAAGCTTCCAGGATCCATGAAAGATAAAATTTTGTTTATTTTCAAAAAAGCATTTTCCACCTGGTAAATGATAACCATTTCAACTAGTTTAGTTTTAAGCCGTTCTGACTCTAGACCTAAACTTTTCCTCTCCCACCTCCTCTTTTCTTTTTTTTTTTTTTTGGATAAAGTTATCTTAAACTAAGCAAGACAGTTTTTAGAGCTATTAAGCATATGCATGGATTCCAGTAAAAATATTCTGCAAAACTGCACAGTTGCAAGAAAGTGCATCAGATAATAATAGTAAAAAAAGGTCAGCCAAAACCTGCGGCGAGCATTTGCCGTGGTGTTTATGAAGGAGTGCAAATTTTCCTTCTGCCCCCTCCGTGAAAGATTCTGTCCTTCCAACCTACAGATCCACACAGCACCTTATTAAAAAACCTACTTAAGCCTGGTCTCTTTTGCTGTCCGTAGAAGAAATATCCTAAAAGGAGAATAACAAACAAAACTGAAGACAAAACATCTGCAATGCTGCTAAGTTCTCTCACATGCAGATGATAGAAACACACTTTTCCCCCCTCCCCGTTCGGAACTGGATACAAAACTTTAAGCCCCTCTGTTGCAAGATAGCACAATGGAGTTTAATATAAGCATGTTTGAATTTGATACTATTTATTTTATGATCGCATGCTTGAAACGTTACCTCAGACAATAGCGGATAAGCTTTCGTTTGAACTGAATCTTCTAAAAATAGGTCCTTTCTCCTCTCTTTTTTCGTTTCTTTTCTTTTTCTTTTTGATTTGCATTCACCAGAAGTGCACTCCTTAATTTATTAAATCGTTGACTAGTAATTTAAAGTACTGTATTTAAGTGCGTATGTTAGTCAAATGGGAACAATAACTTTTGGAGATCAAAGCATGTTCAAATATTCAGCATTATGGCCTATTTGATTAAAGTGTAACTTGAATTAATTAGTGCATGAATTCAATGATAATAATAATGATAATGATGATAATAATAACAACGATAATGATAACAATAAAAATAAAAAAAAAATGAGCTTGATAGACTGAGGGCCTGAATGAACTGATTAGAGAAACCTGATTGTTTTCCTGCATTGCTCAGGGAAATGTTGTTGGCTTTTGTCCAGGCATTGTTGGAAAGGAACATATCCCATCCCTTAAAGGGAAAGCTATATGGAAAATTAAGAAGTCAAGTTATATATAGCAACACCTAAAAACCTAGTATCCTCTATAGATGAAAGGTGCAGATGCATGCTTTTTGGTGCATTCTCAGAATGTAAATGAAACTTATCTATTATATGCATCCAAATTGCAGCAGCTGGTTTCTTTTGCAGTCATCAGTTGAGACTTCTTTGTACCCCCCCAAAACTCACTGAAGAGACTCAGCAGACTGATGGAGAGAGTTGCGCAGTGCCTTTATCTTACACCCCCCAAACTGCTGAAAGTGCCTCCAGGAACTGAGCGGATCAGAGACACCGAGGGAAAGGGCAAGGAGTCAGTCCACTGTCAGGGGTGTCCTGTGCTGTCTCCTGGCACAGCACAGAAGACTTTAGGGATAGAAGGATCAAGTGTGAGTGAGAGGAATGCAGAAGAGGCGGGCAGAGACCACCAGTGCCCATGGGATACTTTCCTTCCCCAGCCAGTCTGATGCTGCAGGGCTCAGCATTTGCTTCTGCCAAATAACTCATAGTTGTGTTCATGCAAGGCTTCAGGTTTCTCCAGGTTGTTCATAGAGACATCACTGCCGTCATTGTATCTGCCCTTCCTTTCCCTGAGGTGGCTTTTTGGCAGCTTGTCCCTGCAGGGCAGGGCGCAGGAGGAACACAGGCTCTGGCATCACCCGGTCAGGCAACCAGACTGAAGGACTGTGCTCTTTTTTCCCTCAGATTCCCCAGCAGGTAGATGGGAAAGGCTTTGCAGGGCCCTCCCATCCCTGTCTCCTCCATCCCTGTGTCCTCCATCCCCTTTCAGATCTTAGATTCCATCACAGCCTTTGAGCCATGTTCTTCTTTCTGGTCCCTGATCTTACTCCACTTCCATCATTCCCTGGTGAGGGAAGCAATGCTAGGAGAAGGTATCTTCTGCAATGTGCCAGCCTTGACTGCTAGGCCCTGGAAGATAATAACCTTTGATCTGAACTAACGTAGGCACTAATCTTAATTTTTCAAATGGACAAAGTTGAGGATCTTCATTCTGCACTTAGCATGTGGCCAACTGCTGTTGAACACGTCTCCTTCCACACTGTACAGATCCTTTCCTCCCCTTTCTGATATATGTATATATGTGTATAAATATATATATATATATGTCTGTCTGCTCCTGTGTGTGTCACATACGTATGCAGACACATGTATATATAAAATTTAAAAAAAATCGAGGCACTTACAGTTAAAAACCAACCCTAACTCTGCAGTTACGCACAAGCTTGACCTGCCAGGTTTCCAGAAAGACTTGACTTTATTTCTCACTGTGTGACTTCTGTGAATCTTAGCGATGAGAAAGATCAAGAACTGAGGGAGCTCTTAACTTCTGCAAGCAGTGCAACGCATCAGATAAAACAGGGCATTACATCCTCTAGGTAGATGTTGTAAAGCTTCTTTCCTGTCCCCTGCTCACGCCCTTGCCCATTGTACACCTCTCTCCCTGTTAAATTCCAGTGGTCCTCATCTTCCCAAACTCTTGAATCCTAGGATAGGACTTCTGATGTCAAAATGGACTTGAATGCTGCACTCAGCTTATAAAACCACCATCTGACTAAACTAAACAGCAATAATCAATTCAGTGCTGTGGGACTGATGATCAGAAGGATGCATTTGGGAGATGAGGCCTCACTTGGGTAACTTCTGTCCCAGCTGGGTGTGCACACCTTAATTTAATGTGCAGAGTGATGATCATTCTGCTTATGCACAGAGAAAAGTGCTGCATGCAGCGATTCTTTGTCAGGAGACCGGGATGGATCATTAGGACTTGTGGTTTGGGGAGCCTGAATGTTGCTTTGTCCATTTATAGCTCACTGCAAAGGATCTCAATCCATATGGAGTACAGGAATTAACCTCATGTAGCATAGGCATGCGTTTTCGACAAGTTTGACACAAAAAAATAAACAACAAAAACAAGGCTCTTACTCCCTTTTACACAGGAGTGCTGAAATGTCTTTGTGGGCCTGAAGGTGCACTTAACAAACTGCCTGTTCTTATCAGCAAGCATCCTTTTTCCTTTAAATTTTATTTATTTCTTTTCTTTTTATATCTCTCTTTTTTTTTTCTTTTGGCCTTTATGTTTCTTTTTGCCACACATGGATTCTAAGAGGTTTTTTATGTAACTGGAAGAGGACTGGAAATGAGCTGATGGCCAGTTTAGTGCTTCTCTTTCTGAAAGAGTCAAGAGAATTCGTTTGGTAGGGACCTCCTGGAAGCGATGCCCACGTTATGCTGGACAGGGAACCCAGTGGATATGTCAGTCTTTAGTTTGATGAGGGGAAGGCAGCTTTTCCAGCTGAAGGAATCATTCCCCAAGCCCCCTTTACCACCCACTGCTCTGTGCCTCTCTGTGCTTCGTAGCTGGTCCTGTGCAGCTTTTCCTTCGTCCACTCAGGGAAAAGGGTGAGGGAATTTACCTGGCAAGGGCAAGGCAGCAGTGCACTGCAGTGCAGAGGCAGGAATGAAGCAGAGAGGCAGCGGGCAGGAATCCCATAGGCTGGCATCCCTGCCAGAATTCCCCATCTGGTCCTACCATACTTAGCTCTAGAGCACTTGGGAGAGGCAGCGGAGCAAGGGGGAGAGTGAAAATGAGGGACTCTCTACCCCCACAGAGCTGAGGGGTTGCTGCCAGACTGCCAAGGGCTCAAACCCTCTGTGTGGCAGCTCCAGCACGGGCTCTGAACTGGATTTAGTCACCTTCACGAGGAAGTTAGGGTGCAGTAAGCCAGGCTGTGAGCTCACAGCATCCCAGCAAACCCATGCAGATTCCCTGCTTGGGGTCTCCTAAGCCTTATCTCCAGCGGGGACTTCAGGAAAGCTAATCCGAATTAATGAAAGGTGTGCATTTAAAGTAGATCTGTTAAACTGCTTTAAAGCCCAGCATGGACATTCTGTTGCAGTATTAAAGCAGCCTTAATCTGATTTGGAGTCATTCTTTTTGAAAGGGAAGTAACCTGAATTGAATTAAGGCTGCTTTAATTCCGAACACAATGGGGCTTAATGCAGTTTACCTCATCTGCCTCACAAGTCCATTCAGACAGATAAGCCTGTAGTAATCATTAGTGTACTGGAAGTGACCCCGCTGTGCCAGGGGTGGCTGGGCAGAGCCTGCCCACGTGCAGCAAAACTCTTGGTACACGAGTGCTGCAGATTCACAGCCTGGCTTACCGAGGGGGTAACCAACACTTGATCCCTTCCTTTGTTCCTGGTTTACACCTTTGTGGGGATAATCCACCCTGCTGCCTTCAGGGAAGCTGAAAACAATCGTGGTCCGAGGAAATTAATTTCCACTTTACAGAACTGCACACGTGCTTAGCCTGACGTACTGTTGGCCATGTGGACAAGCACTTGAAAGACAGAACGAAGCACTGGAGACAGGACAAAATTCAGCCAAAGTCCTCTTGTTTGCAGCAGTGGTTTTTGCCCACGTGGAGATTTCAGAGATCAGACCCTTCTTAGCAAATGAGCTGTGTAGCATTTATTGTAGGCTGCAGTGGCCCAAATCGGCAACAGGAGCAGTGGCAACTTTTATTGGCAGGGTTTTGTCTTTACTAAGGGATGATTGTTTTCATTAGGCAGAAGTACAGGAAGTTGGTTTGTGTTATGAGAGAGCTGAAGCCCAAGTGGAACCTCCAAACCTGCTGATTTTAAGGACCTGAGGGCGAATTTCACTTTTCCATAGTCCACACTTGAACAGTGCAGTTTCTTATATGCGCATTTATTGAACAAAACACAACAAACGCTAGGTCAGGAACACCTGACATTTGTTAGAAAAAGGTGGAAAGTTGTATTTTAGAACAAAATCTTCTGCATACATATGCAATACATGGAGAGAATGTATTCCTTTCCAAATACTACCTTGATAACTGTTGCTTGAGGGGTGCCGTTCTGGATTAATCTTTTCCCCTAACCTGAAGAAGAGGGAGGTACTGCAGCTTTTCCAGGAATGGTCTGATCCTGTAGGCTTCCAGCAGCCTGATGCCAGTGATCCTCAGAGTAATTTCAGACTCACAGGGATGCAGAGTCAGCTCCAAGGTGTGATTTAGCCTCTGCAGCCGCAGAGCTGGATGGAACTGGAAAGCTGTCCTTGCAATTGCACAGCAGGGCAAGATTGTCCCAGACCTGCCTCCTGCAAGTCTGGAACAGGCTCCTTTTCTGATATGCTTTAACCAGGGACCTACACTTCAATTTTGGTTGGACTTAATTCAGGCTGAGTTTCTGTTTTCTGTTGTTCTGGCTTTACTTAATCAGGTGTAGGGAATTTCTTTTTCCTGAAATGCTTATCAAGTATTCTTAAAGGTGTCAGTATTTGTATCTGCAAAAAAAAAAAAAAAAAAAAAAAAACTTCAGGGTGTTCTACAGTTTCACTCAGTACAGGTGAACTTGCCACTGGTGAGGTCAACAATTTATGCTGTCAAGGCATAGCATGCTTTGATATTTTCAAAGGAAATAAAATGAAACTGAGGTCTTAACTGAAATTTGTCTCAAAGTTTCTGTTAATATCTATGTAATTCTGTATATTTCACCTGTTCACAGGCTCTAGCAAATGTCACTACAAGTTATATATATATATAAAAAAAATCTTCCATTTCTAGTTTCTGTAATAAAATGAAGACGCTGCATTCAGTTCCTTTAGGTGCATCAGTCTTTGATCCATGTTATTGTTTCAGTAACATTTCTATAATGTAATTGGGATCAAATGTATATTTTACTTTTGTACAAAAGTAAAAATGATATTTTTATGACTAAATTCAGCAAACCCTTACCTATTACCTGCTACGATGAAATCTTTTTTTTTCCTTTCCTTTACATGTAAAACATTGGGTTTTTTGCAGTATGTCGGTTTGAAATGAATAAATAACAGCTGTCAATAGAACTGTAAATGGCCTCTCAGACATACCTCTGACTTTAAAGATCAGATATTGCCGATGTGAAATATATAAACTGAATAGTCTCCATATGAAAGTGCACCATCAGGGCAACAAACCATTTAAGCTGACACAGCTGTACTTATTTCCACCATTTACCAGTCGCTTATACTTTGGGTCAAGTATGTACTTCATTGTCACATTACAGCTCATTTTACTTCCAAGTAGTGAAATTGTTTGACTTACCATTTTTAGAACATCTGATGTTATGAGTTCTTGAACTATTTGAAATGCATAGTTTTCATCTATGCAGTTTTACCTGCTTCTGTACTCGTTCATCTGTTCATACTTGGCATCAATTAAAGATAATTTTTAAGGATCTTACCCAGGTTTATTCTGTCTGGTTATTTTCTGGAGTCTGGTTTCTCTGCTGTCACTATTGGCCAGTTCTGTCTGAAATGAATGGTTGCTTTATTGTTTTCCTACTGAATGGTATATGAAGTGGCAATGTAGTGTGTGGGAAATGTGGCTGTGGGCTTTGAGAGGCTTGTAAATGTCAACTCAAGCTTTACAGTGCAATTAATCCAAAGGTTTGGCTTCCCCAGGCTTTGGATCCAGCCCTGAGTGACATTCTGGGGCCAAAATGTGCTGCCCTCACTGCTGAGACATCACTCAGTCCCACCAAAACCTGAGTAGAAATCAGGTTAAACCTGCTGGCCGTGAACACTGATTGCACCCTCCAAAGGCTTGTGGGTATTAATTAACATTATCATCTAAGGGCAGACTTGAAACCAAGTTTCAAACCACTGTGTGACCGACCATGGGATTTGGGTTGGGTTGGATGTCAGCAAATCCAATTGACTTGCTGTTGTTTTCTTTGGAAAATTGCTTTTTCAAGGCGTGTTTCATGCAGAGCGCTCCGATAGAGCCACGTGTGCCGTGTCCCAGTGTTGTGTTGTACACAAAGGAGGCAGTGACATAAATGCTCATTATTTTGTTCCAAAGCTGCTGTGCGTTGGGAGTCCATCTACAAGGGATGGGTTTTTCAGGAGATGGGGGAAGTTTCCAACAGTGGGATGCATCCAGAGCACTGATCACACACTGGTGAAATTAAGTGAAAATACCCTGACCTTACACGAGGCAGAACATTTTGTGTAGCCTGTCCTGTGATTTTATTTCCTCACTTGTTTTGCCTTCTTGGTCGAGAAAAGCTTTTGTCAATGAAACCCTCGTTCATCGACAGCTTCGAGTGTTCAGTCAGTTGATTGAGTATCACTTACAAACTGCCAGAAATCGTTTTGTTGAGCTGTCAGTAAGGATTTGTAGTGGTCTCAAATGGGTCTGGTCTAAGCTGTTTGTTTTTGGCTGCTTTGTGGTGGTGTTCTTAATTCAACGAGGTGCTTGTGTCTGTGCCTCCCTTCAAGGAGGTGATCACTGTCACTGAGTTTTGCTGGCTCTAGGTGTGTCTAAAGTCTCATTGCTTCTTCCTTTTCTCTTTCTTGTGTTTAAAAAAAACAAACCGAACAAAAAACCCCCACTTTGTTTATGGGAGAAGTAGCAATCTTCTCCCATTTGCTCTTGGCAAAGCTCCTGTTGTTACCTGTTAAAACTTTGTGCATTCAGGATCAGGTCCTAGGACATGGTTTTGCCCTCTAAAATCATTCCATTAAAAAAAAAACCAAAAAAAAAAAAGAAACCAAGAAACCAACCAGCACTGTGTACTGGGTTAGTTGAATCTCTGTGTTAATTCCTTACTTAATCTCAGAAGTAAATGTGTGGGTTTTTTACCCCAAAATGCAAATCCTCCTATGCTGTCTTTTATACTGCATAATTTACAAAAATGTTGCATGCTGAGTCCTTCCTTTGGTTACACCAAACCACCTCCTGTATAGGTTCTCTCTAAAGCATCCTACACCGAGGGGAAAAAATGTGTCTCTCCAGGTATAGCTTAGACAACACATGATGATCCATGGAATAAGCTCCTCTTTCTTCTTCAGCTGCACAGGCAAGTGGGTTCTAAGAGGAGCAATAATGCAGCAGACTTTCAACACAGAGAGGGACACAGAGCCCATTCAGTAACAAGGTGCTATTCTCCTGTTACCTTCCTTGTAGAGTGTTGATGATTTCAACATAAATTTGATTTATCTGGCAGTTAATCTTGGAGGTTGGTTGGTTTTCATGTACTGTTTGATTGATGGATACGAAACAATTGCTTTACGGAATCCTGTGAATCTCAGGTGTGAATATACACTCTCTTGTCGTGCAGGAACCAGGTATTTATGCTTCAGTGAATAAGAATCCTAAAACTCTGAGCCATAAAACGACTCTTGGCTCTGAGAGCAAAACCAAACTTTTCTCGTGGGTGCACCCTTCCCCGGTGTTGAAGCATTGCCCATCCTCTGCAGCATCTGGAGCAGCAGGTGCCTTCAGGGCTGGCAGTTTAAGTCAGAGCACATCAGACATTTGATTCAGGGCTGTCCCCGAGAGCAGCTGCTCTGTCCTGCCACAGCCAAATGCAGGCTCCTGAAGTAACC
The DNA here is from genome assembly GCA_013398115.1 of Falcunculus frontatus. Classification (NCBI taxonomy): domain Eukaryota; kingdom Metazoa; phylum Chordata; class Aves; order Passeriformes; genus Falcunculus; species Falcunculus frontatus. The sequence continues at coordinate 176,453 of VZRV01003470.1, forward strand.
CAGAGCCCACAGGAGTAAACAGGATTGTGTCTTTTCCCCTCAGAAGGCTGTAGAAAGACCACGATTTCGTGCTCTTTTTCAGTCTGCGGAGAAAAGAAGATGAGAAGCATTCTGTGCTCAAGGCTTCTACCAGGCACTTTTGGAGTTGCATTATCTCCCATGGCTGGCCTTGCTATAAAAATGCTCACTTCGTGGAGTGTTAGATTAAGCGTTGGAAAATCAAAGAAGCTTTAATTAGCACAACAATGCTTCAATCCACTCAGTTTCCCTAAGAGCTTCCTAAAATACCTCACATTTTATTCCAACGAGAAGACAATTGCGACTCTTGAATAGAAACCTTTTACAGCTAGCAGATGAAACTGTAATTGTAGATGGTATATTTGGTGACCTCCTCTCACTAGGTAGGAGCAGCAGCACATTTGGCTTTGGAGCAGGAGCCTGCAGTTGTCACTGTGACAGGGAGAGCTGCAGAAAAAGCGCTGGTTGATCCTTAGGAGGAGGGTTAGGGTTAGGGTGCATTTCATGGGTCAACCCTTTTCATGCTCCCTCACCTGTTTTCAGTTCACGTAAGAATTTTGCTGAGTGAAACCCAGGTGCAGTGGAAGTGGCATTTAGAGTCCCACATCTCCTAGGCTGATACCCAGCTGGATCCTCCAGCTCTTTTGTCATGAATACTGAGAACACACGATAGACTTGAACTACTTTTTTCAGGTTGGGGAGGGAAAAAAAAAGGTTTGAATTGATTGAATGTTTAGCTCATTGCTGTTTGGCCATTCTGAACACAAATCTGCATGCAGAACTCTGCGCCAAACTCTGAATGAAGGATTTTCTAGTTTCCTGTGGCAGCTGGGTCATGACACATTCTGGATTGATGGTGGGAGCTGAGACTGACAACAGGGTCCTGCCTTCAAGTGGAATCACTCAGGCAATGGTAGGTGTTTAGATGCATCTTTGCCTTCTTTGAGTCTTCTGTTCTGTTTTCATATTCATCTTCAGCCCAAAAAAGCCAATTCCAGCTTTCAGGGAGGTAGCTTTCCTTTGATGCTTTTCTATTTAGCCAAACAATCCTGATTTGCTGGACTTTGATTGTTGCTGTGGCTTTTGATGCAAATAAATCATGTGCAAATGTTCCTGAAATACTCATGGATATGCTTATTTCCCTCTGCCCTGATACCTGCAGCTTCAGTTAGTATCATTAAGTTTGGTTGTTTCAGTTGCAATTTTTTTTTTATGCAATTTGAAAAGTTAGAAGGAGAAATAAAAAAAGATCCCACTACTTGGGGTACATACCCTTGTTATGATTATTTAGATGATAAAAAAAAAAAATGGCTGGCTTTCCAAGAGAAAAACATTTACTGGTAATGAGGCTTTAATGTAAACTCCTGTGGTATTTAATGTTTAAATCGTGCAGAGGGTAAGATGTGAGTCCTACAGGAGCAGCTGCTGAATTTGTACAGTGACAGGGTGGTGTTCAGAGGGCTGTGCCCTTCTGGGGTAACATCCACAACTGGTCACTGGAGTGTAGGGATGCAGCTCAAACGGGGTGTTTCCCATTGAGCTGAGACCCCAAAGTCACCCTGGGTGGTTGCTTTAGTTCAACAGAAGGATGGATTAACTGTAAGGCTCCAAACACCAAATGGGAAATCTTTTTGCCTATGAGGAAAACACTGCTGTAACAAACTTGCTTGTCCTGAACAGATTTGTGCAATAAGTCATGATGGGTTAATGTCTTCCTGTAGACTTCATGCCACATTGGCTTCTGGCCTTTTGGCTCTTAACATTTGGCACCTTTTTCCTTCATGCTTTTTTTTATCCTCCTGTGTTTGAGACGTAAAAGTGGCGTGAACCAGGCCCCTGCTTTGTTTTGTCCTGTGGCCAGTCTGTCAAAAACACACAGTTTGTTGAAGTTTTTGCTGAGTCTCCAGCAAGTCTGTATGTTTGGTGTGGAGACTTTGAATCCACTGCTTTGGTCCTCCTGGGGTAATGTTGAATTGATCTCCAGCACGGCACCTTGTCAGCACTTGGGATGAGAAATGCAGTAAGATCTCGGTGTCATTACAAACTGTGAAGCCTTCCTGGTGTCTGGGCAGGCCTGGAGTTCTGCTCTGGTCTCCTTTGGCTCCGTGTCTGTTTGCCCTGTGAATATTTCATGTGCTGCTCTCATCCTTTGGTAGCATTCCAGTGTTGGAGAGGAACCGTGTTCTGTCTCAGGAGTTTCAGAAATGGAAGGGAGTTTGTTTGTTGGTCCCTTAGACCAGTCACGGGTTTGGGGATGCTCAGACTGTGCTGTGTTAATCCAGGGTATCAATCTATTTATCGAGGAGCCTGAGCAGCAGTCAGACACAATGGGAGTCAATACCTTCAATTATTAATTAAAGGTAGCAAATGGAAGCTGGGTAGCACAGCAGGGCATAGAGCCACTATTCAAAGCATATTCAAAGCCTGCATTCTGCCTGACAGGACTGGGATGTGCTTCTCCTGCTCTGCAGGTGTCTGATCTCACCCGTTCATGACACCTTCAGAAGGCTGCTGAAATCCCCCAGCACACAGAGCAGCTCAGAACAGACCAGTGTCCACACAACCCCACGTCCTGGCTGGAACATTTGTCACTGGCAGACAGGTAGCAGAGTGGGGGGGTGTTGGTCCTTTGATTTCTGTGTCTCTTTTTGGTAATACTCATTCAGTTCTTACTCCTGTGACTTGGGCACCAAAAGGAATGTGAAGAACATGGGAACAGAGACTTCACTGGCTGCATTTGTGCAGCTCATTGCTCTTGTATAAAAGGAAAAATGCCCTCGTGCAAGTCAACATAACTCATTTCTTCTGAACTAACCAGCTCAGGGTCTTCCTTTCCTATTCACATCTGATGAAGTTTTACATAAATAAGAGTTTTCGTTTGGCCGGCAGGAAAGAATCTTGCCTATCAGCTTCCCCAGTAGTACAATAAATAGGAAAAAACCCACCTCTTTTAAAGGAGAGATGTGTTAAAGTGACACCAAATATATTTTCATCTGTTGGTGTTCTGTGACTCTGGACAGTGTTCTGTGATCACACAGAGTCTATGTTTTAAGATAATAAAAATTAAGGCAATGAAATAAAGACATGAGCCCATGAGTCCTTTATTTTGCCCATAGGCCTCACAGCTATGATGCTGTTTTAGTGGGGACTTAAATTCTTCTCTTTCACTGTGCATAGATTTGAATTTAATATGGAACAGTTTATGAAAAACATGAGTGAAAGATGGAGAATTAATTTTATATCATCTAAGATACATGGAAAATGTCAGCTTTCATGGAGACATCTACAGAGCAAGCAAACTCGTTAATTCCTACTCTTCTCCAGAATTTTTTAACACTCCTGTGATAAAGCTACTGTAGCAGTATCAAAAAATATGATTTACTGTAGTGGAAGTTAATATGCTCCAGGCTTTATTTGCTTTTACAAGAGAACCTAAAACCTCCTGTAGATAAATATTATCTGGAAGTGTAGGGGAAGGAAGTCTTTATTTCTCTCACAGTAAATCTCTGCTGTGATACTTTAAGTCTGCTCGCGTACCTCACTTTGTGCAGAACATGGTTAAAAACACATACCAGCTTTTTTTTTTTTTTTTGTACGAACATGACCTTCGTGCACTCTGGAGGTGAGTCCCCTCAATTTCAGTCTAAATTGCACCAAAACTTACACCCAGCTTCAGGACTTCTTACACTCCACGGTGAAACACTGGTGAGTAGTGATGATGACAAAGCAATTAGAACAGCTGGACCTTTTCAGAGCATCATGGTTGGTAGGATGTCATTGACTCCTCTACATCACACAGAGGGTTATTAGATACATCCCAGGGGATATTTTTGTTTGTTTGTTTCAGGGTGGGGGAGAATCATAGAATCATAGATTGTTAAAAGATCATCTCCCTGCCATGGGCAGGGACCCCTTCCACTATCCCAGGTTGCTCCAAGCCCCATCCAACCTGGCCTTGGACACTGCCAGGGATGGGGCAGCCACAGCTTCTCTGGGCACCCTGTGCCAGGGCCTCAGCACCCTCACAGAGAAGAGTTTCTTCCTAATATCCTATCTAAACCTGCTCTCTGTCAGTGTGAAGCCATTGCCCCTTGTCCTGTCACTCCTTACAGGATGGTGCCACGGGAGGGAATGAAGCCCCTTTCTCTATAGCAGGGAGACTAAGGACCACTTAGATGCTCAGCTGTTTTAAATGGGCTGGGTTCTGGGGAAGCCAGTGGCCCTGTGAGATTACCAGTGTGAAGTGAATGAGCACGAAACAGCCATGAAATTGTAGTGCAAAAGCCGCTTATGGCAGCAGGGAGCAATTGAGGGCATTTGTCTGTGAGTCCCCGTGCATTTCTGAGCTGATCTTTCCAAGTGCCCTAAATTCCTGTGGAGTTCAGCACCTCTTAATATGTTACTGAGCAGGAATTACATTAACAATGACATGTGGGAAAGCAGTAGATGCTGTTGCTTGAATGATGTTCTGTGGTTAGTCCAGATGAAATTCCCGTGCTTTGTCACCCACTCAAGACAGGAACTGCTGGTGTAAAGCACCAAGTAAAATGGAGCCCTGGATCCCAGAGTGTGACTACACTAAAAACATGAGTAAAACCAAGCATTTTTATTTTTTTAATATAATCTTGGTGATTAGTGTTCAAAACAAAGCCCTCTCTGATTATTTCTGTTCAGTAACATCTGGAGTGAGGCAGGTGTTTTGTGGATAAATGGGAGAAAAGCTCTCTGACTCATTTTATTTACAACCTGTGTGAGCAGCATCTCTGTGGAAGATGAGATTGTGACTGATGGGGAAACTGAGACATAAAAAGGTCTTGCTATTTCCATTTGTTTGAACTTTTCCAGGCAATACTTTTTATTGCATGAATAGAAGACTGATTTACTCTTTGCTGCACTCTTTCTTTCAGGGTTTCTGTTGGGTAACACAAAATAAAGCTCCGTAGAAGCAGCAAGTTTATGGGTCTGCTAGGAAATGGGTTTGGTGAATGTCTCTCTGATCATAAACATGGTGAAGAGACGTTATAATCTATTGATGCTGTGAGCAAGTTCCAGCCTTCCAAGTAATTGTTTGAGCCTTCCCAGTCTTCAGGATAAATAACTACATAAAAACAGCCACATCTACAAATTCGTTGTCCAACACACATGACAATTTGCTCTGAGAAAATTTGGGTACCAACACTGCCTCCATCAGTACCTGACTGGTAGAGATAGAGTGAATTCCTGGTGTCCCAGACTCCAGGGCACACGGGAGTTCCTTGGGGTCCCTGTGGCTGCCTGAACTTTGCCCTTTGAAGCAGAATCACCACAGGGGGAAGCTGGAGACCTCTCCCAGTGTTCCCCTTCTCTGCAGTTCTCCAAGGAATATGGTCCTTGTCTGACAGCCCTGGGCCACATGGACCTCTTGGTGTGTGGCTCATGGAGTCACTTTTGTCCTCTTAGGAGGCTGAAGAAATGTTACAATTTGAAGAGCAGTTAAAGTGCAGGGCATCCTCGTCCTTGCCCTGCTGTGCCTTTGCCTCCCCTCCCCACCCTGCCCCTTGTCATTCCTTGTGTTCCCAATTTCAGAATGAATGGGATCTGTAAAGACTTCATCTTTGCACTCTTAAATGAATAATTGTAGTTGTCAAACGATGGTTTCACTTGTGGTGGGCCAGATACTGAAAACTGTCATTTTCTTGCTCAGCAGTAGCACAGAATCACAGAAATGCTGAGTTTGGAGGAAATCTCTAGTGATTGTCAGTCCAACCTCTGTGCTCCAAGCAGGGTCCCCTAGAGCCAGCTGCAAAGGACCATGTGCAGTCATGTTTTGAGTGCCTCCAAGGATGGAGATTTCACAACTTCTCTGAGAAATGTGTTCCACTGTTGTTGCGATCTGGTTTAACCCCCAGAAAAGCAAAGAAAACTAAGTCTCCGTGTATAAACTGGAAAGAACTTAGAAAGTTCAAAATATTCCCAAAAACGAGATTAAAACTAAATGAGGTTCGATGTTGTTGCCAAAAAATTGATATGCTTTATTTAATAGTAAAAGAGGCAAAGAGAAAGAAAGAGAAAAGAAAGAGATAGAAAAGGAAAAGTTCGTGGGGGCTGGGGGGACAGGGAGAGAGTGACAGGGGTTAGGTGGAAGCACATCACCCATCCGAGGGTCCCAATGACGTCTCGTTGCTCCCCTCCATCCCGTCTCCTGGTGGTGAGGGTCCCCCGTCACTGCTGCCACGGCACGGCACAGAGTATAAAATCCTGTGGGTTAATACACGCTTTGGGCCAGGTGGGAATGCCCCCGTGTCTCCCTTGCAGGGCCCCATCCCTTGCAACACTGAGGGTCTGTTGCATCATCTCTGGTGCTCTGGTGCAGGGTCTGGGGACCCCTTTGGGGGGCCCTTTGATGGGCCATGTCCCCTTCTGCTGTGGGTAAGGCTGTCACCCCGGGAGAAGGGTCCCTCAGCTGGGGCTCTGCACATCGGAGGACGGGCGTTCACTGCCTCTAACCAGGGGCTTTTGCAACACACACCCAAAGCCTCTCTCCCCCCAGCCTTTGGTGCGAGGGTCTGTGCAGCTGGCAGCTGATAGCCCTGGGGCTAGCATCTCCACCCGGAAGGTGCTAAGCTTCTGCTCTGTGAATGTCCCTGTCCTTCCTCCATCAGCGAACGGTCCAGGGCCTCTCTCTGAAGGCCTGTTCAGGGTATGGGGGTATTCTTTGCAGCTTTTGTAACACCGTGCTGAAAGTCCTTCATGACAATGTTTAAGTCATAAACTATAATATTTCAGTCTCTCACAACTGTTCAATCACCTTCACACTCAAAACAAGTGTTTTTCTTATGTTTCTGTGGAATTCCTTGTTGTTCAGTTCGTGCCCATTGACTCCTGGCCTGTCACTGGGTGCTGCTGACAAGACTCCGGCTCTGTCTTCTTTACACCCTCCCCCATCAGGGATTTATCCACATTGGTGGGGTCCTCCTGAGTCTTCCCTTCTCCAAGAACAGTCCTGGCTCTCCCAGCCTCCCCTGGAGCATATGGCAGATGTTCCCAGTCCTTTGATCATCTCTGTGGGATGTGTGATCACAAGTGGGGCAGTGTGGTCACGAGGAACTGTGAAGCCAGACAGAGGCATTTGGAGGTCCATCCCTGCACATCCATGCTAGATTAGGAGCTTGGAGTCTATCCCAAGCTGGTGGTGGGCTGGCAGTCCTGTTGTCTGTCCTCTAGCACTGGATGCTGCAGAAGGCACAGAAACCCTGGAGAATTTATATGTATGGTCGTCTAAATCACCTTCTAGATACATTCATGTGCAGCCTCATCTTGTTTTCTGGTACGGAGAGTTTGCTTGAAAACCTAAAAGATGATGGTCAACACCTCTTTCAAAAGTTAAATAGGTAGTTATAGAAATGAGAAATACCCTTGAGATATATGTATAAATTTACAAGACTCCTTCTTTCTTTGGTTAAGGGCCTTGCTCAAGGCAAGAAGCAAAATGCAAAATCTGGAGGCAAAATCTTTCACGTTTCTTGTCCCTTAAGGAATTATTCACATAGAAGACACCTGCTTGAGCTGGTGCTGATTCAAGTCACTTGAATGGAGCCAGTTCTGTGCAGATTTACGCACATAAGGATTAAAGCAGAGGTTTAAATAAGATGCACATTCTGGGAAGGGAGGTCTGGACCTTCGGTAGACCAGTGGTCAAATCAAACCTGCTCGATTTATAATGGGGGATGAAGAAAAGGTTTCGGGTCGTGGGAACTGCTGTAGGTCCACTGATTTCCTCTAAGCTCTGCCCCTTTACAGCAGGTCCAAATTGGAATGGTGATTTCAGCAGCAAAAATAAGCTGAAGAGAGGAGAGGGGAGCTGGGTGTGTAGGCTTTTCAGCAATTCCCACCCATTCAGCATGCTCACACAGATCCACTGATTATTCCTGGGAATTTGAGATAAGTACACTTGAATATGTAAGCGTGCTGATTTAGTATCCCTCTAATTGTAGCGGGAGGAAACATTGCACATTAACAAAAATAAATCTTCCACGTCAAAGTTCGATAGGAGCCCCTGGCTGCAGTGCATTACAGGCTGGCTGAGGAACTCAGACTGGAGCAAACAGGGAGGTGTGACTGAGAAACAAGAAGGGAGATTGAAATCTCTTGGTGCTGGGCTGTCTTTGGGAGCAATTGGGAGTGAGGGGATGAGGGGCACTGGTTGGTCTGCCGTAGCCTCAATAATCATGTCAGATAATAAAGGTACCTGATGCTGTTGCATCCCCTGCTTGGGCTTCCCCATGTTTGCAGGGCTGATTTTGGAACAGAGGGTGTCACTTTTAAGCCGCTTGTTTTCCTCTGAAAACATAAAATCACTTGGATGCCTCATCCACAGTATTTTGCTTGAATTGGGGTCAAGACGTGGAGATGAGGCTGCTCTTCCCCTCAGGGTTTCTCCTGGGTGGTACAGACAATGTTTCTACCCATGGCAGAACGAGGCACACATCCCAGAGAAGACTGTGCCTGCATGCCGTGGAAATATCTTAATTATTTGTGTTCGCTGCTTTTGATAATTGCTGATTAGTGCTGTGTGGGATTCAGGCAAACATTGGAAAATTACATTCATCATAGCCTGAGGAGAGAGTGGAAACATCACTGTGATTTGATGGCAGCGTGAAACAGATGCTACCACTGTAAAAATCCAGGCACAAAGGACAAACTCTGTGCTGGAATGGGCTGTTACAAATCACTCACATCCCCATTCTAGTCAATCATTGTCTATGAAAAAGAACATGGACAAAGTTAGAGGCTGGGGGTCCTCATCTGGGACTAGCAGTTTCTGCAGAATCAGGGAAAATAAAAGGATGCTTAGATTCTTCTGGTTTAGGGAACCTCCTGACCTGGAGGCTGATTTCCTGAGGAGTGGAAGGAGGGTAGCTGGGTTTTGTCCAGCTGCAGAAGTTCTGGTGTGAGTAAGAGTCAAGGAAAATGAAGTGGCCTGGAGTCACACAAAGCAGGTGTGTCACAGAACAGAGCTCACTTCCCTGCCTGTCAGATGGAAGAGACATGAAACTTTGGCCTAAAGGTTATTCCATCAATATTCTGGAAACAGGGATGTTTTCACAAACCACCAGCTGAAGTAGAAGAGAGAGGAACTTCCACTTTCCTCAGTTTAGTTACCTTCAACAATATAAAAATCTCTCAGCTAGAAAAAGCTAGCTGAAAAGATTTTTCAAACGTGCAAAAAACCATGATTTGAAGTAGAAGCTTTCTGTTTCTCCAGAATTTTTCAGCAACACATCCAAGAATTCTCATGTTGGCAGAAGAAAACATTTGGCTGTCCAAAAAGAAGAAAAAAAATCCCCAAACAAAAACCTATTTTGTCTTGTAGTCTATGGAAAAATAGCTTTTTTTTGGAGGGTGAAAGGGAACTGAAAGAACTGCTCACACATTTAGCAGACTTCATTCTAGTGAGCTCCCTGATTTATTAAATCATTACCTGTGAAACTGACTGTTCTCCTGCCAAAAGGGGGGTTGTGTGGAGCTGTTGCAGCACAGGCTCAGTTTTCCAGAGGGTACCACCTCCCACAGCTCCAGTTCAGCTACATCTTTCTCTGCTTTCTGTGGGGGAGAGAGCAGAACTTGTCATGTAGAGAGAGCAGAACTCGCTGGGGGGTCAGCAGAAATCCCACAGTCTTTAGAGACTCTCTGAACATCAATGTTTTATAGACAAGATAACTCAGTTTTTATCCCATTTTTTGGCTGAACAAGGCTTTGATGGATAATTTCCAGCCAGACAAAATGATTAATATTTTGATCCTTTTCAGGGCTTACATGGATTGTAACCGTAAGTTTCTAGTAATGGGAATCCCATCAGCATAGTGATTAGGCCTAAAGAAATTCCCTGCTCAATGAACTCCTGCTTGCCCATTCTAGAGAGAATTTTAATCTTATCTCAGAGTAACTCTTGATTAATACATCTAAAAGATACAAATCCACTCCTTTGAGCATGGGACCTTGGAGTTCTCAGTTTCATGTGAGAGGCAAAAATCCTCAGCAATCCTTGCTGCCATTCAAACATCTTCAGAAAGGGTTTAATCACTGGAAAATGTGACATCCTACATTTTCTTTTTCCTGTGACTTTTCCCTATAGTGACAGCAAATTTCCCACTCCTTGGTTCTTCCCAAGTGCATGGCAGATGTCTGTCACTTCCCTTGGCTTTTTTACCTCGACTCCATGTAACATTTTGTCTGGGAGAGACTGGGCAGATCTCTGAAAGCAAAAAGGGGAGTAAAATTAGGGCAGAAACAATTTCTTCATAAACGGAGCCCTTGAAGTCCTTTTTGTCACACTTGAATGGAATTGTTCCAGGTTCCTTCTACACTTGCAATAGAGATGAGCCCAGAAATCAGTGCAATAATTTGAGGCATGGTCTCTCTCTCTCTCTCTCTCTCTCTCTCTCTCTGTGCTGTTTCTCTACATGGGGCCAGCTGGAGAATCCATACTGTGTGCTATTTAAGGCACTGTGTAGACATGGACCTTATGTCTGCAGAGGAGCTGTAGCTTAAATTAGTTCATTGACTTCTGGGCACTTTGTTTGTGATGTGGCTGCAGAGCTGTTTCTGTAGCTCCCTGGCTAAGTGGGGCTCTCTGCCCACTCACTCATTTCCCCACGAAGAGAAACCCTGCAGAGGACACAGGCAGCTTGGCCATGTCAGGTAGCAGGGTTCATCCAGTTTTTCACTGTCTGAATATGCCAGATTGTTCTGAAAACCGTGGCTCTCCTTCAGCATTGATGTCCTGGTCAGTGAAAAATCAGTTTTTGTCCTTACTCTGTGGGTTTTCCAGGCTGCTCCTTCCCATTCTGATTTCTCTTGCTTCCTTCCTTTGAAATCCGGGTGTTTACGCTGATGTAATTAAGGAGCTCTTATCACCTCCAAGGTGTTGGTGCTCTCTGATACAATTCCACTTGTTATGTCCAAATTGTATTTCAAGTGTAATTCTCAAGTTAAGTGCTGTGCTGAGCATCGCCTACACTGCACCTCCTGCCTCCTTATGCCCATTCATTTTATTCTTCTGTCAGAATGCACAATCCAACGTGGATTTTATGGTTTGGGGGTTTTGTTCCCTCTAAAGCAAAACGATGCTTCAAGAAACCACTGCAACATCTCAGAGGTGTTTTCTCCTGCTGCCTTCAAAGGGAGCTGCACGGTGTGACCAAGGGCAGTGAGAACCTCACAATTTGCAGGCTGCCTTTGATATTTTGTCTTCCAGTGAGGATGTAGAGGCAGGATTTGCCCAGCTTGCTTCTTTCATATTTGGAAGGGCTGGCATTGCACTTGGTGCTCCTGGGACTTGGATCTCTTGACCTTTTGCATGGTCTCTGTGTGATGCTTTTGAAATAATGCTCGAGGTGTCTGACAGCTCTGTGGGCATTCTGTGATGTAGGCAGGCCTGAAATAGAATCACAAATTTGTCTTGGTTTGAGGCAGCCAAATGGTGCTCGGTATCTTTTGGGACCCCAGAAAGCCCAGAAAACAGTGATCCCCTGTAAATATCCTCTTCTGGAGTGCCTTACTGAAAATGTTGCACTTGAATGCTATTTCATAAAATCACATGGCTGCACAGTCACAGGCCCGTGAAATTCCCATCCCTGAAAATGTCCTGGTAATGCTAAACTTGGAACTAAATTAGGTCGTATTTAACAGGAGCTTTACAGCTGTATGTCCTATATAAACCTTTGAAAATATAAGGGCAAGGCAGTGTGTGTTAGTGTGGGAGTTCAGTGGATAAGGCTGGGAGTTATCTGAAAGGGGAAAGACATTAAATTGGAGAGAAATCCCCCTGTGAGGTCTCCAGTGAGATTACTGAGGTTCAGCATGGACATGAGGAAAAAAATTAAAGTCACCGTGTGCGTAGTTTAGCAGTCGAATGAGTCTCCTGGAGATCTGTTGAGAAACTCCAGCCCTTGAAATTTCCAGGATTTGGGTGGATGAAGCTGCAGGTGACCTGGTGAAGCATTGATGGTGGTGCTGGTCTGGGCAGGAGGTTGGTCTAGATGACCATGGTTTATCATGCTTTAGCCTCAACTGGCAGCTCAGCCCCACACAGCCACTCACTGCCCTGCAGTGGGATGGGGGAGAGAATTGGAAGGCGAAAGTGAGAAAACTCGTGGGCTGCAAGCAAAGCAAAACATGGAATTCATTCACCACTGCCCATGGTTCAGCTCCCTCCAGGAAAGCAGGGCTCCATCATGTGCAACGCTGATTTGGGAAAACAAAACACCATCGCTCCCAACATCCCCACTTCCTCCTCCTCCTCGTGTGTGCTGTGGTATGAGATGTCCCTTTGGTCAGTGGGGATCAGCTGTCCCAGCTGTGTCCCCTCCCAATGCCTTGTGCACCCCCAGCCCCTTGCTGGTGAGAAGCAGAGAAGTTCTTTGCTCTGTGCAAGCCCTGCTCAGCAAGAACTGAAACATCCCAGTGTTATCCACACTGTTTCCAGCACAAATCTGAGTGCTGGAAAATTCCCATACTAGCTTCTGGGAAGAAAATTATCCCAACCCAAACTCCTTCAATTCCAGCCAACACTTCTGTGTTGACATTAGGTGCTACATGAGTAAAAACAGACAGGGGAGAGAGCAAGACATCACAGATTGTTCTGAGAGCTGCAGGGTGGAGCTCAGAAATCACCTTGATGCCTTAGGTTTTAACTTTTATATTTTCAAATTCTGTACTGCTTAGAGTGTAACTCTGAAGTTCCTTGTAGCCTGTAATTCCTGCTCTCTCGTACTGGGTAGACATAACAAAGCCTCTCCAGGCTTTGCCTTCAAGGACAACCAGGCTGTTTTTAGGCCCAAAATGTGTAAACCAAAGATTCTGAGGGGGGCAAGCTGAGGGGAGTTACATCGCTAAAACTGGGGCTTTAATTGGAGAATTAACCCTGATATGCAAATGATCCAAACCTATAAAAGTGTGAAGAACTCGTGACCTGGGGTCCATCCTGGGGTCCAATTTTTGGCTCCCCCAGGGTGTACCTTGAAGGCCCTTCAAATAAATACCTGTCTTTATTCCCTTACTCTTGTCTAGTCTCTGTTTCTAGGTGGCTGGAGGAGGCATCAACCTTTCCCATCCTTCCCGTGCCAGGAATGAAGCTGGAGAAAGGGCACACTGTGGGATCTGCCAGGGACAGGGGAATGCTGGGGGCTTAGGGTTGTGCATCATCCAGTCATTCTGGGGAGAGAGGCTGTGCCTTGGCTTGTGCCAGCTGTTTCAGCCCAGGGTTTGTATTCCATGCCTCTCAGCCCCCTGAAGGTTGGGATGTGTGAACATGCAGCAGGAATTTTGCCCACCTGTGTGGCAGTTCTCTGTGTCTTTGTTTACAATTTGCAGCTGCCCTCCTGCTCTTGGTGTCATGATCCTGAGGGCACTAATAGGACTTAATTAACCTGATCACCTGAGGCTTCCACAACACACCTGATACACACTGACAGCTCCCTGTCAGCTCTGGTTGGAGGCATTAGGCTCAGTCTGACTTGTGCTGCAGCTGTGCTTGTACCTAGTCTTGTCTTTGGCTCTCCTGGGTGGATTTTGGATGTGTGCTGTCAGTAGCTTTGGCTGTTTTAAGCACAGGAGTACTCCTAGCAATGGGGTATGGATATCTTTGTGTTTATTGACTTATATCAAAATGCAGAAGGGGGACCTGTCATAAAATAAGAGATAGAACTCCTTTGTTTAGAGGCACAACATCCTCCTCCCTGCTTCATTCAGCCAAGTTGTTCTTTATGTTTAAGGAACTGGTAGGCAAAGGAGGATTTTTCTGGCTGATGGTGCACAGCATTTAGGTTTTCAGCCAGCTCTCTGTTGTTGGAGAGAGGTGTTCAACCCTTTGGTCTCTGCTGTAAAGCTCACTGAATTCACCCAAAGCTGAGTTGTTGCCTTCAGTGGAAATGAAATGCAGAGTCAGAAGAGACAGCTCAGGTTTGTTTGCAGTAAGCAGGACTGCACAACCAGTGTGAGAAGTTTAGGTTGCATTTTAATTCACAAAACACTCGTTATTGTTACATAAACAGTGCCTGACCAGGAGATTCCTAAGTGAAACTTGGAAGGAAGAAGAGATATTTGTAGCCCTGGTTCATCAGAGGCACTGTGACTGCATCTGGGCATTGCAGTGGTGTAACAGTGTAATATTTGTGTCACCAATGTGGTTTTGAGACAAAAAAAAGAAGGTTTTGGCTCCTTGTGGTCAACAGACCTCTCAGGACAGAGCAGCTGGCTGAAGTCCAGTGTGGGCACTTGTATTTCCTTATTTAAATGTGTCTCTCCCTCCTCTCTGATGTTGTTTGTGGTGTGTTCCACTTCCACAATTAAAGTGTTTTTCCCTCCAATAGCCTGCCTAAGCAGCTGTCAGCTTACACTGTGGGTACCTGGGTTTCTGGGTGAAATGGCAGCTACTTGGAGTCCATGAAGTGCTGTGAGTTACTTCAAGGTGAAAACCTCTCCAGAGACAGCAGTTCCTGTGCTGCTGGGTGTTCTTCAGCCTGCAAAGGGTCTCTGCTCCTTCATTTCACTGTCCCTTAGGACATGGGAGCCTTGTGGCTTTGGTGGGGGAGAACAGGACAGGTTTTCTACCTATGTAGGTCCCTGGAGCCCTGGAAAAGAGGGCAGTTTTCCTCTGCTGAGCAAGATAAGGAGTAGAAAATGTGTCAGTCCTCTCCCAGGCTGGGCTGGTGTTGCCTGCAGAATGCTGCTCTCCATCAGGGAGCTTCCATGGCACTCTGGATTTGTAGCCATGGTGGCAAACACAGCTCAGCTGTGCTGCTTCAGAGCAGAGTAGCCTCACGTGGGGGAAGGGTTTGCTACAGCCTTGGCAATGATGCTTTTATATCTCCAAATAACACCCTCAGGAGATGTTGTCCCCTCCCTTCCCTGCTAAGCTTTGGAGGACTTGTGCTGAGGTGTCATCAATCTTAAGAATACTTCAACATAAAAGATGTTTTTGGTTTATCTTGCTATATTTAGGCCTCACTTACAATAGGAGTACTAAACTTGGAATGTTTGGAGCATACGGGGGTGTTGATATCTTATATTTAGCTTGATCTGTCAGTTACACAAGCATCTGTCACAGACACAGCAGATGGCAGAAAGCCCTGATAGGGTTCAGAGGGAAAAGAACCAAGATCTTGGTTATTGGGGACAGGGTATGCTTAGGAGTGAAAAACACTCATAAAACATATGTCTGTTTTCTGCAGGGAAGCAAGAGCTGGACTTTGATGGGGCATGATCAGCATGGATCTGGGAGAAGTGATTGCAATAATTTAAAGTTTGAAAGCTGAGCTGGCTCAAGAATGTCACTTGAGCTGGGATGCCTTTGGGTTGTGGGGGCTGTACAAGGATAAACCAAAACTCGTTCCTTAGGCCAGGGAGCTTTGCAACCTGCTGGCTCCGTGGATTTTGCTCTGTGGCTGCAGCTGTTGGAGCTGAGGTAAAAGAAGTGTTTGACTGGGAATGTGGCTTCACAGCCAGCTCACCCCGACTGAATTATGTGTGATGTGCTGCCAAAAGGAGCAGCTCCTCTGCCTGCGCTCAGCTAACGTTCCCAACAAGCCCAAATCCACTTGGGTGTTCTGGAAGCTGTGCTGTGACTCACATCAGCTCCCCGAGCTTGGCTGAAAACTCAGCTTTCAGCTTCATCAGCCATAATGGAGCTGGAATTCTGGTGGTGCCGGTGGAAAATGGGGGAATGGGAGAAGAACGGGATATCCAAAGTTATGGGCTGGGCAAAAAGTGAGGCCCAGTCCTTTAAGTCATAGCAGAGTCACAAGTGGGTCTCCCACAGCATTCTCCTGTGGCTGCTGGGGACAGCGGCTGGACATGAGCCCAGCTGTGCCCAGGGGGGCAAGAGGCCAATGGCACCTGGGCTGTGGCAGCCATGGGGTGGCAGCAGGGCCAGGGCAGTGACTGTCCCCTGGGCTGGGCACTGCTGGGGCCACACCTCACATCCTGGGGCACTTCTGGCAACCTCGGGCCAAGAAAGACATTGAGGGGCTGGAGCGTGTCCAGAGAAGGGAACGGAGCTGGGGAAGGGGCTGGAGCAGCAGGAGCAGCTGAGGGAGCTGGGAAAGGGGCTCAGCCTGGAGAAAAGGAGGCTCAGGGGGGACCTTGTGGCTCTGCACAACTCCCTGACAGGAGGGGGCAGCCAGGGGGGGTCGGGCTCTGCTCCCAGGGAACAGGGACAGGACAAGAGGAAATGGCCTCAAGCTGTGCCAGGGGAGGTTCAGGTTGGACATCAGGAGGAATTTCTTCATGGAAAGGGTGCTCAGGCATTGGAAGGAGCTGTCCAGGGAGGTTGTGGCGTCTCCATCCCTGGAGGTGTCCAAGAGATGACTGGATGTGGCACTTAATGCTTTAGTTGGCAAGATGATGATCATTCAAAGGTTGTACTTAATGATTTTGGGCGTCTTTTCCAGCGTTAATGATCCTGTGGTTCTATTCTGTGGTTCTAAAGGTGACTGAGATCTTGCCTTGGAAGTCCCACAGCAGGGGCTGTGTGTGCTAGGGTGGGGCTGGGGCTCACCTTGCTTTAACAAAAGAGGAATAACTGTCCTAGGAATGCTTTTCCCACTTCACATGAAGATGTGTTAAGTGATTCATTGTGGTCATTTTACTTTTTCACGAACATACACTTGCTTAGACAGACTCCTTGTATCATCAATTAGGATGAATTATGAATTAAGTTGAATTGGCTGAAAACTACCCATTTTTGCAGACTGTACCGAGTGGTTTTTCTTCCCCAAGAAAATGCTTTCATTCTTTTGCTCAAAAGCAAGCAAACAAAATCCCCGTGATAAATTAATTGATGTAGCAGATGTGGTGTGTAGTCACCAGGTAGGAAAATCAACTTCTTCTGAAAGGCTGAGGCCAGGCAGTTCAAGTCACCACTTCCCTCTGCTTTCAGTGCTGAACCAGGGCAGGGACATCAAGGGGATCAGAGGGATGGAGCAGCTCTGCTGGGAGGAAAGGCTGAGGGAATTGGAATTGTTCAGCCTGGACAAGAGAAGGCTTTGGGGTGACCTCATTGTGGCCTTGCAGTGCCTGAAGGGAGCCCACAGGAAAGATGGAGAGAGACTCTTGACAAGGGCCTGCAGTGACAGGACAAGGGGGAATGGCTTCACACTGACAGAGAGCAGGTTTAGATTGGATATTGGGAAGAAATTGTTCCCTGTGAGGGTGGTGAGGCCCTGGCACAGGTTGCCCAGAGAAGCTGTGGCTGCCCCATCCCTGGAAGTGTCCAAGGCCAGGTTGGATGGGGCTTGGAGCAACCTGGGATAGTGGAAGGTGTCCCTGCTTGTGGCAGGGGGTTGGAATCCCTTCCAACTCAAACCATTCTGTGTTTCTATGCCCAGCTCACACTTGTCCCCAGTTCTGCAGGAAGGAGGGTGTGTGTACGGTGGGAGAAGGAGGTACCATTTGCAAGCTGCTGAGAGAACCTTAAGGACTGAGGGAAGTGGGGAGGAAATAGGGAGAGAGCGGAAAGCATGAAGAAGTCCTGAAGCTCTCTGTGTACCTGTTTACTTGAAATGTGTGGTGGGAATGAAACGTTTTTAAACAAACAAGTTCACAGCCAATAGAAATGAATCAGTGACTATAATTTTCATAGAAGTGCTTCATTTTCTATCTGGCTTGTCTCCAGGACTTAATCAAGGCTTTCTTGGAAATGTTGGGTTTGCAGTCAGTGTGAATGCATCTCAGAGGCAATTTTTGGTTTGCTGCTTGCTTTCTGTGCAGCTGCAGGGATGTGTTGAAGTGAGTAGGATGCTGCTCTCTGTTCTGTTGATGTCACGTAGCTTTTCCACGCATAAGTTAGTGGGAACCTGCTGAATTCCAGGAGTAGTATTAGCCCCTCAGAGGTAACTGAGGTTTTGTGCAAGTCCCAACTACAGGTTTTGAGAGTAACTTCTCTCCTGAAGAGGTGAATGAAGTTTTAGGTGCTTACCAGTAAAAGTGAGAGTTGTTCTGGTACGCAGGGATAGATTTGCAGTGAGTTACGTGAAACTCGATACTGATGAAGGCTCTTCCATGAAGAAGTAAGGTTTTCCACTGGAAGGACCTAATGCAGTGCCCTTTCACATTTTAATGTGCTTTGGAATAAAAATGATTCATCAGGCTTTCTTGCTGCCAGTCAGGTGATAATCCCAGTTAGATAATGCTGAGTGGCATTGTTCTGGTGCAGACAGAAAACAGGGCAGCACTTCACTCTCCATACCCTGGTACATGAAGCTGCCATCTCTGCTGGTGATCAATAATGCTGCACAAATTCCTGTGCCATTGGCTGTAGCTGCACCTTGCAGATCGTGAATATTTGCCCAGCAGCAACTGATTGTGTGCACATTTCTAGGTAGATTTGAAGAAATGCATCATTTAAACTGGTACCATCTGCTAATTCAGGTACCTGAGAAAAGTATTTAAAGCATATTTTGGTGTGGACTTACAAGTAAAAAGAACATCCTCCTCTCAAAAAAAACCCAAACCAAAAATACCCCAAAAAACCCCCCAAAATACCAACCAAACCCCAAACCTGGCACATTCTGTAATCCTGGATTGTTATTATATCTTCTTCTTTGTTTTCACTGGGTTTGCCTCCTCAACTGATAAAGCACTGCTTCTTCCAGGATATCCCCTTACCGAACAAAACATTTTTAGCTGACCCCAAACAGTTCAGCCAAAGGAATGTTAATAAAAGGAGTTATTAATAATTCTTGCACTGAATAGACTTTAACTTCGACAGGAATACTATTTCAAGACGCAGCAGCTCAGCCTAAGGACAGCAAGACATGTTTATTTTGTAGCTGATTCAACGGTTGGAGTTCAGTTACATCCAAATGCTTTGAGGAAAATTAATCAAGTAATGGGGGATGGAGGCAGTCAGGGGGAAGTCTGATTTTATTTCAGACTCCAGACCATCTGCTTTCAAAAAAGGCATTGCTCTTAGATGGAAGATACCTTTTCTTAATTATTTAACTTTCTAGGTACTTTTTTTGTTCGTATGTTGCCCTACCATAATGGGTTCTTATCAGCATGTAAAGTTCCTCGTTTTCCTGAGAGCTTTTGGATGCCTTTTTCAGACATTTTTGTTCTTGTGGAGGGAAAAATAGTCGCTTTTGGGGAAGTTCAAGCTGAAGTAGATTATTTAGATGGCACTGAAGTCCTCAAATTACCAGTGGAATGTTGTTGAGGATATGGCTGGATCTAACATTCTCTCCTTTGGAACACAGGGGAGATGTCAGACACTTGTCAGCCTTCTTTTCTTGAAAAGAATATCCTCATACTCTTCCCACTCCTTTCCATGAGCAGGCAGGAAGGAGGAGCCCAGGAAACCACAGGCTGTTCACACTCACCTTGATCTGTGGAGAAAGTGATGGAATAACTCACCCTGGGAGGTATTTCCAGGCACAGGAAGGTGATCAAGAGGAGGCTGCATGGATTTACCAAAGGGATGTTGTTCTTGACCAACCCAGACAACCTTCTGTGAGGAAATGACTAGGTGGATGAGGAGACAGCAGTGGACATTGTCCACATGGACTTCAGTAAGGCTTTTGATACTGTGTCACTCACAGCAGAGCAGATTGAGGATGGGGTAAATAAGGAGACAGGCTGAAGGGGATGGTCAGTGGCACAAAGTCTAGATGGAGGCCTCTACTTGGGTCCAATCCTGTCCGACATCCTCATTAATGATCTGGATGATGGGGCAGAGTATTCCTACAGCAGACAGAGAACTGGGAGCAGTGGCTGGTGTCCGTGGGGGCTGTGCTGCCATCCAGGGGAGCCTGGGCAGGCTGGAGAAGTGGGTGGCAGGAACCTCCTCGAGTTCAGGAAGGAGATGTGTGAAGTCCTGTGGACCTGGGGAGGAAGAGGCACCAGTATTTGCTGGGGACTGAGTGACTGGGAAGCAGCTTGGCAGGAAAGGACCTGGCAGGCACCAGGATGGAAGTGAGCCAAGCGTACTCCTGTAGCAAAGAAAGTTAAAAGTATCCTGAGCTATGTTAGGAGGATCATTGTCAGCAAGTCGAGGAGGGGATCCTTCCCCTCTGCTTAGCACTGGTGAGGCCACACCTGGGGTATTGTCTTCCCTTCTGAGTGCCCATTGAAGAAAGACATGGATCTGCTGGAGAAAGCCTGATGAAGGGACTGGAGCATCTCTGCTGTGAGGAAAAGCTGAGAGTGCTGTAACTCTTGAGAGATCTTACCAGAGTTATCTGATGGGAGGAGGTAAATAAGATGGAGCCAGGCTTTTTTCCATGGTGCCCAGCCACAGGACCAAAGGCAGTGGACACTAACTAGAATAGAAACTGGTTTTTTGTTTGTTGTTTGGTTGGGTTTTTGTTTGTTTGGGGTTTTTTCAAGTACGAGAGTGACTGAGCACTGGCACAGGTTGCCCAGGGAGGTTTTGGGGTTTTCATCCTTGGAGATATTGCAAGGCTGATGGGTCCTGTTCCTGGGCAGGCAGCTGTGTCTGGCCCTGCTTGAGCAGGGGGTTGAACCAGGTGACCTCTGGAGGTCCTTGATAACTTCAGCCTTTCTGTGATCAGTAGTGAAAATAACCCCCTGGGCTTCTTCTCAGTGTATTGACACAAGGGCTGATCTGGGAAAAGCTTCTGCTGAGGGTGACTGTATTTAAGTCTTGAATTTCATCCTAATTTCTCCATACGGTTCTGTAGAACAGAAGCCTGAAGGGACTCTTGTACCACTCACTCTGCTGTTGTCACTGATGGAAGATAAAGTTCAGGAATATACTGGAAATAATGACAGGAATCACCATTTTATAAATAACAACATGACCTGCATCCCTGTATTAGACATCTCTTTAAACCTCTTTTCTTCCTTTTAAGAAAAGACTGCTTCGTAGAATGCTTTTTATATTATGTCATACCTCTCAAGAGGCTGTTTTCCAAATCTTACCAGTAGGACATTTTGGTTGACACTTGTGCTATTTTTTGCACTTAAATTCATTAGTTTTAGTTGTAGACTCGTATTTTAATTCTCCATCCTGTGTCTGTCCTGTGAGAATCCCAAATGCCTGGAGATGGTTGTTGTTCTTCCTCACTTGAGAGTCTCCCTGTGTAATGCTGCAAGATTAGATAGTGGTGGGTATGGTTTAGTGTCTTTCTGATGTCTCCAATTTTCAGAGCTGATAAGGTTGTTATACTTTCCTACACAATCTGGCTGAAGACTCATTTGGTGGCTGCATCATCAAACTGGTTGCTCTGTGTATTTCCCTTTTTGGCTTTTAGTGCTGTTCTCCAGCAGCACCACTATCCACTTCCCCTTCCCACTGCATATCTACCTTTCTAAGCCTTTAAATATATCAGAATCCAGCTCGTTAAAACAATTTGTGAAAGCATTTGGTGACATTCACTTCATTCTGGCTTCTTGGAGTCTGCCAAAAAAAAAAAAAAAGGAAAATTCAGAGTTAAAGAAGAAGTCAGAGCTGCAATGTGGGTAGGAATTTATTTTTATATGTATATTATATTTGTATTTATGTAGCTAATATACAGTACCTGAGGATCTGAGTTGGTCAGGGCAGCAGGGTCATGTTGATTCTGTTGTTGGCAGAACAAATGACAGAGAAAGCATTAATCTTGTTTATATTTCTCTCAAAGAATCTCTGAAGTCATTTTTATATCCCTTCACTGTACTACTTGGATTTTGGGGGTCCCAATTTTGGGAGTTCCATTTTTGTGTGCCCTGTGAATGCCATCTGTGCATTATTGTGAATGATAATGGGGGGCCAGGCTGAAAATTAGTGCTAAACTATTGATGCCTTGAGGTTTAGCATTTATATTCTGTATTGCCTACTGTAAAACTCTGAAGCGTCTTACAGCCTGCTGCTGCTGCTCTCTCATGCTAAGACAGACAGAACAAAGTCTCTGGGTTTGCTCTCCAAGGACACCGAGGCCATCCTGGGCCCAGAAATGTGTAAACCAACATCTTGGAGAAGGGGGGCTGAGCTTAGAGAACTTACATCAGTAGCTAAAGTTTTAATTGGCGAATTTATGCTGATATGCAAATGGACCAAACCTATAAAAGGGTGAAGAACTCGGGACTCGTCGTCCATCTTGGGGTCCATTTTGGCAGTAGCCTCTGGGCTCCCCAGGGTGTACCTTTGAAGGCCTTTCGAATAAATATCACTTTTATTCCCTTACTCCTGTCTAGTCTCTGTTTCCAGGTAGCCTCTTCAGGCATCACTATTAGCACAATTGACATTACTTAATAATAGAACCATGGAACGGCCTGGTTTGGAAGGGACCTTAAAGATCATCTCATTCCAACCCCCTGCCATAGGCAGGGACACCTCCCGCTGGACCACGTTGCTCAGAGCTAGGGATGATCTCCTTCCTAGACCATGAGCACTGCATTTGGCTCACTCTGTTTTTCTACAGTCAGTTGAGAGGAAAAGGAATTGCTGGGTGTGATTCACTGACAGCCTTAAATGTTGACCTGACAGTAAGTGGATCGTGCTGCAGAAACACCATTTTGACCCTAGTGACTGTCATGGGAGTTCAGATCGCTGCCTGAGTTGTCCAGTGAGTCCATAAATCACTGGAGATAAGCAGGGTAAATCCCACCCCTAGTTTCTAAAGCCTGTTAGAGATTAGGTGCAGGTCTGATGCAAATTTTCAGCCTTCTGAAGAATGCCAGTGCCTTTGAGCAGGCCCAGATGACCCATCAAGTACCTGGGAAGCTCTAGAGCACAATATTTGAAACACCTGCAGAAGAGCCTGTGATTCAATTGATGTAGTGGTATTTCAGAATCATCTTCCAGGTTTTAAGTATATTTTTATTTTTTTTAGTCTCTGTAAAAATATCAGAGTTCTGTTTGGCTCATGCTTGATGGTTCATTGCTAACTTAAATAGATCTATGAGTGCATTGCTACATGGAGTTTTCTAGAGATAGATCCACCAAGTGATAGGCACTGAAGTACTCAGTTACTACTTCAGCTGGGGCCACAGAAGGACCTGGGATGGAGTGGGTGGTGAGATGGAGAGGGTGACATCGTTTTCTCTGTTCTCTGATTTCCTTCTCATGAATTGTGTTAATGTTGGATCTCACATTTTGCATGAGTCAGGAGTGCTGTAGTGGTAAACATGAGTTTCTAGTCAAGCACAAGTGCAACAAGAGAGAGGATGAAAAGAAAATGTGGAAAAAAGCACTGTAGACTCAAGTGGGGATGGTAGAAGGGGGGAGTGTGATGGTTGTGTTCTCTGGCCTTCCAGAGATCTCCATGGAAATGAGTCTACCAAGTTAAAAAATAAGAAGGCTGAGCTACGTGCTTTATCAAAAATACACCAGATTGAGGTGGAAGAGAGCACTTCTTAGAAAAAAAATTAAAAAGAGTATTTTTGTCAAAGATAGGGAGGTGGGAGGAAAGTCCACTAATGCTTTGCAACTTAGTAGTAACAAGCACCCACAGGAGCAAAATATATCTGTGTGCCACTGTGCGTGAGGAGGAATGAATGTGTGAGTGGTTGTATGGAATGGAGGGGTTGTATATTTGAGCTGTTGGATGAAAGGGGTTGTTCTGCTGCCTATGAATGAGCAGTTTGGTTTTCTAACCCTCTTTGGGTTGATTTTTTTTCCTCTTGCCCTTTGGAGCACTGAGCCTGGTAATCACCGAGTTCTGCCGGTGGCTTCCGTGTGTGAGGTGGCCTCACGCAGATGAAGGCATTAGAGTAATTGCTTGCACTAATCTCGTCACAAAGGATTGGGAGGGCATTAAAAAAATGCGTTTGGGGAAGTGTGGTCCGTATGCACCATCACAGCCACGAAGGTTCATCTGAAGTTCTTGTTGTATAAGGGCTGGATGTGATTGGGCAACCAGAGGGACACCCCTGTATGTGACAAACGAAACCTGCTGGGTTTCCTGGTGATGTGAAATCAGTTCCCAGCAAATAGATTTATGTGCAGTCAGCCCCTGTCTACTGAAGCATGCACAATACATGGATGCAGGCACCCACTTCCCCAGTCTTTTCAGTGCCCCTACAGAAAATCAGTATTTCTTTAACATTCGTAGAATCACAAAATGGCCTGGGTTGGAAAGGAACTTAAAGACCATCTCGTCCCACCCCCCTGCCATGGGATGGAGCAGGGCAGCCACAGCTTCTCTGGGCAACCTGTGCCAGGGCCTCACCCCCCTCACAGGGAACAATTTCTTCCTCATATCCAATCTAAACCTCCTCTCTGTCAGTGTGAAGCCATTGCCCCTTGTCCTGTCACTGCAGGCCCTTGTCAAGAGTCTCTCTCCATCTTTCCTGTGGGCTCCCTTCAGGCCCTGCAAGGCCACAATGAGGTCACCCCAAAGCCTTTCCATTCTCCAGGCTGAACAATCCCAGTTCCCTCAGCCTTTCCTCCCAGCAGAGCTGCTCCATCCTTCTGATCCCCTTGGTGTCCCTGCTCTGGACTGGCTCCAGCAGCTCCCTGTCCTTCCTGTGCTGGGATCCCAGGGCTGGATGCAGCCCTGCAGGTGGGGCTCAGCAGATTCCCAGGCTCTGTGGCTCATGTACTTCCAACATATTTCCATCAGTGGGAGCTTTTTTTTCTCTGGTGGACTGTTCAGTGGTTTCCTTCTTACGGCATCAGTGAAAATAAACTTAATGTTTATCCTCTAAGCTCAGATGGCTCAAGGTGTATCAATAACTGCTGTGAAGCTGCTTGGGTGGTTTGTTTTGTTTTTCCTTTCTGCCTTAAGGAAAAGGAGAGTGCTGTGTTATGGAATAAATAAAAGGGGCTTTTTTACCTAGTTAGGAATGCTGCTGTCCCCCCACAATGCACAGGGGTAGGAAACAAGTGTGGAAGGAGAGGTACTGATGGTTGGTTGGAAGTTGGAATGTCTTATCTCAGAAAGAGCCCAAGACTCTCTCTCTCTCTCTGTTAAATTTTCCCCACCTCTGCATCACTCTGAAGTCTTGAGAATCTTAATGCTTACATTTTAAGTCCAGGAGTGTTTTTTACAGACATTTACACTTGCTTTTGCCTGAAGATGTAAACAGCACGATCTTGAAGCCCTCGGTGCTGCCAGAGAGCCCAGCCCAGCAGATATTGATCCAAAGGGAAGCCTTTGGATGCTGCTGCACAGCAATATAGGAATATCAATTCCCCTCATGTCTCTTCCATGGTGGGAGAAATGCATGTGGAATATTCCTTCTTGCTGTCTTTGCAACAGATGGAAAGCACACAAACAGAAAAGCCTGATTTTTAGATCCGTATGGGGGGTGGGAAAGCAATAACTTGGAGGACAAGCCACAGTCATTGTCACTCCAGGAGTTTACTGTTATTAATTGTCAGCTTCTGTCCCTTATTTTTCCCTAATAAAGGCTCCAGAAGGCTTTTCCACTTAGTGAACAACCTGTTCTACACAACAGGGAGTAAGGAAGATGAATTCATCTCTCTCTCAGATTTGGATGAGGAAAGAGTGGAACATTTGGTCTGTAGTGAGGGGACACAAGCTGCCTCTTCAAAAATGATCTTCCACAAACTCCAATTAAGTGGAATGCCGGGTTGTCTGAAGTTATCCCAAGGCTGGAAGTGTGTGTGTGTGTGTGCATTTTCTTTTAATTTTAAAGCTGTGAGGTTCATGCCCAAAAGCACAAAATCTTAAAAGCCACATTTAAAAAGTTTGAAGGACTGTTTGAGACGTGGTCTTTGTTCAGGCATCTCTTGCTCTTGCCATCTAGGCTGTATATTTTGACCCTGCTTGAGCATGGAGGTGGGACCAGATGACCCACTGTGGTCCCTTCCAAATTTACCTATTCTGTGATATTTGTCTGTGCTGGTGACATGACTTCTACTTCTTCATAATTTTTTTATTGGTAACCTTAAGAATACGCTGCTAATACTCATACCACTCATTTATCTTAGTCTTTAAACAGAAATTTCCTTCTCTGCTACTTTCTCTGTCTGTCCATTCACATCCCCTGTGATGCCTACTTGGCTTGTGCACCTTTTGAGGAAGCTGTGGTCCTGGGGCAAATTCAGCTGCTCCAATAATCTATTAATATTGCTGGTCCTTAAGCCTGGCTTAGACTTGCTGTGGCCTGTAGTGCTGTGTCTTTGTGAACAGAGGGGTTTTTTTTCCTTCAAAAGCATCAGCTGTGTTTCCTGGTATATCAAATTAGCAATAATTTACTTAGGGAAAACATCGTGAGTTACAAAATGGGATTGTGTCTAATTGCGCTGGCCTTCTTCCATCTGGGATTTCACCAGCCTTTTGCCTGTGACTCTTGTTGGATCAAAGCTTCCCTCTGAAGTGGGAAGGACTGGAAAATGGCAAGAGGGAGGAGGATTCCATTCAATTCTCAGTACCCTGAACTAAAGCACCCTGGTGGTGTCACTCTGGTATCCTGAACCTGAAAATCACAGGAGTCCCGTCAACTTAAAGGGCAGCATCAAATTCCAGATCTCTGGAAGGCCAGGCCAGGCACCCAGGTACTGTCCCAGGGCTTAGGGTAGGCATCCTCATATGTTAAATTTACCTCTAGAGTGATGGATGTCCTTCCACTGGTCTGTTTTGCACTATGAATATAACTGATTTTAGCAGTGCTTAGAAAACAGCTATTGGCTGCTCTTCAGATCCTACTTGTGCTCTAAATACCATGGAAAAGTGCTTGCCATTAACAGGAAAAATGTACTGTGTTTTCTCTGAGCCTTTAGAAGTGTGTAGGTGCTCCACCTGCACCCCTTTCCTCCCCATTTTTGAGTCCCTCAGCATTTGTACACTGAACTTTTGGGAGTCATGCTATAATTCACATACCCTTCTTCCTTAAAGGCTACAGACTGCTACATTTCCAATCCACAACACTGGAGTCTTTCTTAAGAAAATCTGAAAACATTGCTAAAAGTAGAGGTAAAAATGCACAGGAGTCCAACTCTAGTCCAGCCAATGATATTGCTGTAAACAAAATTTATCCAGTAACTATCAGGTTATTCTTATCATAAGCTTTAGAGATCTCCCAAATTAGCTGTTTAAAAAGAAAAAAAAAAAAAAACAAACCCAAAAACCCCCCAAAAAAAAAAACCAAAACAAAACAACGACAAAAACCAAAACCAAAACAAACACACCCAAAAAAACCCCCAAAACCCCCCCCAAAAAAACCTCAAAAAACAAACAAAAAAACCCCAAAACAAAAACACCATGGTCCCTTCTAACCCAACCCATCCCGTGATTCTGTGAGCTGGTTTTATTTCCAATTCAGCATAAAGCTCAGGATTTTTGGGAGGAGGGTGGGTGAGTTAAGGTGAGTTGGGCTCGCCTGCGTGCCCCCCGTGGCACCTGCAAGCCCTGAGCCAGATGACAACGTTTCAGTGCAGAATGCTGAGACAAAAATGAGAGGATGAGCAAAGCCTGGCCTGCAGCCTTTGCGTGTAACCCACCTGTCCACCAGCACTGACATCATCTCCTGGGGAAGGAACTGAGAGGAACTTCAGTGTAGAAACCTCGGAGAGTTCACTACAGCTTTGTTGGATGGGGTCTCCTGCCCTCTGACGTGGGCTAAGATCAAGCTCTTTGACGTATTTAATACCTTTTACATATAGATCAAAAATTATAATTGGAGAGAGTCCGTTTTTGAAATGTGAGCGTTGACTTTTTCAGCGCTCAGTTCTGTTTTAGTTCCTACACGGACCCTGTCCTCTTTCTCACATTCTCTGGCAGGATGGGGGAGCTCAGGGCCTGGCAGTGAGTGTTTTATTGTCTCCAGAGGAGGTGGGCTGAGGGAACGCTGGGGAGGGACCGGGAGATGCCGTGAAACACAACAGGAATGCTCGAGGAATGTGCGAGTACTGCAGAGCTACGTGCGTGGTGGTGGGGCAGGAATTTTTGAGAGATCCCACAAAAAATGCTGCAGTAACACAGAATGGGAATGCTGGAACAGACAGTGAAGTGAAGAAAACAAATTTTCCTACATATTGCAGACGGTGGAGATAGGTTCTAAGGTCTTGTGGGACAGAAACCCTTATTTTTAAAATGAACTGAGGATGGTTTGTTCTAAAAACAATCAAGATTCGTGCTACAGATTCCAGCAGAATGGAAGAATTTCAAAGCAAATGAGTTAAGCTGAGAAGAAGAAAAGTAGGATGAGAAGGTGTAACAAACATTTAGAAGGGCTGCATGACAAATGTCTGCATCATCTGTCTTTTTGCTTTAAATTCTGTCATTTCTGTGTTGTCTCCTGAATACCAGCATGAGGAAAAGGAGAGTTATGGTGTCAGTTCTTGGGGTGGGTGGGTAATGCTGTAGTGAAAAGCTCCACAGGGAAATTTTGTCTTTATTGTTTGCATTACCATATTACCAAAAGACCTTTGGGAATCAAAATATTATTTTTTAGGCCCTCTGTGGCAGAAATTTCTCCACTATAAGCAATAACTCTATAAAGGAAAAGTGCAGTGGTAGGGAAGATAAGAACTGGAAGCAATACCAGGAAAATCTGTTATGCATATTAATATTGCATAGAAATCTTGGTAGGAGATGAAATTGGATTTTAGAGTATTTACTTCTGAAATGAAAAATGCTGTGCTGAATCTGTGGAGATAGCTTTAGAGAATTTAGCTTTCTGAGCTCTCGTTTTTCTTTAATGCAAGAAATATGCTACTGGTGCAGTTCCTGGGCTCTGTAGACTAGGGAATGCTGATGGCATCCTAGAGAAATTTCCTGATGTCACTGGAGGAAACTGGAATTGTGGGATATGCTGGTAAACACATAAAGAAAAAAAAAAAAAACAGGCTGGGAAAAGGTTAATGACTCACCACAGAAGCAGTGGCATCTATCTAGGTCAGATTCCAATAGGATACCTGGGCCACCAGTAAAGATTCCTGAAGAGAGTGGATTGCAGGTATTAGAATCTCAGTTTCAGCACAGCCATGATCTCTGTGGAAAACCTACCTTCACAATACATGAGATTTGTGTTTAAACAGCCAAAATGAGATACTGCTCCATCATGAAGTTCAACCTTCTCCCTTCCTAGAATTCAGAGGATGCTGGATTTCTGAAGGACAGAGCAGGAGAGGCTCCTGAAGGGAATGTGCAGCTCCAGAAGTTGTGGTGGCCTGGCTCATGCCATGCACTACAGTACTCACAGGGAGCACTGGGTGTGCAGCTCCTGGAATGTGCTTTTTCACTAACAAGCAGCTTTTTTTCCCTCCAAAAAAGTCCATTTCAGCCATGTCTGAAATGAAGCTGAGAGATCTTGGTCACAGCAAAGCATAGGCACTGTTCCATTGCAACTGAGCCTGCCTGCTGCTGGATTTGAGTTAAAATTCGAGCAACCCAGAAATAACATTTATCCATTTTGTAGATGACATGGCTGTGCATTTGTCCCTGGGAAGAGAGGGAATTGTCTTTCCTCGTTATTTACTTGAATACCCACAGTTCTTTGACTCCTTTTTTTAGGAACAGGGCAGGACAGTTCCTGTAAATTTAAGCAGTTGTCATGTAAAAATCATGAGCAAGTACAGGCAAGGCTTCGTGGCCTGCACCGAGTGGAATTTGATCACTGTTTATTGTATTGACATATTGGAAGAGGTTTTTTTGTCTGATGTGGTTGCTGATGGATGCTGGCATTAGTGTATGATGGCCTGTGAAGGTTTCTTGTCTCCACAAGATCTCAGAACAGAAAGTTATGGCAACAAATTTTGGAGAAGCAAAAGGGTTGGCCTCATGAAGAAAATACAGAATGAGGCAGGGGTGGAGTTAGATGGTGATGAGAAAATCTTATGGACTCCAGTTTTCAGGAACTCCTGCACATGTTTCTCTGGCCAGAAATGCACTATATAAAAGAGAATTGTAGAATTACTAAAACTCTCTGTTTAAACCCTTTCTGGGCATTGCTTCCTTATCTGCTTCCCTCGTGAAATCAAGGCTTTTACTTTATTAGGGATTATGCCTAGATAAAGCCATATCTGTGGAGAGATATTTTTTCCTCTTTCTTGACTGAAAGGTGTTCAAACCAGGAATCTCTCAACAGAGACCCAGGAATAGAGAGTCTGCTGCTAAACCACTCCTGCTGTAATGTGCTCATAGGAGAAACTTGTTGCCTTTCTCACTGGTGCTCAGGAGAAATGATTTGGCTTGTAACAAGGACTCTGAAAAAATTTAGAATGGGATATTACCTTTATTATAATTTCCTGGTTTGTTTGAGGTTTTTTTAAATGCTACATTAGTGTGTCTATACTTACATCTATAGAATCCACACAGTCCATTTTATAGAAAACAACACTGCCTAGGGTTGACCCTAAAGATCATCTATTTTGTCCTTAAATACAGTCTTTACAACTTGAAACATTTTGTATTTAAGCACCTAAATTTGTTGAGAGTTGCTTCAGCAATGTCACATGAGAGCATTTGGAAAACAAAATTTTTGAGGGGAAATTTGAGTTTTTGTCTGGGAAAAAGAAGTCAGTTTCACGTTAGAAGACCAAGAAACATTTCACCTTACTTACCTTTCCAAAGTGCTTTCTATTTGGTTTGCATCAGTTCCGGTCCCCAGTAGCTGGCATCTCATCCTTAGAGCATTCCCAGACATGGGACAGATTGTGAGATTGTGCAGAAAGACAGCAAAAGGCTTTAAAATGCTTAAAAAGACCTTTTTAAAATGCTTTAATAGAAATATAGAATGGGCTGTAGTGACTGGGTGCAGGCTTGTTCAGCCAAATCCACTGATCAAAGAGGGGTTACATTTGACTGGCCCTTCTTTATACCCTTTTATGTCCTAGTTTTTCCTCCCTCCTTGTTTTGCCCTGACACACCAAACGTTCCTGAAGCTCAGGCCCACCTCACATATCCTCAGCTGTCCTATTCCTCTTGTTTCCTCCTTCTTATCAGTTACAAATTCATCTCCAAAGCTGTGCCTGACGATCCTTGGTCCTAAAATTCTTAGGATTTAGGATCCTTGATCCTAAAACTCTTTAGCCATATTGATTAGTGGCGAAAGAATTTTGCTCTTCCCAGTGCCCCTCTCTCTCTCCTGAGCACCTGGCTTGTGCCTCTGCATGTTCTTTTTTATAAATTTCTCCTTCATTTCACATTCCCTTGGGCGTGAAAGGGGATGATGAAGCAGAGGCCATCACCTTCTATATACCCTTAGAGTGGTGGCTCGTGTCTTGTACTGGAGGCTCAGCTCTGGATGCAGCCCTTGAGTGCTACAGGAGCTGGACAAGGAGGCAGAACTTGTGTTTCTACCATTTCCCCTTCATTCCAACTGATTAAACGTGTTTAATATGGCACTCACAGCACGGCACAGTATGGGCAGTACTCCAGCATCTTGTTTGCTCGGCTATCTCAAAACCTGTCATCATCCCTGAAACAGAATTCATTTCTGAAGCAATGCTCTGGGCAATGGTTCTGATGCTGTTGCCCTGAAAATAACAGCCAAAGTCTAATTGTGATAGGAACAAACTTTCAGAAGAGATTTCAACAGCACCAGGAACTTGCCTGTTTTATACAGTTACAATCTTTTTATTTCACCTGTATAGAGAGAATCAAGTCCTTATTTCCTCCCTATTTATGCATTATTATTTTCAGTAGAAAATGGCTGGAGATGGCCCAGCATGATCCTGTTGAGAACAGTGGTGCAAAGATATTTTCTCATCAGCACAGAGCCTCAGACTGCCTCTGAATGGCAGAGCACTCCTCAGAGGGTTGTCTTTCTCTTCCACACAGATAATAAACCTGAGTTAGAACCACCAGTGCAGATTCAGAGATTAAAATCTGCCCTTTGCCACCATGTGCCTGTTAGGGGCAGAAGGCAGCATGTTCTGCCTGTGGAAAGAGAGGCAGAACTGTGTTGCCAGGCTGTAACAGAAGAAGAGCTGTAATGAGCCTAGAAGAAGTTGGGAGAGTATTAACTTACACAAGTGACCAGAATCTGTAACTGATACGGAACAAAACAGCACCTGTGTCCTCTCCCTGCCTCAGGGCCAGCAAATCTCTTCACTCTCATAGCAACAGCCACACTGAACAGACCTGCAGGAGCTTTCATCACCTCTACCAATATGTGACCCTTGTCCTGCTGCTCTTGTTAGCAAGGACTCTATTTTCCATCACCTCTCTTCAGGCACATTGGAGTGCCCCTCATTCTTCTGATGAAATAATCACACCCTTGGATGACAGGCCAGCTAGAGGGGAAGAAATATGGGGAGCTAAATATCATCCTGTGAGCAGGATAAACACATACAAGAGTCAGGAAACTGACTTTGACTTCTGAAAATGTCTCTATTTAGTAGGAAAGGGGTGGATCTGACATCCAGCTTTCAAAGCCATGTTGCAGAAGCGGGTCAGAAGGGGTCAGTCTTCTTTCCCTTCCAGGGAAGGCTTCTGGAGGTTGGGAAAGAAAACAAGATATGCTCTGCCTGTAGGTTCTCTTGTTGGTTTGGAAGGCTGTGACTCCCTGTGCTTCTCCTGCACCAGAGCTTCACTGCCTTGCAGGAGCCGAGCTGGGAGTGTAAATTGTTTTAAAGTCTCTCCATTTCTCCTTCAGCCTCCCTTCAGGCACTGAAAGGTCACAGTTAGGTTCTTTGGTCTTGCCCATTCCCTTTCAGGGTTAGGTCAGAGCTCTTTACCTTGGACTAAAAGCATCAGGAAGAATCAGGGTTTGTCTTGGTCAAATCCACTGTTCCTGTATAGTCTCTTCGTCTAATAATCATTCCTGTTCTTATCCCAGTCTGTGGGAATAGGTTTCCTGCTGCTGCCCTTGGTTTCCAGGTAAGGAACTCTTGTACAGAGTAAAGAAAAGATGCATTCTTGGAAGTCCAGTGGCTCTTTGAGTCTTTAAAGGCATCAATTCTATCCATAGGATTAGCCCTCAAAAGTGTTTCAAGCATCCAAGAGCATCCAATCCAGTGAAAGACAAAATGGTTTAAATTTCAAACTGGCCAAGTGCTATATGAAGATTCCAAAGTCTCTCAGATTGCTTAAAGATTGCTTGGAGCTAATTGATTGAGAGTTAGGTGCCTTTGAGAATGTGAAAGTACCTTGACCTTATTTAAAACCACATGTTCTGAGCTGACACTTGCACATAAAGCCATTTGAGTCGTCACTGGATGAAATTCAAACAGAAAATAACAAAACAAGGTGGCACATGTCTTAGTAAAAGTAAGGATGCCTTCAAAGACAGTTTATTTCTTGTTAATTTTCGTATAAATGATAAAAAATATTGATTAATGTTTTACCAGTTCAGCTACTCTATTTTTTTTCTTGGTGTATTACTGTCCAATCAGAAGTTTTTTGAAGAAGCAACAGTTCACCTGGGAAAAATCTGTTTCATTTTCAAGAGGAGTGGGACAAAGAATTGCTCTGCTTTTGAAACCTTCCCCTTTTGGTAGTGAAGGGTGTATTTATATGCTACATCTTTCCTAAATTATTTGATGCTTACATCTAGGGGTTTTTATAGGGGCATACCTATATCTTGCAGCACATTTGGGGGTAGTAATTTAAAAAATGAGTTTTAATCCAAAGGAGAGAATCAAATCTGCACGATCTGACTTTTATTAGCATAGTACTCTATATCTGGCATCACCTTTTCAGTGATAAGTCTTTATGACTTTGTCTCACTGTGTAGAGCAGCTTGTCATGTGATTTTTGTCTTGCTTTAGAGAATCAGAACTTGCTGGTGCTTCATTTGTACCCTGAGAGCTCTGGAAATTTTTTCCCCCCTTCTAGCTCAAGGTTGCTTCAAGTGCATTGCTGATTTTATTCTGTTCTGTTCAAAGAAATCAAAGGGAAGATTTTGCAAAGAAGATTTCTTGGTGGGTCTCATCAGAAGTTTGTGCCCTGTTGTTCTCTGAGTGGGCAGGTTTGAGTTTTTTCCTTTATAAACTGAACTGAATCACACCTGGCTAAGGTTATTCCACAAAGCTGAACCACAGCTTTGCTTGTATGGAATATTGACTCAAACAAGGAAAACGCTCCTATGGATCTCTGGAAGGTGATCATCCCCAAACCTGAAGGGTTCAAACTTAATTTGAAATTGCTGAGTAGGATTTGTGTGATGCCATCCCTTCCTGGGGATGAGGAGGAGACAAAGCAGCTTTACTTGCACGATAGTTCAGCAAGGAGGTTAATTTTTCTGATTTATACATTCCAAGACTACAGAAAGACTGGTTTGGATTGACTTCCAGAGTACCAGTAAACAAGGCTGTCTCTTCTGATTTCTACCTTTATTTTGAGCAATGTTTTCCTTATCAAAATTAGATACCATCAGAGAGAGTCTCTGGGGTGAAGAAGGGAAACAGATTTGCGAGGCATCACCATCATCTACTGTGCTTTGTCACGCCAGGAGGGAAGTAGGAAGAAGGAGTGATAAGAAATTTATGTCTTGTATTTTATTACTCCTCCAAAGTCTTCAATTATTAGCGTTATGCTAATGAAGTCTTTTTGGATTGTCTGACAGATCTTGTGATAAACTCCTTAACGAGACAGTAAAACTGGGAGGATGTCAATTGGGTAATTAGCTGATAATCAATATCCAGCAGCTGTGACGAGATGGCAGGCAGATATCAGGCTCTGCTCGAGGCTCTGGGTACTTTGTTGGTTCAAGTTTCAGGGAAGATGCTGCCAAAACATTAATAATTGCATTAATAATTGCATTGTGTGACAAGAGTTGGGATAAAGGAATAGCAGCCTAATAGTGACATTAATCTAAACTGAATATGTAGAAATCCTTTCTCCTACACAAATGGTTATGAAGTGGTTGATCCTGACAATTTCAGTTTTTTCTTGACATGGGCATTAGACAGAGAAGATATGAAATGCCCTGGGTAGAACCTTAAATTCCTAAATCTCCAAGGAGCCGGGGATATCAGCCCATGTTACATTAACCATTTAATTGTAA
Source organism: Falcunculus frontatus (assembly GCA_013398115.1). Taxonomy (NCBI): domain Eukaryota; kingdom Metazoa; phylum Chordata; class Aves; order Passeriformes; genus Falcunculus; species Falcunculus frontatus. The sequence goes on from VZRV01003470.1 coordinate 211,310, forward strand.
CTTCAGGGATGCAAAGCTGAACTGCTCCTTTACTGTCTCAGAGACAACTGGAACAGGATTTACTTCATTTATCTGTAGACATCGACAGCAAAGACTTAGACATAGTTCTGAGCAAGATATCTCCCATGATATCCAGAAACAAGGAGCAGTTGTTGTCTGCTGTAAGGAGCTGTCCACATTCTGATGGAGATGATGTGTGTCCTGGAAGTCTCTGGTTCTGTTTGTTACCTCTGGAAGCCTGGATGGCCACATCAACTGCCTGAAGTTCAGAAATAAGATCCTCACTGTGATTAACTGCACCACAGATATCAGTGAAAATCAGAACTTGCTTGGAGGGAGTCTGTTTGTGTGGCAGATCACAATGGCACAGTTATGTTTTGCTTAATAATACACAGCTGGAACTGCTTAGTGAAATTCAGCTAATTCCAAATGTAGCTTGGAGATAGAAAAGAGAGAGCACAATTTGGCCGTGAAATCATAGAATGGACCTCAAAGATCATCCAGTTCCAACCCCCTGCCATGGGCAGGGACCCCTTCCACTATCCCAGGTTGCTCAGAGCCCCATCCAGCCTGGCCTTGGACGCTTCCAGGGATGGGGCAGCCACAGCTTCTCTGGGCAACCTGTGCCAGGGCCTCACCACCCTCACAGGGAACAATTTCTTCCCAATATCCAATCTAAACCTGCTCTCTGTCAGTGTGAAGCCATTGCCCCTTGTGCTGTCACTGCAGGTCCTTGTCAAGAGTCTCTCTCCATCCTTCTTGTAGGCCATCTGTTGCCTCTCACTACCAATCCATGAAGATCCCGATGTGATTTCCTTATATGATTTTCCATTGTGCTCCATTGCCCTGGGCTGGTGAGAAACATACAGTATTGTGGACAGGATATTTCCTCTGAAAATTAAGGTTGAGCCCTATTCTTGATTTAACCACCTAAAAATGAGATTTTTTTTTTTTTTTTGGACAAAAATCCTGAATGTCACAGAATTTCCTCCCATCCTAGCTGGAAGTTCAGGGGGTTTCTGGACTTGTGGGAGGTAGAGAAGCAGGCTGGAGGAGACAGGGTGGGCAGGCTGTGCTGGAAGCATTTCCTTCTCACGTAGCAGAGGGGGACACTAAAAAATGCCAACTGCAAGTTTCTGCCCTTGCTAAAACCTCTTCTGAGGGCTGTGCTGTGCTGCAAAGCACCTCAGCAACTCCTCTTCTTCCCTACATTTTGTGTAAAGCCTGGCTTGCACTGGCCAACTCAAGCCAGGAAAGGGTGGCCACTGCTTTCACAGAACCTTCCAGTGGATGAGAGACCCTGGCTTGAGATTTTGCTCAAAAATAGGAAATAAGGGTTGGGGAAAACAAAGAAAAAAAACCAAAAAAAATGGCAACCCATCAGAAGCAGTTGCCACAGCTTCTTGCATATTAAAGCAGGTTAGTGTTCCAGGGCTGTACTGCTGGGAGAGTTTGACAGGTTTATACTGAAAGACACCACTTAGAAGTGTTAACTTCTTTTAGCTTAGCCTTATGGAGCCTTTTCACTGCAGACTACAGAGCTGGCTACAGCCTTCATCATTCATTCTTAAAATGCGAGGTTAATGTGTAGCTACATTGGATATTAAGGGAAACAGATGGAGCAAGGAACACAGTGAATCACAGGGAATCTGTTCAAGAATTTTCTCACTAAGAGGTTTTTTCCTCACTGAGCCTGTCTTAAGTATCAGAGAAAGCTCAAATCATCACCTAAATGCCAGTTCCACTGCTCCCTGGTTGAGATTCGAAGCTTCCAGCTAAATGTTGGATTTGTCTCTTTTGGGCTGGGACCCACCAAGGAGAACCAGCAAATTCTTTCTCATTGTCTTTAAGCTGGATCTTTGTTCCTAGTCTCTCCTGAAAGTCTCAGCCTTTGATTTCCCTGATGACCTGCAGTATTGTGCTTTGTAAACCTCACATGCAGGCCTGCTTATGTCAGCCATAGGAAGACACTCCCAATTCCTAACAGAAACCATACCTCATATCTAAATTTACTGTAATTCCAGACTAGCCATCAGCTTTCTGGCCAGCTGCCCCAAGGCAGGGGATGGCTGTGTGCTTACATAAACTGGGTTGCTGGAAGCACCAGGGGAGGTCAGCTGGCATCATTCCCACAGTCAGAAAGCCCAGACAGGATTTCCACTGCTCTTCAATCAGATAGGATGGAGGAAGAATGTCTCTGATGATCTTAGCTGGGAGCTGATAACCTTCCAGAGCTGGATAAATAATAAATGGCTCCAGTGATGGTTGTCTCTGAAATGTGCTAATAATTTTGGTAGGATGTGCTGGGTGGCATGGGTGCATGTCTGTGCCCTCCAGGTGAGCTAGAGTTTGTCACTGGTGTGTTAGAGAACAGAAAATGAGGGCCTGTTGTGAATCCAGTGGTTATTCCCTAAAGGACGTGATCAAGGGAAGCATCACCACCTCTTGATGTTTTCAAAACTGGATGGCTTTCAGGAAGTAGAAGCTTTAGCTCAATATCTCTCATTGTGTTTAATGAAGAAGCAAATGGGTGAAATTGAAGTCTGTGGAACACAAGGGGATGACACCAAGTGATCAAGTGGCTCCTTTGTGCTTACATCTTTCAGAAAATCTTTTGCTTGTGTTTTCTGTTAAGAGTTTGGAGTAAAACATTTCTAATCATTGAACTGGTGAAAAAAAAAAAAAAAAAGGGATTTTTTTTTTTTTTTCTATCATTACCCATTCTGAGAAAAACGTTTTGGCTTGATTTGTTGTCAACTGGTTTGCAAGCCTTTTTTTTTTTTTGTTTTCTCTTTTTTTTTTTTCCCATGGCTCATGTTGCAGTAATCTGTACCCTTGGAACAAGATGATCAGAACTTAGTATCTGCCCTTACTGAACTAATCCTCTTGGTTGTGATGCGTGGCAAAGTGGCAGCTCTGAAAGTCTTTGGTATCCTCTGCCCTCACCCGCTGGGTGGGATGTGGTGAGGAGCTGTGCTGTTTTGCACGGAGCGAGAGCAGAATATTCCCTGCTGTTCCCTCTGCAGGAGGGAAGGACTTTGCACCACCCATTCAGCTGGAACACCCTGCTCCTCTTGGCTTACCTCCACACAGGCTGGGGATGGGGGAGAGGGAATACGTCAGTCTTGCCATCCATCTTCAATTCCACCTACTTTGTCTTTGGAGTGCGAGGTACGCTCAACCAATTTTAGGCCAGGAGATAACAATCTAAGGCCTTTTTTCTTCCTCTGTAGCAAGGAAAGGAAACCCAGATTCTATTAAGAGGGGACAGAAATCTGTGTTGGTGTCAAGGCCCCTGTTTAGCTGACACAGGTAGTTTGATCTTCCAGAAGGCTCCATCTGGGCTGACACTTGGTGTCTCCTGAGGCAGGAAAAGGCAGAGTTAACACATTGGCAAAGGCAGAGCTGGAATCCTGTACCCATTCTGCATAAGGCCATAGGTTTGTAGTGTCAGGGGTCAGGAATAGACTTGGGGGGGTGCATGAAACCTCTTTTCCATCTTTGCAAGGGGCTGGAATCCTGTCTGTTTTCTGTGCTGAGGTGGTGGCACAGTGCAAAACTGCAGCTCCTGGGCTGGGCAGACAATCCCCTGTGTGATCCTGCAGCAGGCTGTGTCTGTCTCTGCCTGTGCGGGGTCTTGGTTCTTTCAGTCACAGAATCATAGAATCCACTGAGCTGCAAGGGGCCCACAAGGACCATCCAGTCCAGCTCCTGGCTCTGCACAGACACCCCAACAATCCCCACCCTGTGCATCCCTGAGAGCATTGTCCAAATGCTCCTGGAGCTCTGGCAGCCTTGGGGCTGTGACCATTCCCTGGGGAGCCTCTTCAGAGCCCGACCACCCTCCGGGGGCAGAACCTTTTCCTGATATCCAGCCTAAACCTCCTCTGACACAGCTCCAGCCCTTCCCTGGGTCCTGTCCCTGGTCACACAGAGCAGAGATCTGGGCCTGCCCCTCCTTTTCCCCTCATGAGGAAGCTGCAGAACTGCTGTGAGCTCTGACCTCAGTCTCCTCTTCTCCAGCTGAACAGACCAAGTGCCCTCAGCCACTCCTCATGTGGCTTCCCCTCCAGGCCCTTCACTGTCTTTGTCACCACCTTCCATAGCCTGACTGCATCCCTCAAAAGGAGCTGTTACTTACACAGGCCTGCTGCTTTATGTGGCACTGTTTGAAATCTGAAATGTGCCAAGTAAACAACAAAAAAGAAAAAAAAAGGCTTGTCCTCTCCCTCTTCTTGCTCCTTGTAGAATAGGCTGTGGTGTCATCCAGTGAGACAAAGAATGGGGTTTTTCTTCCGTTTTCTGTGTGGTAGGTTTTGGTGATGGTGTTTCCGGATCACTTGGTACATCTCTGCCACCTTTGAGACCTTCCCTTAGCATTCATGTCACTCCCCAGCAACGCCCTCTGAGTGCTGGCAGGAAGCAGTGCAATACCAAACCTGCTGGTGACCTGGACAGGTGGCCAAAGCCCTTTCTAGACCGGAGGTGGCAGGAACCCTGCTCCTGATTTACACTGCTGGAATTTCTGTGGCTTGAGTGGAGGCTTTCCTCACCCACCTCCTCACCTGTGAAGTGATGGGAGAGGCAGGGTGAGCATTTCTCCTGTTCCCTTGAAGGTGGGTGTTGTGTGGCGTGTGGCTTTGGGCCCCTGTGTCACCGTAGTAACAGCAAGGCGTCGTTCCCTGGCAACTGTCAGGGTTGCTAAGAGAAAAGTCAGCAGCTTTGGGAGATGTGACATCTCTGACATCCTCCACTCACATTACATTGGGATGGGTTTGATGGAGAGAAGATGGCCTGGTGGCCAAGTCTCATCTCCTTTGACCCGGCTGAATGTTGGTTTTCAGAAATAATTACAGTGTCTGTAAGGCAATGGAACAGCCTGTCTGGGAGATAGGGAGCATGGATCCTGGTGTTTGCCATCCTTGGCCCATTCAATAACTACATGTGACACTCCCTGCCCTCTGCTAGGAGATGAAATGAGTTCTGGGAATAAAAATCACTCCCTAGGTACTGAGTGTTATCACTGGTCTTTGATGCTCTGGTTCTCCAGTACATTTCAGAGGTGGCTTCACTGAGAAAGAAACCTTCCTCAAGCTGTCTCCTCTGCCAGTGCTTCATTCTTAGAAGAAATTAGAAACTTTCCTCAAGCTGTCTCCTCTGCTGCTCCTTCCCAAACCCACCTGTCCCTGGGGTGAAAGCTGTGGTTGGAGTGGGGTGTGTGTGTGGCTGGGGGAAGGAGCAGCAGGTTCCCTGAGGTATTACTCTGGCTTAGCTGGGTGGAATTCAGCGCAGTTGTACCAAAGCAAAGCTAAAAGCAACACAGTGATGAATTGATAAATCCTATTTGCTCGCATCTGCCCACTCGGAGCCAGAGCTGGGGACATCACTCCCTGCTGCTGCGTGCCAGAGCATGTGCAGAGGGAGTTGTTGTGCTCTCTGCAGTGCTCAGGAGACAGATGGTGGAGCCCACCCATTCTGAAGAGTGCCCACAGATAGGAGGATTTATGCAGTGCCGTGGTGCTGGCAGACGATGCAATGGCAATGTTCTTACATTTCACAGAGCTGACTGGTCTCAGAAATGATATTTTACCAGTGTTCTCTTCTGGCACCTTTTTTTTGTTCCACAGCTGCCTGCACAGCTTTTGGCACAGCACTGGTGGAGAGTGGGTACTGCTCTGGCTGGACCAGCTCTGCCATTTAGGGGGAGAGTTGGACTGTAGGGAAGAAAGCCAAATAATCTCAGCTGCTTGAGGTGCTTTTAGGAGAGGAGAACCAGCAAAGTGATGTTCTTATCCCTCCTGAAATTCCAGCAAAACCTCTGTCTTAGCATGGTGTGGGAGAGCTTCTTTTGGTTGGGAGTTGGGGCAGATCAGATTAATGGAGATGTCTTCTCTATCCTAAATGGAAAAAAATTGGTTTAGCTGTACAAGTGGGACTTGTGACGAGGGAGTGAAGCCTGGTGCGGTTTTGCAGAGGCCATCAGAAATCCCGGGGACATTCAGAAATGCTCAGTTCCCCACCAATTTCCTGCAGCTGACAGCACATTTGCGTTGACCTTGGTGACAGCGCCAGCCTCGCAAATGGAAAGGACATGCATCACTAAGAGGAGAATTAAATTTGCAAGGAATGCCTTGTATTTCATTTTCTGTTACTGCCACTTTTATCTGTCCCGGCTAATCCTTGTGTCCCTAGAAAGCCTGCCCTAGTGTTCCACTTCCTGCAGCAGGAATGGTGTCTGTGCTCACAGCAGGGGTGGCTTTCTCCACCTCTTTTGTCAAACGCTGTCATGGACCCCCTGAGCTCCTTGTTCCTTTGCCAGCTGTGGGGAGTGTGCAGCTCACTGATGTGGAGCCTTCTGTCTCCTTCTCAGAGCAAGGAATCAGCCCTGACTTGACTGGTGCCTGTAAGAGCAGCACTGCTGAGGTGGAAGCTGTTCCCAGTTTAGCAGATTCCAACACAGATTCCTCGGTGTTGGAATAAGGGGGGGAAGTAATCTCTTCTCTTGCAGCTGTTGCTTCAGGGATTTTCATCCCTCTCTCTTATGTAAGCGTGAGAGCATTACAGACACAAGAGGTGTGGGGTATAGGTGTGTGAAATGGCTTCACACAGCTAGACAGACATCCCTTTCAACCTGCTTTGAATTAGAAGAGGTGTGGGATTCAAGAACCTATCCTCTTTTTGCTTTTTAAGAAAATGTACAGGCTTGGCATAATTACCAGTGCAGTAGGGACACTGTTGGTGCATTCAGATGTGATGAGTGTTTTCTTCTTCTCCTTCCCTTTTTTTTTTCGCTGTATAAAATGACACTGCAGCTCATTTTTCAGGATTGTGTGCTTGTTATTTTATAGTGATGTGGCTCTGCTCAGAAGTTTCTACGGGAAATATCCTAGAAGGTGAAGTTGTTTCTTAAAAACCAAGGAACAGTCATCTCTAAAGAACTGGTCCAGTAGTCTGAGCAACCCAGGGCTGTTGGCTCCAGTTGCAGAGGCTCAGCGTTCCTGAGTTGTGGGGAAGAGAAATGATTGGATAGCAGACCTGAGTCCTTGGATTCTGGAGCTGGGCCAAGTCCACTTCCTATAATTAAACCGCAGTCGTCAGGGGCATGACGACAGCTGGAAATGACCAGGTGATCCAGTAACCTCTCCTGTCCTCCACCAGAGACGAGGAGGAAGAGGGTGCAGAGCGAGTGGGGAATTTCAAATGGATGCTGTGACAGGTTGTGCCCCACTCCAGGAGAGCCTGGTTCCTCTCCCTCTCGCTTCTCTCCCGGACTTTGTAAGGTCACGGCGAGGCTGCCCGTGCTCCCGGAGCCTGTTCCTGCGGGCAGGAATGCGCAGTGCCCGTGGAGCTGTGCTCCAGCTCGGCACAGCACACTGCAGCCAAGTCTCGATGACTTTGCAGATGCTGGTGCTGCGCATGGAGTGACCTGAGCTGAGCTGAGCCACGATGCAGTCCCAGCCCTGGAGAGCTCTGCCTGCAGGAACAAGGCAGTGGAGCTCAAAGTGGAGTTCCTCAATAAGGATTTGCTCTACAAAAGGCTCGGGGTTGATGCAGCTGGCTGAGGTGAGGATGCGCTTGTGTTGCAAAGGAAGTGGGAATATTCTTTTGTTCTCTATGGAGACAGAGGAGCTTGGGAACCATGAGGAAAATGTTGCCAAGAGCTCTGTGGGTAGGAGAGATTTCGTAGCAGCAGCTCCCTCTCTGTATCCCCAGACAGATCTAAGTCAGGGAAACCTGAGCACAGCAAAGCCCTTTCTTGGCAGTATCCAGCAGCATTTCCTCTCTGGGGAAGTCCAGGTCTCTAGTCCTGTGCAGACAAAATGTCAGGGCTTCGTCTGTCTGTCTCCCTCCCTCCTACCAGCTGAGAAGCCAGCGAGTAGCTTTGAAATGAAGGATTAACTGTGCAATCAGATCTGTGCTCCTTGTGCTGTCCCCACATCCCAGCACAGCCATACCCAAAGCACAGGAAAACATGCTCACAGAATAAATCCAGGTCAGGTTTCAGGCTGCTGGCTTAGCTGTAGCCCTGACTTCTTGAAGCTAGACTTTGACTTGGTTAGCAACAGTAAAGCTGTGCTACAGGTCCAAAAAGCAGGACTGGAAAGGTTTTGCTCCTGACCTCCTTTCTGAAGGACACAGCTCCCTGAGATGGCTGGCACCCTTTGTTTCTCAGTTATGATCCATACAGAATCATCATGGAATCCTAGAATGGCCTGGGTTGGAAGGGACCTTGAAGATCATCTCATTCATGAGCAGGGACACCTTCCACTATCCCAGGTTGCTCAGAGCCACATCCAACCTGGCCTTGGACACTGCCAGGGATGGGGCAGCCACAGCTTCTCTGGGCAACCTGTGCCAGGGCCTCACCACCCTCACAGGGAACAATTCCTTCCTCATATCCAATCTAAACCTGCTCTCTGTCAGTGTGAAGCCACATGCAGCCTCTAGCAAAAGCCCTCTGGCATTTCACCCCCTTAGCAAGGCTGGGGATGTTTTTGCTGTGGGGTGGAAGAAGAACTAGGGCAGCAAGGCAGTAGAAGCCTGTTTTGAATCCATGTTCTTGGATGCCAGCTCTAAGCCGAACCTAAGGAAGGGGACATAATGGTTAGGCAATGTGGGAACAGGAATGAAAATGAACTCTGGACCTTTTCTGTTTAAAACATGTCTCCCTAGCACTAATCCTGTAAGGACTTGGAGTGCCCTCATCTCAAAAAGCAGTGTTTCCAAGCCAGACAGTGCTGAATATGTCCTTGCTTTGCTTGCCACAGGCATGGAGAAAAGAGCCTGAGGAAAACAGTAGCTCCTGCTGCCAGCTCTGGAAGGCAGCGGACTTCTCAGATGTCAGGCAGATCTGAAACATCAAAGGGGTTTCTCCTGAACTAGCTGACCTTTTATTACACATATCCTTCCACTAATACCCAGCAGATTATCTTTGCCTTGTTTTTGCTGCTGTGTCCCTGACCTGTGGAAACCCCCGTGGTTTGAACATGCTCCATGATGGCAGGGAGGTGGCATTTGCAGTGACTGCTCCGCTGCAGGTGGCTCCTCTGTGAATTTTCTTTTGGATGTGTGTGACTGGAAGTGCCTCCAAGCGTGTGTCACCACCCCCACCCTTCCATCTGATCCTGAGCTATAGGTGAGCACCAGCTCAGAAGACACTGAGAGGGGGTTTGGCCCCAGGGGAACTGTGGATTGCTGTGAGTACAAGTTGGCTGTGCTTACACACAGGATAAGCTGCATCCCCAGACCACCAAGGACAATCATTTCCCATGGTTTTCTCTCTTTTTTCAGCAGTCTTGCTGAAATCCAGGGGAATGCTGGTGGAAACAGCTGCAAAAATGGTGGTTTTGGGGGGGAAGATTGTTGGTAGCTTCTGGATGTAACCATGCTGGTGAGATGAGGCAAATGAAGGAAAGCCAGCACAGAGGAGAGAGGCCCTGTGGTTCCAAGCACTGCTCTGCTGTGTCTCAGACGCCTCTCACTGACCCCATCACACGGCTCCTGTGGAAATCATGATGCTGCCACACACAGATTGCCTCTGACTCTGCTCTCAGGGCTGTTTGCAGCATTCTCCTTCCTGGGTCTGCTGCTCTGGTCCTGGACTTTCTCCAAGCAACGCCTCCCACTGGCCTCGTGCTGTTCTCAGTGGTTCTTCTCTCGTGTTAGAATCTGCTGGAATAACTTGTACTGCATAAGCAGTTCTCGAAATGTGCATCTTGTGTATCCTTAAGGCAGAGGACAGGCACTAGCAGAGACTATGAGAACCACCAGATTAACACCAGCCCCTGCAGGGAACAAAGGGCAGAAACTGTGCAATGTGTTGCTCAGGCTGTTAGGAAACCCTGGTTTCTAGGGGAAGGGGGGAGTGAAAAACACGGCTGTGTGAGCCTTGGCATGCTGGACCTAACAGTGAGGGGCAGCTCGAGTTTTCCAGAGCCAGGACCCTGGAGGGCTGCTGCATTCACTAGCTGTCATGTCATGGTGTGGAATCCAGTGCCTTGAGGCTGTGCCTGCAGAATTACGGGGTCTGGTTCTCTCCCACTGTCCTTTTGCAGCCCTCGACATCCACGCAACTTGCAGCCTTCCATTGCCTGAAGGGAGCCCACAGCAAAGATGGAGAGCTATTGGCAAGGGCCTGGAGTGACAGGACAAGGGGGAATGGCTTCACACTGACAGAGAGTAGGGTTAGATTGGACATTAGGAGTGAGCTTTCCCAGCTGAAAGTTAGGTTTTAATGCTGGACTTAATCCTTGAATAATGAGGTGGAACACTTCTACAGCATCTTTGTTCCAGGAAGGATGGTCGGGTGCTCTATAGACAGTGATGCCTCCTGCAGCCACCTAGAAACAGAGACTAGACAAGAGTAAGGGAATAAAGACAGGTATTTATTTGAAGGGCCTTCAAGGTACACCCTGGGGGAGCCAGAGGCTGCTTCCAAAAATTGGACCCCAAGATGGACGACAGGTCACGAGTTCTTCACACTTTTATAGGTTTGGATCATTTGCATATCAGGGTTAATTCTCCAATTAAAGCCTCAGTTTTAGCGATGTAACGCCCCTCAGCTTGCCCCCCTCAGAATCTTTAGTTTACACATTTTGGGCCTAAAAACAGCCTGGCTGTCCTTGAAGGCAAAGCCTGGAGAGGCTTTGTTATGTCTACCCAGTACGAGAGAGCAGGAATTACAGGCTACAAGGAACTTCAGAGTTACACTCCAAGCAGTACAGGATTTAAAAATATAAAAGTTAAAACCTAAGGCATCAACAGCAAATCCATTATGATTTTTATTGTTAGCAGAAATACAGATAATAATTGATTATAGTTACCTCACTTTTACCATCTTGAAAAGAATCTGGGAGCTGCTGGATGAGACATAGATATGTCAGGCAAAGCTATACTCATAGGCATGAACTGCATGGAAATTAGCCTGTTAACTTGGCCTAGCCCATGAAATATTATTGAAACAAAATTGGAACAATCCAGTTGGGTCATGCAGTGAGATGTATGATTTATGAGGGTGAAGCCAACCCAACAACATCTTAATGACATACTATTAAATGCACTTTACTAAATTTGATATGTGCAGGAGCACACTGCCTGAGGGCCAGCATTCCCAACTAATTCCATGGTTTCCATTTTTTTTCAAACACATTTCATAGCCATAGAAAAAGAGCAGAAGCACTGTTTTGGAAGGTTTTTCTGCTGGGTACGGATAAAGGTAAAATTGAACAGTCACAGCTAATATAATGTCATCTCACAGAATCACAGACTATCCTGAATTGGAAGGGACCCACAAGGATCATAAGTCCAGCTCCTGGCCCTGCACAGGACCAGAGCCAGGCACAAGTATAGAAATGTTTAGACTTTCCCTTCTGGAGCAAGGAAGGGAAATGGTGTAAGACTTCCTGTCCTTCATCTACCTAAGTTTCTGTGAGATGACCTTTCCAACACTAATTAAGTTGAGTCAGAATCCGAGTTGTGACATGAGTAATTCTTGAATGCAAAGAAACTAATAAACATACAGACACAGTTCTGAAACCTGAAATTGCTCTCCCTGATGCAGAGAAATATCTGTCCCCTAAGGTAAATGTCACCAAACAATGCTGGATTCCTGTCAAAGTGGCAGCTGATGGCCATTCTGGGAGTGTGACTACCAATGGTTCAGCAGCTGCCGGCTTGGCCAGTTTGTTTCTGCAGGATTCAGGCACCAGTTCAAGTTGGCCTCTCTCAGCAGAGCTCATTCCAGGGACTGAGGGGTGGAAAATCCCTTGTCCATTACATACCTCCTGCTCCACAAACTTCTGTCTCCTCTTGAAAAGGGGAAGGTGTCCTGCACCTCAATTTCTGTATAGGAGGAGACAGCTCTTTCCTGTGTCCATAAGGTTTTGCCCCAAAGATCACAAAGCTCACGGAATGGTTTGGGTTGGACAGGACCTTAAAGATAACTTTGTCCCAAGCCCCCTGCCATGAGCAGGGACACCTCCCACTAGAACTTCTCCCATGCTCTTTTGATGGGAATCACATAAGGACAGAGCATAGATATTTTGCTCGTAATCGTGGCTTACAATTTTAATGCTTCTCATGAACAGCCAGCAAGAGGAATGAGCAGTGGATTATTGGTATTGGGACTTGGAAAACCCATGGTGCGCGCAGCACTCTGCATCCAAGCCAAGTGACATCTGGTGATGCCCCAGGTGACACCTGGAGCAGAGGGGAATTGGTGAGGATCACTGCAGCATCCTAGAAAGTGCCCTTGGACCTGCACAGAGGACCTGCTCTGTTACAATGCCAACTGAAGTTTCTAGGAATGATATAATCGTGTGAAGAGAGACCAGGCTTAAATTACCAGGTCAGCAGCCATCATGTGGAGGAGGCGGCCGAGGTGTAAGCAGATAGCAGCAGCTGGGTGAACTGGAGTTCACCTGGGTTACAGGGCTCTGTGCGTGCCATTAACTGGGTTTGACGCAGAGCACTTGGAGGGATGGGCAGCCAGCAAGCCCCTGTGGAAGTGGGATGGTCAGAAGGTTCTGTGTCTGAAGCAGGGCAGGAGGTGATCAGTCTCTAGGGACAAACTGTCAGAGTTGCTGGGTTGGGTCCTGGATGCACAGGAAAGAGGATCCCTGCTTCCTACAGCAGAACTGGCGTGTGACTTCTGCTCTGGCACAGAAACCACGGCAGGGTCCTAAAGTGCTCTGTTCGGAGGAAGGGATGCCTTGGTAGGGGTGGGATTAGTGGGATCCTGCAGAGGAGATCTGGAGATCATGGAAATATAACAGATCTCCATCCCCGTCCTGCTCATCCTTGACAAACAGACTCACTCCATCTACATTCTCTCCTCATTCCCTACCCCTAATAGTACAGGGAGAGTCAAACAGCTCTTATCTTATTTTATATACCCCCACACCCTATGACTCCTGAGGAGGAGGCAGTTTGTCTCTCACTAGGACTCTGGAAACATGGGGGAAATGAATTTAAATGCAGTGTTTTGGGGTCATGTTCTCTGACGGTGCAAATCAGCACAGCCTCAATTAATTCAATTATCAGTGCTGACCCTGGAGTCATAAATATTGGTGAGTCTCTCGCTCTGAGCACTGTGGCAGCATGAAGATTTTAAAAGAGCAGTTTTCCCCAGCCTCCCCCCAGTTCTTCAAAGACAGAATTCAAAGAAATGCAAAAAAAAAAGTTGTCAGTCTTTGGGTCAAAGTTCTGGAACCTAATATCAGCTGTGCTGACTGCCAGTCTGCATCTTAGAGCAACCCTCACTGGATGCACTCGACTGTCTTGTTCAAAGGACTTTTTTCACATTAAAAATCCCCTTGAGTTTGATTAACAAATGACAAATAAGCTGCTGCAAGTCCTTGCGGGAATCCTGGAGGATATATCAGTGTGGGGGCATACAAGGACTTTCATTTCTTCTTGGAGGAAATCCTGCCACCTCCTATGTGTGGAGAATTGCAACAGAAGGGTTCATATCCACAAAAGGAATGTTTCCTGTGCGTTTGAGATGGCAACAACAGACAGGATTCCCTCTCAGCATACACACATCCTCTACAAATGCATGAAACTCCCAGGAGGTCTTGGTGTCCAGTATTTTGGGATTTTTATTTTTGTGGGGGAGGGACTGACTTAATTTTAGTTTCTAAGTGCAGCAGGTCTCTTTCCAGACACTAATAGTCAGAAACCCAGGAGGACTGGATGTCATTTAGTGTCATTTCTCACAACAAATTGAGGGCCGGCACAATCAGGATCAGAGACTGAGGCAATAACAGCTTTCACAGTAACAACCAGACTTTCATTTCTAGATCCTCATGCCGAGCTCACTAGAGTAGCTTCAGCCAAATCCTATTTATTATAGAAAAAAATCCTAAGTCAACTTGGCAGAAAGTGGCAGAAATCCCAGACTGGTGAAAGGGTTGAAAGGAAAGAAAGCAGTCACTTCTATGCTACCTTCCCCTCAAATATGCCCACAGGAAAAAAAGAAAGGAAATTTGAGAAATTACTGGTCTTCATTCAGCCTTTACTTGAGAGTTTCCTTACCTGAATTTAATAGTTGATCACAACAGTTGTAGCTTAAATATCCCAATGTCCAGTCGAAAAATCACACAGGGCAGGGGAATATGCTGCATTTTCTGCTATTGCGGAGACAGAGAGCTGGGAAAAGGAAGGATCAATGTTCCCAGAAACCTTTCTCCTACAGCATATTCCCCTGCCCTGTGTGATTTTCAGACTGGACATTGGGAAGCGTTTCTTTACCAAGAGAGTGGTGAGACACTGGACCAGACTTCCTGAAGGGGTGGTCAGTGCCCCAGGTTTGTCATTGTTTGAGAGGCATTTGGACAATGTCCTTAACCTTTAGTCAGCCCTGAAGTGCTCAGGCTGTTGGACTGGATGATTATTGTGGGTCCCTTCCAACTGAAATATTCTGTTCTGTTCTATTCTATTCTATTCCATTCTAGTCTTGCTGTCATTGTCTTCCCTGTGAATAGGGGAAGAAGAGGGAATGAGGATCCTACAGGACATGGCTGTTCCCTGAGGCCGTGGGCAGCAGATTTCAAGTGGGGTGGATGCCAGAGCGGTCCCCACATGCCAAGATGTTAACAGACTGCAGATCAGGAGGGAAAGGCATTGACAGCACTGCAGAGGCTGCTGACCCAGCACCTGCCTGCCTTGAACCTGGCTCAAACCAAATGTGTAAGCTGCTCTTGAGTCCTAAATCTGGTGATTAGTTTTGAAAGACAGTGGGAACTTGCCTTTCCTCCCCCCTTCCCCTTCTCCTTCATCCAAGCCTTTTGCCTCAGTGACTTTGCTGCGTGAGCTGGGAGCAAGATGCTGGGAGCAGGATGCTCAATCTCTGTTTCCCACCCTGCTCCTGGATGGAAACAGGAAGAGTGTTGCTGTGGGGGGAGTATCATCACTTCCCTGTGCAGGCTTCCACTTCCAGAAAACACAGAAGCTGTGTTTGCGTGAGGAGATCCCTGTTTCATGTGTTCAATAGCTGTACCTCACCTGAGTGTGTGTGCTGAACAGAAAGCTGGCAGTAGCAGCACTTCCATCAGCTTAAGGAGAATTGTTCCTTAGTTGCACCCATAAGCTAAGAAATTGAAATGAGGGGGCTAAATGAAGCTTGTCATTTTTTCCAGTGTCCATAGGTTTTATTGCATGGACACCAGCGGGTCACAGGGAGGGGATTCTTCCCCTCTGCCCCTCTGCTGAGCCCCACCTGCAGGGCTGCATCCAGCCCTGGGATCCCAGCACAGGAAGGACAGGGAGCTGCTGGAGCCAGTCCAGAGCAGGGACACCAAGGGGATCAGAGGGATGGAGCAGCTCTGCTGGGAGGAAAGGCTGAGGGAACTGGGATTGTTCAGCCTGGAGAATGGAAAGGCTTTGGGGTGAGCTCATTGTGGCCTTGCAGTGCCTGAAGGGAGCCCACAGGAAAGATGGAGAGAGACTCTTGACAAGGGCCTGCAGTGACAGGACAAGGGGCAATGGCCTCACACTGACAGAGAGCAGGTTTAGATGGGATATTGGGAAGAAATTCCTCCCTGTGAGGGTGGTGAGGCCCTGGCACAGGTTGCCCAGAGAAGCTGTGGCTGCCCCATCCCTGGAAATGTCCAAGGCTGGGTTGGATGGGGCTCTGATCAACCTGGGATAGTGGAAGGTGTCCTTGACCATGGCAGGGGATTGGAACTGGGTGATCTTTAAGATCCCTTCCAACCCAGGCCTCAGCCCTGGGTGTCCCTGGCTGCAGGGAGGGCTCCGAGCAGGGCCCAGGCTCTGCTCCGGGGGCCCAGCAATGGCACCAGAGGAACGGGCAGGGACTGATCCCAGCAAGTTCCCCCTGGACAGGAGGCAGAACTTCTGTCCTGGGCAGTGACCCAGCCCTGAACAGAGACCAGAGAGGGTGTGGAGTCTCCTCACTGGGGATATTCCAGACCCCTCTGGACACAATCCTGTGCTGTGGGCTCTGGGATGGCCCTGCTGGAGCAGGGAGGTGGCACCAGATGAGCCACTGTGGTCCCTTCCAACCTGACCCATCCTGGGATTCTGTTATTCTGTGAGTGCAGGTGTTTTCATCGTCTGTGTTAAAATCCTAATTTAGAAGCCACTCGTAAACTCAATGTAAAATACTTGGTGTGTTGTACAGAGACTGAGGAATGAGAGGAAGTCTCCAGAGCACAAATGCTTAAGCTTGCAGTCTCCAGTGAGACAGGAGGAACACCTTCCCTCCCGAGGAAGGTGTAACAGGATCAGAGAAGGTGATACTGTATATCTTTCAGTGGTGGTTTGAGCTTGTCTAAAGGATATTGGTGTGAATATCCATCTTTCATGAGAAGGTAAGGATTTTCCAGAAGGGCTAAAGCAAGCTCATTGGAGAGTTGATGCTGAAAATAAAATTTGGGGTGGTGGATCTCATCCCTGGCCCTGGCTGCTGGACTGTTACTACCTCCCTTTTTTCTGATGTCTCGCCATGTTTTTTGAGGGAAGAGAACAATTTACACTGGAGTAACGCTGAGGTGTTCTGCCTTCGTTGCCAGAAGGCTCATTTTTGCTTTTTATTAATTACAGGAGTTGAGTGACTGCCTCAGGTGCAACAGTATGGCCCCGGTGTCCTGTGGAACATATGGGCTCAGGAGAAAGGTCTGACCTGAGCCTCAGCTGGTGTCCCCTGACGTCAGACCAACCACACCTGCTCAGGGCAGCTGAGGGAGCCTGTCTCGTGTGTGCAAAGCTAAGCTGTTTGCCTAAAGTCCTCAGCCAGGCTGAAGGACTTGTTTTAGGATGAGATGGACGCTTCTGCACTTCCCGTGTGGTTTTTTGAAACGTTTGCATCAGCTTACTGATGTAGCCTTGAGAAAGAGAGGAGGGGAGCCTTCCCTGATGACTCCAGGGGTGCGTGTATCCTTTAACAACCCCGGAGAGGGAATGCTGCCTTCCCATGGTGAGAGCTTCCTGGAGGGAGAAGCTGATCAGCTTCCCAGGGTCACCGAGTCCTCTGGCTCTTCTGCTTTGTTAGGATGAGTGTGCCAGGGACACCGAGGCTCAGATGGTCTCTGTTCCAGAGAGTTACAGCACCAAATCTACAGCTGGGGAGAGGCAGCATAATTCTGCTTTACTGCCTTCTCCTGTTTGCAGCCTCAGCCCGGAGGATTTGTTTATCAGCTCTTCCACATGCCACGTTTCAGTACGAAAATTCAGCGTGTTATAATGCTGATGAGAATGACGTTTAATTTTAGCAGACACCGCCTTTCTGTGTGTGGGAAGATGGGTTTTGCTGGGTGCCGAAGCGCACAATAAGGCTGTTATCGAACATTCCCATGCTGGTGTGAATTAGAAGCAGCACGGTTTTAAAAATCAGCAAAGCTGTGCCCAGTTTAAACCAGTCTGCTTTCAAAGTCTTCACCAGGGGCATTTTGCATTTGCTGTCCCAAGAGACAAAGGGAGGATTGAGGGTCAGATTTTCTCTGGAGCCACATCAGTTTCTATCTGCTGAGCCCCTGACTTGGAATGCTTATTCCACCAAGTGTGTCAGATTTGGTGCCCTGCTCTGCAGTAAATGCCTAAAGACTCATGCAATGCCTGAAGCAATGCATAAAAACAGGGCTGGATACACCAGTGACCAAGCAGAAAAAAAAAAAAAATCAGTTCCTGGGGAAAGAAGGAATTTTTGGATCACCTCTACAGGGAGGGAGAGGAAGGGGAAGGAAGGGAAGAACAGCGCATGAAGGAGCTGTGTGAGAGCGAGTGCAGAGGAGGATGAGTCACCTTCAGGCTTTGGCTTGGGTGGCAAGGGAAGCGCTTCCACTTCCAAAACGCCTCCTCCTCTTGCTTTTGCACTGCCTTGCTGCGCTCAGGCTCCGCAGTGACCCCTGGTTCTGGGCTCAGAGAGGGACGGTGCCAATGCCCCAGCGTGGGAAGGGCAGGGCAGGAAAGCACAGCACGTCCAGGGGGGGATGGCACAGCCCTCCCTGCTCGCTGTGCCATCAGAGGAGTGGCACGGGGCTCTGGGTAAGTCTGACTCCCTCATGTTTTATGGAGTCACTTAGCACCCACAGCACTGGGGGAGGCAGCACCAGCAAATCAAAGCATCTCCAGTTCTTTACGCTCGACTTTGCTTGCTTTATGTCCCACACAGAGAAATTACCTCACACAGCCCTCAGCAGAGAGCTTCACAGCTGCATATTTCCAGTACTGCCATCGATACCCAGCGCTGGGGGCTGTAGAAGGGATATTTCCCCTGATTTGAACGAGGACACTCGGGCATAAAGCCTCAGTTAATTGTCTGGGCTCTTTATTTTGTCAGTAGAAAACCAAGGCGCTGCTAACTGGTGATTCACGGTGGGGCTGACAGGCACGGTGATTCACCTCCCAATAACGCTGGTTTGTCTCCAGGGGCTGTGGGTTTGCTGAAGACATCTAACTTTCAGGTGGGTAAACTTAGGTGAGATGAATCTTATCCCAGGAAGCAATTTTTCTTGCCTTCCTCTGCAAACACCTCCAGTGAGAGGTGTGCAGTGACTTGTGAAGAAATGTGCTCTTCAGGATGAAGCAGCAGCTCTGAGATGAATATTGGGAAATGTCAGTGGCTCTGCCCATGGACCTATGGCCAGCTTGTAAGAGAGTAACTATTAGACCTGGACTGGAGGGATGTCAGGAGTAGAAAACCACCAGTCTGAGTGCACAGCTTGTTTTTGCTCACAGAGATTCTGTTACAGATGGATCTCAGGGGTTACTCTGAAATCCACAGAAAAGTTTTCTCTATACGTGCGGAAAATTCGCCTGTCAGAGCAAAGCAGAGTGATCAGCTGGCCAAATCAACATGAAAGAAAACCAAACCAAACCAACCCCCCCAACATGATAAACAGCGCCGTTGTTTTGGAAATACCCATCTCTTATCAGCTTTTACTTTAGAGTAAACTAGTATTTCTCTAACAACATTAAGCCTTCATGCATAGGTGAGGTACTTTTTCCAGACCACCAACACCAGTGAAGATGTCAGATGTGCTATATTTTCAAAACAAATGCACAAACACTCTAGATGTGAACATTCATTCCTAAATTTCTATTTATTCCTAACCTGAAACCAGCTGGCTATGTGCCTGTTCAGTTAATCCCAATCTAAGCAATGTTACACAAGAGATCAGTCCACGGGTTTTAAAGAGAATAAAATGATTAAATGATTTGCTTATTAAATGTTTTTTCTTATTAAACTGCTGAAAAGTTGCTTATTTGAACTTGTTCTGCCATTGGCAGAAAGTTGTCTTCGGAAGTTGAAATTAAATGCATAGAAACTTCTTTACAATCATGATGCAGATTTGTACTCGTTGCACTCTCATGCCACTGACAGATAATGTGGATTTTCCCAAATGTGCAGCACATTACAGGCCTCTAGTGGTAGAAATTTAAAAAGTCTAGCTTAGGATCCATCCAAACTGTAACAGTTCCTGATGGTGCTCAATGCCAGTCTTAATAAATTACATAATGCTTTCTGTTTATAGATTTGGCCTTGTAGTTTGCTCACCTGAGGGAAATGGAAATTCAGCAGAGGTCAGAGATGTCAGTGACAATTCTCTGTTAATCTGAAAGAAAAAAAAAAAAACAGTGAGAAAGTAAACCAGGTTTAAAAAAATGAGAAAAGCACATGGTGCATAGCCCTAGTCTTGCCCAATTAATTAATTAATTAATTGCAGTAGCCAAAAGAGGGAGAATGCTGTGAGTCTGGCAGGTTACAGCTATGCCACACCACACCTGCCAAGGCTCCAGCCTTCCCACCCCTTTTTTCTGCCAGGTCTGTGTGTGCACAGGACTCTGCCAGTCCATCTCAAAGCCTGGTCACTATCACCTCCCTGACAAATTCGGGTGAGAGTTGTTCAGGAGCATCCTCCTTTCAGCCCTTGCAAAAGGAGCATATCCTCCTGCCAGGGCTGATCTCGTAGCATTTAACGTTTGATTTACTCAGCACAAATTTATTTATTTTGCCCAAAGTACAAGGCAGTGACTAAGCAATTCCCACAGGGCTGTTTGGTGATTTGTTTTTGGTTTTCTGGTTGTTTTTTTTTTTTGTTGGGGGTTTTTTTAATTACAATTTTTCACTAAGTTTAATAATAGTATTCTCAAACTCTTCATTTCTGAAATAAATATGATGCAGATTTATACTTCCCAAAAATCTCAGCATTTTACTATGTTTTTAAGGAAGTTAACAATGTGGAGAGGAGTACTATATGTAAAAATAAAAGTGAGAAGTGTTAGAAGTGATTGAAGGTTTTTTCCCCCTTAGGTATTTTTTATTGGACAATGGGGTTTGGTCACTGGTCACTGCATTTTGGTGAAGAAACAGGCAAATTTGAGAGGCTTCAGAAGAGGTCAGGTGGAACGCTGGATATATGGAGACTAAAGAGCTGTGGAGGAAAGCTTAAGGTCATCAAAATCTCTGTGTGAACAGAGACCATGGAAGAAGTGATGGCAGGAGAGGGTAAAATTCTGTTGAGGGTGGCATTCAAGCCAGAATATTGTATTTGGAAGTGAATGCACTCCTGTAAGATGCATCATCATGGGCTTAAGTGCCTTTAGACCCTCTCATGGATCCATGGAAGGGACCTGGTCTAGTGGAAGGGGTCCCGGTCCATGGCAGGGGGGTTGGAACTGGGTGATCTTTGAGCTCCCTTCCAACCCAGGCCATTCTAAGATTTACACTTCCCAGTCCTGTCCAGGGCATGTGTGAGTTGGGCCATTTTGGTAGAAATAGTGCCAACATTTCTCAAACATTCCCTCTCATGATTCACTGTGAAAAAAAGATCTTTCATTCAGCACAATAGTCCAGTTGCATCCTGAGGGAGACCTCACAGCAGTTCTGCAGCTTCCTCAGGAGAGGAAGAGGAGGGGCAGACACTGATTTCTGCTCTGTGTGACCAGGGACAGGACCCAGGGAATGGCTGGAGCTGTGTCAGAGGAGGTTTAGGCGGGAGATCAGGCAAAGGTTCTTTCCCCAGAGGGTGGTGGGGCACTGCCCAGGCTCCCCAGGGAATGGGCACGGCCCCAAGGCTGCCAGAGCTCCAGGAGTGTTTGGACAATGCTCTCAGGGATGCACAGGGTGGGATTGTTGGGGTGGCTGTGCAGGCCCAGGAGCTGGACTGGATGATCCTAGAATCCAGGAGAGCCTATGATTCTATTGCTAAATCAACTTTTTTAACAGATTTCTTGCAGCTGTTAAATGTTCCCAAGTAGAGAAGGCTGTGATGCCTGAGGACATGACTAAAGACTCATGGATACATGGCAAAAAAAAAAAAAAAAATCAGGTAACAATTGGTAATAAAATAACTGACATGAGCCCCTAGTCCAGAACTGAGCCCTGGCATCTTTGGCTGATTTCCAGGTAGCTCAGAGAGAATGAATATTTGCCTGGGATCTACAGGATATCTCTGATAATCCATTTAACTGAGGTATAAGGGCCCCAACAGAAGTGATTTCCTGATATTGCCGAGGGGTGGGCTAGTCTATTAATTTAGGATCACAGTTGGTCTGTCCTCTTTGTGAGACATCACTGCCGTTCATGGGGTGGAAACCTTGCTGCAGCCCTCCCACAGTGCTGAAGGAGCATCACCAGCTCCCCAGGATACCACTGCGAGCTCTCAGATGTGACATGAGGCCCTTCTCTCGTCACCTTTTACTGGTGGCAGCTGGTTTTTGGCTGAGCTATTGCTCCTGGGGAAGGGGCTGGGCAGGTGAGGCCATGAAATCCTGAAGTGAATACTTTTGTAAGCAGATGGGAGGGATCTATTGGTGAATTTTGTGGAGGGCGATTCTGGCACGGCACAAACCGGCCCGGTGACTGCCCGTTCCTGGCACTTAGCAGGGTCCTAAATGCATGCTTTTGGAGATGCTTTTGCCAAGAGCAGCAGGAAACCTTCAAATCCCTCTTTAAATCTTCTTCCTTACCTACTTAGCACAGAGATGGAACTATCAGCCAGGGGCCCAGCATCTTATCTTAATTTCGATGCACCATCTCTGTAGTCTTAAGGAAGCCCATGAGCCATGTAGACTTTTTTTGCAAAAGGAGGCCCCTTTTCCTTCTGTCTGCTTTCTTTATATCATTAGTTTGGGCCTTGCTAGCTACAGAGTCATTATATCATATTTTAATTGTCTAAATCTCCTCCTGACGGAAAGTCATTTGAAAGGCTTCCTTCATCTGCCATAAGACAGATGAAGACAAATTGTACACCCTCCATTTTTTTTAACAAACAGATGAGACAGAGGTATGTGACCTGCATACTCATAACCAGGCTTTCTTTCCAAGGTCAGTGCCTGCTCTGTATTCCATCGCACCTCCCGTGGCAGAGATCAGTGTTTTCCTCTCAGAGGGGTGGTTTGTTGGCTTCCAGCTAGGAGGACACTCTATTTTTGTGGTTTTCCCACACTGGTGTGTAGAAGATTGTGTCTCAAAGCTCTGTAGGGCAACAAGGACAAACCCACAAACCAAAGGAGCGTGCACAATCCCAAATGGATCCGTTCCAAACTTCTCACAGTAGTCAAGACAAGAAGGAAGGATGAAGCCTATTGAAGTGCAGTGAACTACCAAAGCAGGATTGCTAGCCCACATCATCCCTCAGGATCTGGCCTGTAGCCTGGAATTATGACAAGAACTGTGCCTATAGGCCAGGTTAACTTCCCTAGTACGTAATGCAGGTGCAGGGGAATGGAAAACAGGAGGAGAGGGAATTCCTGCGTGTTTCTCTGGCTCATTTATTGCCACCTTTACCAGGACTGTACTTGCCAGCAGCAGCAATGATATTGACAGCACTTCCTATGAACAGATTGCCTTTCTGTGAGGATCCCTAAGAATAAAAGAGTAATTAAACCTCATAACAGCTCGGGGAGTTGCAAAGGAGTCACGTCGCTTTTATGATGCAGCTCTGCAGCTGTTTGACTGTGTATGACCCTTCTATTATTGACTGATTCACCACAGGCTCAAGGAATCTGAACTGGAGGAGTCCCAACCACATCCTTTTTCTGCAATACATGGAGGGGGAGTGGCAGTTTTTCTCCAGTGAACCACCCATGCTGTTTTCAGAGAATTCCAGAATGGTTTGGGTTGGAAGGGACCTTAAAGACCATCCGGTTCCAACCCCCTGCCATGGGCATGGACACCTTCCACTATCCCAGGTTGCTCAGAGCCCCTGAGCAAAACCTGGCCTTGACGGCTTGAACAGAGTGTTCATCGCTGTGAGAACAAAACATAAAATCCAGCAAAAGTCCTGCCCGGTAGAGATGTTGCCATTTTTTTCTGCATGGAGGAGTTTGTTTCCTCAGTAAGGACTTCATGTCACTGTCTTTTGTCATGAGTTACGTTAACTCAAGGCAAAATCTTCTTTTTTCACACATACGTAAGAGATTCAGGATGGACCATGACAAAACTGAGTCTTTTTTGCTACTGTAAATATAAGGCAATTTCAGGAAGGTGTCTGCTGCTCTCCAAATGGTAATTGCTTTAGAGGACAGAGATCAGAACACTCTGTGCTGCCTATTGGCTCCAAAATCCACCATTGGAAGTTGGAAAGTCGAACTGCTCATTTTCTGGCTCCTATAAATATCTGCTCTATTTGGCTTCCAGATCACTGGGAGCAGATGTACCAGATCATTAGAGGAGGAAAGAGGATTTTGCATCCTCAATTTTTATTGCTGCCATAAATACTTTGGTAGTCACTGCACAGGGAGTCAGGCTCTGCAGAGCCTGCAATCTGCATGTTAGACATGATCCAGTGCTCTGCAGGCATGGGCAGGATAATGGCAGGAGAGGAAAAATGGGAATAAAAGGTGATGTGGAAAGAGCAGGGGACACATCACAGCCTGGTTGACCACCACGTGTCAGTGACTTGCAGGCATAATCAGGGTGAAAGGTTTGATGATGAAAAGGAGCCTTTGGTGGGGAGGTTTCTCCAGGTGCAGGGCAGGAACAGGAGGGGATGAAAGCATGGAACCATCACAGAGGGATTTAGGTAAGTCTAATTTGGTGGAGACATCTTTGCAGAGGGAGGATGATATGGGTATCTGCCAGGCAAACAAAAAAAAAAGGAAGAGTTGTCTGAGACTTCCAGAATCCCCATGAGGCTGAAAGATGTTGGTGTGGTGATTCAGAGCATCTGATTTTAAAAACAGAATACACATTATTTTCTTTCAGCAGCAGCGTTTCAATTAAAAGAGCATCCTCTTTCCTACAGTGTGAACCCCAGACATTTGCAGGTGGCCTGGACAATGTTTGTGCACCATTTAATGTCTCTCTTCAGCTTCTGAAGTAGCATCTGGTATGACTGGCACGTTTGATCAGCTGAGTGCACATAGTGGGGGAATATCAGAAAGTAGAGGGGGAGAAAAAAAAGGAAAAATAATCCCTTCTCCAATGGCAGTGGATGTTCTGTGGCAAGTTCTATCATGTACTCTCCAATAGGAACAGCTGGTCAGAATTAATTTCTCAGCTCAGTGCTGTTGGTGGATTTGTGTGGGAGTGAAATGGAAAAGGAGAGTTCTCAGAAGCACTGAAACATTCAAGCATTACTGAGAAACAGGTATATGGAAATTCTGTATTCCCTTGATTTCAGATGGGAAAACGAGACAGCACTATACTCTCATTACATGGGTACTGCACTAATTACAGAAGGAATTAAATCTGTGTTCTACCCTTAGCTCCAGCATATTGGAAATGCCATGGGGTCTGGGTCTGGAGATCCACAGGATGCTTCTCCTGGAGCCCTTGGACAATCAAGTTCATTCTGTGTTCTTTGTAGAGCTCTAGGACTAGAACAATATTCCTGGCATCCCTTGGATGTCTAAATGAAGGCTCATCACCTTCTCTTTCTTTTGGCTTCTCACTCCTTTTATGCCAAGAACTTGGTGTAAAAGCCTTGTTGCTACCATGATGCCTAAGGTTTGGGGGTTTTTTTATAAGAGGTTGTTATTACCCAGTTGGCCAAGACATCTTTTTGAGCTCATTTCTGGGAGGTTTTCGAATGATGTTTGGGATCAGCACTAAGTCCCTTCTCCTTGCCAATCCCAGTGCAACTCTGAAGTAACACTGATTCAAGACATGCTGAAAGGACGGCAGATTTTGAGATGAAAATCAAAGGTTTCTGAGTTCTCTAGGCCTAGGAGTTACTTGGCAATGTGTTTCTGGAGCCAGGGCTGTTTCAGGCTCCCACAACCAGGGCTGATGCTTGGTCACAAAAGCACATCACGAGAGAAGGTTCTTGTCTCAAAGAACTGATCAAGTAAGTAGGCAGGGCTGACAAAAGGTGGGTCTAGAAGCAAAGAGGACTCAGTTCAGAGGCCTGTACATAGGTAGGTGTCCAGTGCCGCTGGAGATGCCTTAAGATAGCTCTGATACCCATGTGGATCTCACGGATATGGCACAGAACTTGCAGGAATCCTTTGTCTACCAGAGCAGTGGGAGCTCAGGTTCGATGCCTTAGGACACCCTGAATGTCAGCACATTCCTCTGTGTGGACAGCTGGATCAGCCCTTAGAACTCCCTTAAGCCTTGCAGAAGTTCCTTAGATGCTGACACCTAAGTTTAGGGCTTTTGTTCGATGATTCACGCTTGAAATTACCGGCCCAAGGTCACAAAGACAACAGCCCCAGAGCCAGAAGTACCCTAATTTGCACCCAGATGAGTGGGACATGGCAGATTTGGC
The DNA here is from genome assembly GCA_013398115.1 of Falcunculus frontatus. Taxonomy (NCBI): domain Eukaryota; kingdom Metazoa; phylum Chordata; class Aves; order Passeriformes; genus Falcunculus; species Falcunculus frontatus. The sequence continues at coordinate 236,986 of VZRV01003470.1, forward strand.
TCTCCACTCACTGCAGGTCACCTTCACCACACGCCTGTGGGAGAGACAAGGTTTCCTTCTCCTTTACAGCTCTGGGAACTGTGGCACGGAGGGGCTGAATGACTTTTCTGAGACCTCCACGGATTAATTAAAATGAAAAATCTATGCTGGTAAAATTAAAATACTGGGGTTTACGAGCATAATTTACACGAGAGTTGATGCAATCTCCCAGTCCTATGCACAGAGGCTGCTCAGTACCACTGCCAAAAACTCCTTCCTGTAATCTGTTCTAAACCTTTCAAGGTCTGTGCAATTGGTTGCATGGTGCATAAGTGAGGCAATCAAGAAACAGAATCCCTGTGCCAGAAGCAGCTTCTACTGCTTCACTGTGCCGCTTAAAGAGCTTCTTTTTGCTCTAAATAGATGTGAGTTTGGATTTTTTTCATGCACAAGAGCTTTGTGGACTAGACCCAGATGTGCTGAAAAGTTTGGTGAGGTTTTCAAAGTGTTTTAGTGATGGCTGATTGTCACCTGAAATCACTGTATTTCCCCAGAAACATATATAAGCTGATAATTGCATATTAGCAAAACTAACTCAGCCATTCAATTATTATTCTGTGGGAAATTCTTTTGCTGTAAAAACATCTATTACTGTGTTCCCCATTGTTGAGGGAGTACTCCTAAAACCAGCTGTCATTTCTGTTGTGAGCAACTGAGAGCTGAGGTGGTTGTTGAAAAGCGTGAATTAGGGGAGATGACATGAACCTCCTTTGGCAATATATTCACAAAGATGCCATTTCAGGAGTTCAGGGCTTTCTCTGGAGGACACTCTTGCCAAGGAGCAAGGTAGTGCTACATCTGCTGGAAGCGTTGACAATCTGATTCTTGAACTTCTCCTGACTCATAAAAGTGTTCTCCCATAAGCAGCATGTTCAGCAAGAGTGCCGATGTAGATATGAGCTGAGCGAGAGATTTGTGGGTTTGTCACCTTCCTTCCTGTCCTGTGGCATCCTCAGCTCTGATATTTACCTCTCACTGAAGCCAGTTCCATACATAAGTTACCAGTCATTTTTATTACCTGCATAAAAACTGCTACATCTGAATATCTGCATGCATCGAACACTTCAGCTGTTTGATCTGCTTGAATTGCACAGGAAGTGAATTTGATGCCATTCAGGTGTTCCAAGGGCCAGGTGTGTGAAAGTTTTAGAAGGTATCTGGCCACATCCAATCTTTGAGTGTGTGATGGTAGTTAAGGTTGTGGTGCCTTGACTGGTTCAATATTCTTTGACCCAGCTTGAAATTCCCGCTGCTACTATTTGGTGTTTTGTTGATTTGAGCAGGTTGGTGATATCATTTGAAGGTGTGTTTTGCTGCAGAAGGGATCAGAGAATCACAGAATGGTTTGGGTTTGAAGGGACCTTATAGATCATCTTGTTCTTCACCCTGGAGAAGAGAAGGCTTTGGGGTGACCTCATTGTGGCCTTGCAGTGCCTGAAGGAGCCCACAGGAAAGATGGAGAGAGACTCTTGACAAGGGCCTGCAGTGACAGGACAAGGGGCAATGGCTTCACACTGACAGAGAGCAGGTTTAGATGGGATATTGGGAAGAAATTGTTCCCTGTGAGGGTGGTGAGGCCCTGGCACAGGTTCCCCAGAGAAGCTGTGGCTGCTTCATTCCTAGAAGTGTCCAAGGCCAGGCTGGGTGGGGCTCTGAGCAACCTGGGATAATGGAAGGTGTCCCTGCTCATGGCAGGGGGTGGGACAAGATGATCTCTAAGGTCCCTTCCAACCCAAACCATTCTGTGATTCTGTAATCTGCCAAGTCTCTGCTGTGGGGTTCAGAGCAGCACCATGACATAGCCTGGGTACCCAGATGAGAGTGGCCCCCTGCTCCTTGTCTTTCTCAGGTGTTAAAACCAATCCCTTTTGGTAATTTGTGCTTTTAGTACAGCTTTGGTTGGAAACAACAGCGATCATAGGACCAAAGAGCAAAAGCTGCACGGTCTAGAAGCCCTCGGGATTTTTTTACTGCTGGTATTTGCTATTGACAATGATTTTGTGGCAACCACCTCTAAACTGTGATGGAGATAGTCAGGTTTTTCATTAGTTAAAGTATTTTTTAATCTCTGATGGAGTTGTCTGAGCTGTCACACTCTACATAACTGAATTCCTTATTACTGTGCCTGTCATCCATGTTCCTGCAATACCCTTTTTTCTTGCCAAGTCGCTGAATGAAAAACCCAACTCACTTTGGCATTCAGAGCTCCTCTAATACTATTTCAGTGAAGGAGCAATGCTGGGTTGTTTTTTTTTTTTTTTTTTCTACTGAGATCTTGCTGAAAGGGAAAGCCCTGAGGCTTTTGTGTGTGGTCCCTGCAGAGCTGCCCTCACAGTTCATGCCCTGACATTCATCAAAGGACACCCATTCCTGGAGTGTAAAAGTACCACGTCACTGATGACATCTCTCCATCTGCCAGCCGTGCTAGTGAACATCTGCAACACCACCACTGGGAATGCTTCAGGAACAGGGAAGGTTTTAAAAAATAGAATATGTTTCATGGTATTTAAAAAAAATATCCAGTTTATGTGAACAATAAAATAGTTTGCCCCAAATGAAATTTGTGAAAATTCACTGCAGGTGAATTTTTTTTTACCAGGGTAAAAAAAGTTTAATGGAAAAGTTTTGTGTCTGTAATTCTGAGTCTTTTACATCTATATAAATAGCTCAACAAACACTACTTAAATTACCAAATAGATATAATAAAACATAGTCTCATCTACATGTGACAGGTAGAAAGGACTGGTCTGATTTATCACTTCCATCTATTCACACAGATAAATCTTTGAACTTCTTTTAGGACTAGGGCACCAAAAATATAGACATGAAACCTGCTGGTTCATGAGCAATTGGAAAACTTCAAGAAAGGGCCTTTATAGGAAAAAAAAAAAAGTGTAAAATTCACTATAATTGTAAAGTTCCTTATAATTGTCTCCCTGAACCTGGGTCAGCAAAAAACCGATATGATACCAAAGGTCAGTCAAACCCTCTTCTAAACTAGATTGCCCTTCTAACCCCCTGCCCCCCAAAATTCAAAACCTTCATCCTAAATCACTTTTCCCAAAAATATCTATTTAAATACTTTCATAATTTCCATACATCATAGAAGTGCAGTAGCTGTCCAGCAGCATCAGCACGTGCTGTGTTTCAATGAAAACTTCCCAGCACATGCTTTGCCTAATTCCTAAAGCTGCTTTCAAAAGCTAATCTTTGGTGCTTTCCCCTTCAGAAGGGTTTGTGCTGGATCTGGTGGCAGACACAATGCCATGGTGTGAGAAATGGTGCTACCCTCTATTTTATTTGGAGTTTGCTAATAATCGGTGCCCACTGGGAAAAGAAGAGGACGTATCCACACCCCAGGTGACCAAGCAGAACCCCATCACTTGGCCTTGGGCTGTTTCTTGGAGGGTTGGGCCCACATGGGGGGGTATCTGTGGCTCTCTGCAGTTTCCCTTGATGCAATCGCTGGAGATCACTTGGTATCACTGTCACACCCCTCCACATATTTCCTGTCTCATTAAAAACGGCAAATGTGACTCCCCCAGGGACACAGGCTGGGTGATTCCAGATGAGTTTTCCCTGCCTTCCATGAGTGAGTGAGTGAGTGAGAGTGAATGAGAGTGAGTGAGTGAGTGAGTGAGTGAGTGAGTGAGTGAGTGAGTGAGTGAGTGAGTGAGTGATTTCCCACTGTTCTCTGCCCCCTCATTTGGTGGTCTGGACCTATTTGAAGCACACAAAAGGCTTGCAGACAGCCCCTTGTGCTGGTCTGAAGGAGTGCTCCGAACAGACTGGTTTCCAGGCGTGATCCCGCATTCTTCCACTGTCTGCAAGGCTGTTGTGGCATGTCCTGAAGAAACCTGCAGAAGAAACGCTGGCCCGGTTCCCACTCGGCCGGGCTGCCGAGCACTAAAGGTCAGTGGTTCACTCCCGTGGGATCCCAGTCCTCTTCTGCATTCGTTTCCCTCCTCTTCCCATAATCTGATAAACCGTGTGGGGAGAGGCAAGAGAGGGCGGGGGAGGAGTGTGTGATGTAACCTCTTCCTCTGGCAAAGTTGCGCGACAACCCCGCGGTGCGTGCGGCTCGCGGTGGCGTTTTGGTGGCTGCCGCTGGGAGACTGAAGGAGAGGCACGAAGATCCACGCCTAAGGGGCGTGAAGATCCAGCAGGGCTGTGGGAGGCCCAGCAGGTGATGTACTCACCTCCCTTGTGGAGAAGAAAGCTGAGCGCAGTCTGCGGTTTCTTGTCTCGCTGCCTTTTACCTGCGCCGTGAGCGGCTGAGGACAGCGCTGGAGAGGGATGCTCGGAGCTGCGCTGCTGCGGTGAGTCCGCTCCTCCTTCCTGGCTTTTCCCGACGGTTTTGGGGGGGGAAGAAAGGGAAGTGGAGTGAGCTGGAATGCGTGTGGATTGTTTGGGGGCATGTAACCGTATGAAATCCCTGCTGGCTTGACTCTGAGGCAACTGATAATCAGCGACTAATCTCGGTGCTGGCGGATTCCAGCCGGATTACAAGGGCATGTGTCTCTGTGTCAGGATGGGTGTGACACCTGCTGGGGGTCTCGGGCTTTGTGTCAGAGGAACACCCCAAAAAGGGGTTTGGGACAAACTGCAAGGATTAACTGCAGGAGAGAAATTTGGGTGTGTCTGTCACCAACACGATGTTGGGCGTGGATGTCACAGTCTGTGAGGAGTCAAAGGAGAAAATGTGCTTTTCTCAATGCCAGCAGGAGACAAAACTGGGAGGAAGCTGGTCCTGTGTATTTGCTAATGCAGAGAACTGGATCAAGTAGCACAAGCTGTTGAAACTAACTACAGAAAAGTGTTTTCTAGGAGAACTTCCAAGTGCCATTGAAAACATCTCCCCGCTAAAGGAAAGAAGGGAAGAGAGGATCGTCACAATATGTATGAGTATTCTACTTTATCTACTATATTACAGAATCTATACAAGATAAAACAAAGCTAATATATAAACTAGGGCTTCAGAAAGCCAAATAAACAGCTCTGTTAAGAGCTCTGGAGCTGCAGCAGTACTGAATGAATCCCTAGCTGCCTTCCAGCACCGGGAATATCCAGGAATACCTGCAGAAGGATGCAGTTATGACACCTGGTGTGTGTCCTCACATGAATGTTGTGCCCACATTGCTTAAGGAATAAATGCCATGTGACTGATTTCCCAGTGGTACTGGCAGTTCCCTCCCGGCATGTGATCCCGGCAGATCACATGCAGCTGCTCAGAGTATTTTTTAGAGGTAAAACCTCCATAAAATATCAAAATCTGGAAAAGAAACAGTAAGTTATTTAAATTTATAAATAAATGAAGTCTAGAAGCTGAGTAGCTAATCGTTTCAGGATGGAGTTCTCTTTCTTCCTTTTTTAAAGGGGACTTTAATCCTGGTCTAAAAGTTAAATTTTTAGAAAGCAAACTATTCTCTTTTCATTTGCTGTAGTCCTGAGCCTCTGTCTAAGGATCCTTCTTGTTCTAGACTCAGTTGAGTTAATTTCTTTCCAGAACCTGGGATGGCTTCAACTTGGCAGAAAACTCAGGAATTCTACAACTGGAGAAAGTGGAGGTAGGTAGAGATGCTGTCTGAAATGGGAATTTCTGCATAAACAGCTTGATCATGAAAACCACCCCTAGAAGGAATGCAATCCTTATACTAGCCCACATTTTCTTCACTAGGCAGATTTCCACTTTTCCTTCTGCATGATCACGAACTTCCCTTAAGTCTTGAAACATCTCAGTGACCCTCCCATTGGATCACAGCAAGGAATGAAAGGATGGAGGATTTCCAGTGGGCTCTGACAGCACCAGGGGCAATAAATGCTTGGGATTGCCTGTTAGGTCTGGAGTACTAAAGGAAGTGAATTTTAGGTCTGGAGTACTAAAGGAAGTGAATTTTTTTAAATGCATATTCATGTGTCATGGGAAAGCTTAGCCAACCAAAGAGGTAATACTTTGGGGTTTAAACTCTTTGTGATGCTGGTAAAACCTGTTATCAAATGAAATATTGGCAGTAACCACTCCTCGGTGCTTGAGATTTGACACTTTGCAGTGAGGAGACATCAGATCTTCAGTAGTTAGAGGCTCAGTTTGGTCCCAAAGGGCTCTGTTGTATCCCTGACTGTAAAGAAAAGCTGCAAAATGCCATGAAGGTAGAACAGCAGGCCTGCATGGTGGCTTTGGCAGGGGGAGCACATGGGGCATAATGCTCAGACTGTAAACGTTTCAGGACTTGAATTTCACTAGAGAGTGTAAATTGGGATTCAGGACTTCTGACAAACTGTTAAATCCAGAAATGGAATATCAAAGAGCTCCTGGCAGAGCCCATAACAGCCATAGTAAAGAACTGGACAGTTTAGAAGGGTTGGGGATTAACAGAGTTGTCCAGGCTGGCGTGGCATTTATAAAAAATGAGGGAGTTTGGCAGAGCAGTGACAACACTGGGAACAGGAAAGGAAAGCATGAGTGGCACCTGGGATGTTTTTGCTGATATAACATATCCTGGGTGAGAGCAGGATTAGAAGGAGGTGGCATGACAGAAAATCTGTTGAGCTTCCCCTTGCTGTAGGACTGAAGAGCTGTTCCAGCAGGGATAAGTGTTTTGGCATTTCCCAGTGAATTCATGCTTTTTAAGAGAGTCCACCCCATGAGCAGGTAGGAAAATGAAGGAGTGGAGAATTTCAGATGTCCTGAGGATTGCAAGGAAGTAACACCAGTGATTGAAACACTTTTATTATTTAGCTGTAAAGATTTACACTCCTGAAAGGCTACTGCTGCTTTGGCTGTTCCTGTGCCTCCCTGCACAGTGTCTGGGATCTCTCCTTTCACCCACGGTGGGCTCCAGCTCATCCCAGGAAAGATCTGCCTTCCAGCACTGCAGTCCATACCCCAAAATTGTGCTAAAACCTTTGTGCTGAAGCCTTTTGGCAGAGTCAGAGCAGAAGGACTGTGGTGCAGCTTTGCAAAGATGCAGAGACACCCGCTTTCTTTCTGCCACCGAGCGCGCCGAAGTAATTAAACATAATTAAATATATCCATCCTGCAGTGTGTGGAGGTGCCAGCTGTGGCTGTGTGTTTTGCTTCCCAGATCCAAGGACAGACCCATGGCCACTGGTCTACTCCCCACTTCCAGTCACCCTTGTCTTCACCTGCTGCCTCTCTGTGGTGGCACTGGGGCCCTCCTACATGCGGCAGCGGCTGGAGCTGCGGGCTCTGCTGGTCACCTACAACCTGCCCATGGTGGCATTATCCACCTACAAGTTCTACGAGGTGAGGAGGCTCCTAGGTAAGCACCTGGGGAGGGTTTGAATTGCAGAGCCTCCAGGTTTTGAACAGCTTTTGCTGATGGTCTCTGCTGAAGGGAGTGGGAGCTGGCTTGGACATTTCCGTGTTTTGCCACAAGAGGAGCAGTATTGCCCTGCTGTACTTTATTTCCTCCCATTTCTCAATCCTCCTGCCATTCATGAAATTAACGCGGGATTTCATTCATCCTGAATGAATGAATTGCAAGCTGAGATCTCCCCATTAGGCACAGAATGTGTGGAGGATGTGGAACGGCCTCATTTTCTTGGAGTTTGGGTGGTGATGGATCCATCTCTGAGGATGAGAACCACTGATCTAGTGGAAAGTGTCCCTGCCCAAGGCAGGGGGCTGGGACTAGATGATCTTTAAGGTCCCTTCCAACCCCTTAACATTCTATGATTTTCCAAAGTTGGCAGCTCTCTCCAGGAGTGCCAAGCACTCTCTGGCTTCCTGCTGCTGAGAGTGTAAAGAACTTTTTTTTCTGCTTGTTCTTAATGCATGAGCCTTTGCACAAGCCTGTACCCCCTAGTTTACGTAGGCCACTGAAAGCTCTTCAAGGGAATATGACCAAATAGGTTTCAAAAACATTCTGATGTCAACAAATGTGCCCTTTTAGTTTGTATCACAAGCGTTACATTAACACAAATTGCTGCTTTTTTTTTTTTTTTTAACAAATGCTGCTCCATCTGAGGACGGGTGTGAAAATTGCTTTTCTGTGCTTGGTTGCTCAGTTATACTGGTTACTTGGTCCAGTTTTTGGCTTTCCAATGAACAGGCAAATGCAACCAACTAAAACAGAACAGCCTGAGATCTTTGCAAAGGAGAACAGTGTCTTCTCAGGGAGGCTAAGAAGCCAAGAATTCACTATTGCTGCTGAAGCAGTTTTGAGCCCTCCAGTGATTATGCAGGGAGTTACAAATCTTCCAAGGCCAAATTTGCCTTTTGAGATTCCAACCAGGATGTGAAGTCCTTTGTTTTAGGTTTTCACTATTTATTCATGGATTTTCTGTCAGTGACTATTAGACTGAGACCCTACTACCTTAGCATTAATATGCCCATCTTTTTGGGAACAGATGGCATTGAACAGAAAATTGATTTCTGTTTGCTTTTTGTTTGTTTCAGTTTCTGATCACTCAGTCTTGGCCAACTACAGCTGCCCATGCCAGCCAGTGGATTACAGCCGGAGTGAGCTGGGAATGAGGGTACAGTTTTGGAGAAAGCTTGCCTTAGGCCCTGCCCTCCCGTGGCTATGCAGATTCTTTTGCTCATAAATAGAAATTTGCATGGCTGAGAAGGCTTTGACTCCAGTTTGTTGTTGCCTGTAAATCTATTCCACTAAATTGTCTGCTTCAACAGTTGTTGCACTTTGCTTTAGTTCTCTAAAATTCATCATCTCAGTCAACTCAGCCATCCAAGTTTGCTCTCTGATCACTGCAGAGAGGGTGACCTTGCCAGCTGAGGTATCAATATTGCAAATTACCTCTGAAATAGATGTGATTCTTTGCATGGATTATAAGGATTCTGGGTGATTGCTTCCAACAAAAAAACCGATTTTTATATCCTCTGCTTTGCATGACAGAAATCTTACTCAACACTTCTTTTAGCAGAGGGGTTTGGCTAAAACTATTTCTTGGTCATCGCAGGGGGTTGGGTCCCACCAGCTTCAGCTTTCCAAAAATACTGCATGAGGTTTTTCTGTTTGAATTTGGAGTTACAATGCCTTGCTTTGAACAGATGCAAGCATCATATTATCTTTTCCGTTTTTCAGAGACTTGACATCTGGAAGAAAAAGACAAAACAAAACAGAAGAACGAAAAGAACCCCTTAATTTTCTCCCGCTTGCTGCAGACCCCGGGTGGGCAGGGATACAGCACCTGGTTGGAAATATGTTGATTTTGGGTAAAGCTCTAAGCGCCGTGCCTTGTGCTGCCCAGCAGATGGCAAGAGCGTGTTGGTGGTTCTTCTTCTCCGAAGTCATCGAGCTGCTGGATCCGGGCAGGAGGGCTCAGCCCCTCAGCGGGACCGGGGCTGGAAACAGATACTTCCTTGTCAGAAAGGGGCAGAGTGCCAGAACTGATGTCCTCGGCTGATCCTGTGTTGATTCGCTGCCTGTCTCCATCGCGGTGCACACGCTGCCACCCCAGCACCCTTCCTAAGGTTGGTCAGGGTGCTAGGGGAGAGGCTTTAACCCTGGCTACTGCCAGGTGGGCCCCCAAAATTTCAGCTGCTGGTGCCACACAGGTTCTGCCATTGCCTGGCTGGCTGATTAACAGTGGTCAGTGGGGCAGAAAAGGAGCAAGTGATGGACAAGTCCTGGCATCTCTGCTGCCACAATTGTCCCGGAGCTGTGCACTAAAGGTTTGTATCACGGGGGGAATTGAAAGCCCACCTCCTTATAGCTTGTCTTCGGGTCTCCTCCTGCACTATAAATGAACTAAGTGACTGGACAAGGTCTCTGCTTGGCCAGCAGAAGAAAGCTGTGTCCTAGCCTGAAACTTCACAGCCCTTTGGGGTGTATGTTGACAACACGGCTGAAATGTGAATAAACATGTGGATCCTTCCTAGGTCTATTGCCAGTGGTTTGGCCAATACCCTCTCTGTTTGCATCAGCAACAAAAGCAGCTTTTTGCCAGTCCTGAGCACCTGAAAAGCAGATTCACTTTTCGTTGTGTGTGTGTATGCATGTGCATGGTGAAATACAGTGACCTGACACGTATCTGGCAAAACCGTTCTCTTTACTAATGCAAATTCCAGGAGGGTTTGGCCATTCAACTCAGTGTTTTTTCTGTGGGCTGTTGTCTGGTAGCAGTAAACATACAACCTATGTCCTGAAAAGGACCAGACCCAAGCAGCTATGAATTGTATGGAAGCTCAGTCAGAGTCTCAGATGTGTCCTCTTTGAACTTTGGGACCTCAATCCAGACATAAAAATATTTGGGGCTTTGTGGAAGAAATTCTGTCTTCCAGTTCCCCCTGTAAGTTCTATTGCATCTATTGAGTTTCACCAGTTTGTATCAACAGCAGAGGAAACGGGTTTGGGAGATTCAGACTCATCATTAGCTATTTTTATAACTTTTTACTGTGAAATTTTTGTCTAAACACATTGACTCAAGGTTTTCCTTTGCCTGGCTTCTTTCAGGTTTTCTTAATTCTGCGCAAGAAACGAGCAAGTGACTTTTCTGCACATGTACCATCATGGCTCTATGCTCTTCAACTGGCGGTCAGGGGTCAAATACGTGACTGAAGGACAAGGTATGCTTGTAAGAAATGCTGCTGCAGGAAAACCTTGTGTTTCAGGGCTTTTTTGGGCTGTGGAGGTAGCATTAACAGTGCAGATGGGCTGACTGGCAGGTAGGAAGCTCACCTGCTTCCAAAGGTGTGAAAAACGTGGGCATTTCAGATGATCCCGTCTGCTCAGCTCTTGGGGCTGTTTAGGCTGCCGTGTTCACTGCCTCACCCAGAATGAGAGTGTGCCCACAGAGTGGGTCCAAGCAGAAAAAAATAACATCCTCCAGAAGGTCTATGTGTATTTCCTCCCGGAGCAGTGCTCCCTCACTCCCCATGCAGAGGCCCTGGGGCAGCAGCCCAGGTTCTGGCTCTGTTTCCTGCTCTGGCTGTGCCCCTTTCTGGGCTGTATCCAGACCACTGCCTCCTTTTGCCCAACTGGAAGAGAAGCATCTGGGTACTAAGCCAATCTAGGTAGCCGCTATATGAGATGCTGGGGCATTCTTTTTTGGGAAGTCATTTTGGCTGCACGGCCTTGACACCAGAATGGTATGAAATGCTTAGGTCAGACGACCAAAGTCTCTCCTCTGCCTTTGAAGCTCTTCTCTGTCTCTGAACACTGGATTTTGTGGATGCCCCAAGCCTGGCAGTGTTCAAGGCCAGATTGGATGGGGCTTTGGGCAACCTGGTCTATGGGGAGATGTCCCTGGGGGTTGGAACTAATGGCCTTTAAGGTCCCTTCCAACCCAGCCCGTTCAATGATTCTAGATGCTGAAGGAAGGGAGAAGCTGACGTGCTTCCGCAGCAGAGCCCGGATGGAATGTTCATGCACCGGGGTGGATGTGATGTATTTTGGAAGCATCATCACAGTGGCTGTGAGCCCTTCACAGGGTTAGCTTGGAATGGGTCATGTGTCTTGTTCACCCTCACTTCTTCACTCTTCAGCCTTCTTTATTGGGATGCTGAACTCCCTTGTCCACATCTTCATGGATGGCTACTACGCCCTGGCCAGCCTGGGACCGCAGATGTGCTGGGTGGAAGCGTTACCTGATCATCCTGCAGCTGGTAATTAGCTCCAAGCGTTCATCCCTGCCCTCCTGTGGGTCAGGTGTGCTGGCCCCTGCTGTCTGTCACCTCACTGGCTCAGTCTCTGTTTGCTGCCCACGGACAGCAGCACGTCCCAAGATGCCCTCATGTGCCACTCTCAGAGGTGAAGCCATTGGTGACCTGCTCCAAATGCTGCTTTCACAAGACCTATCAAGAGGCCTTCAGTGACCATACCAAACTAATTATCCACAGCTTTGTCATGGGGAGAGAAAAATTAGCAATTGGATTCCTCCTTTTTGTGTTGTATATGGAGCACTGAAAACAGAGCTGGACGTTGAGAGGTGGGGGCAGTGATTCAGGGAAACTTTGGATTCTCAATAGGGCAGCAGATTGGGGAGCCTTCTTTCAGCTCCTTCAGAAAGGAAGGGTGTCTCTAACTGCAGGCAAACAGGCGAGTTGAAGAGAAATTTGTGAGTTTTTCTCTAGAAAATCCCTTTGGATTTTCTTTCCCTCATCTCTGACAAAGTTACAAATCCCGAAAACCCTGTGTTTTTTCAAAGATACAGCATAAATGCAATGATCCAGACAAGGACAATGGTCATAGGAGAGTTTTTTCCACTCAAAGAGAGGCTTTGTAAATGAAAAATATGCAGGATATGTGTAAAATAGTGGTGCAGTGAAGTGGTGGGGAATTCTGCTCCAGAATTCTCACTTAGACTGCATGGCAAAGCAGAACAAGAAAGCATTGCATGAAATAAAAAGGTATTTGTAATGCAAATTATAGCACAGGAAAAAAAAGAATGTTTAACAGCTTTTTGGTAGGTAGAACTCATTGCTTCGGGGTATTGAGACAGGTGAGAGTAAAATACAAAAAAAAGGATTAATGTTTCATGTTTAAATGAATAAAGTATCTGTAGTTCTGTATCTGTATCTGTATCTGTAGTTCCTCTCTGCAAGCTAAAATACAAAGTAATTTGGGTATAATAACCTGATTACCACTGGGGAAGAGGAATCTCCCACCTTCAGTTTCCATATTCCAACATCTCTGTTACTGCACTGTGGCAGAGAAATGGGCCAAGGGCAGGAGAAGCTGAATTGGTTCAGGTGTGATGGGCATCTTTCCTGGTGGGAAAACACTGCTGGACTTGAAAAGCAGGTTCTCAGGGATGTCAGGAGAGGCAAGCAAGTGATCCTCTAGGTTGAGGACACTGCTAGGACATTGAGATAGTTGTGATGGTCTCAATGGCCAGCTGAGGTGTATCTCATGTAGGTTCCCTGATCTGGCTGCTTCTTTTTTCCACCTCTTCCACTGCCAGTTTGTGGCCATTGCTGCTCATTCTTCCTTCAGCCTCTTCACAGAGTGCCCGTTCCCTGATGGCTTCGACACCACAGTCTTCCTCCACATCCTGGCTCTCTTCCTATACTTGTGCTATCGGACCTACGTTAGGGGAAAGCAGGAAAAGCTGGCTTAAAGGAAGTCAGAGAGGACAGTGAGCACAGTCTGATGAACGTGCACGTTCTCTGCTGCTTGTGGCGTGGTGTCAGGAAGAAAATGTATTTGGGGAGTGTGTGTGAGGCTCATGTCTTGCCTTCAAATATCCCAGGTTAGGGAGAAGAAAGGAATGATGTACGCTCAGGGATTAAGGAACTGAGGAGCACACTTAATTAAGCTGAGGCTGAGCTAAGCCAAGTAATCACCAGCGTAGCAGGCTTTGGGACATTTGCAACATAAGGTCTTTTTTCCTTCCATCTTTAACTCAGTGTCCAAGGTCTAGCAGCAAGCTACAACTCCTTGCCTCATTTCTTAGGCTGATCAGGGTTTCTTTGCATCCATAAAGGTATCTCAGCTTGGTGTTGCAGGTCAGGAAGGGTCGTGTGCCACCAGCCTGGAAATCAATGTCCAGGTAGCAGCAGCAGCCAGGAATCCCCAGGGACTGCAGGATGCACTCATCTGTACACTGCATCTCACCCAGTCCTGCTAAGGAAGCTCCTACTAGGACTGGGGGGAGTCTGATGGTTTAATTTCACATCAGTATAAGCAGGAAGGAAATTGGACATTGTGTTGTCTGGCTGGACAGGTGTCTTCACTGTCCTGAAGCTAAAGAAGGCATTATTAGCACTTTCATCCTAATAAGAAACTAGTGCAGTAAGAGTTACCATGTCCCATTGATGCCTTAGGCTTTAACTTTCATATTTTTCAAATCCTGTGTTGCTTAGTTTGTAACTTTGAAGTGTCTTGTAGCCTGTTAATTTCTGCTCTCTCATGCCAGTTAGACATAACAAAGCCTCTCCAGGCTTGCTCTTCAAGGACACCCAGATCGTCCTAGGTCCAAAAAGTATAAACCAAAAGCCTCTAGAGGGGGGCAAGCTTGGGAAAATTACATCATTAACTGAAGCTTTAATTGGAGAATTAACCCTGATATGCAAATGAACCAAACTTATAAAAGTGTGAAGAACTCGTGACCTGTCGTCCATCTTGGGGTCCATTTTGGCAGCAGCCTCTGGACTCCCCAGGGTGTACCTCTGAAGTCCCTTCAAATAAATACCTGTCTTTATTCCCTTACTCCTGTCTAGTCTCTGTTTTTAAGGTGGCCACTTCAGGCAGCACCATTTTCTGGTATATTTATTTGTCCTTGGTTGCTCTCATAACAATAGAGGATTTTAATGTATGAAGATACTTGGTATTGCTCCTTATAGATGCCACAATTGAACTAGAAAGAATAGATTAATGTTCCCTATTCATAACTTTTGTCCTCCAATTTATTATTTTTAATAGTGCTATTTTAAAATTTTGCTTCTCGTCAAACATAAAGAATTTAACACCATAAGCAGCCACCTCCACTACCTAATTGTATAAGAATTAATAAAAAATTTATAAAATCAATTTATTGGCTAGTGCAAAGCTGCATAGCTCCATTGACTTTAACACATCACTAACTGGCTTCTTTTTTTGCTCCTAAATCAATTACAACTAGAATTTGGCACTTATATTCATCTGCAGATTGTTAAATACTGTTAAAGTTTTGATGTGGTAGTGCTTTGAAAATCCTAATTAAACTACAAAGTGGTAATTATTGATTGAATTCTGCTCAGTTGATTAAAACAGGTATTAGAGAGTAGTGGTATTTTGTGAAACACCGAGGTGTTGAAGGAGAGGGTTAGAATCAGTGACATGGTGCATTGCCAAACCAAATCCACCTCAAATGTAAAGAAGTCCAACTCCACTGGGAATGCCCAGAGGACTAGAGCTGGCCTGAACCTAGTAAATGGGTGTACCCCAAAAAGCCCTGTGTGCCCTACACCAATCTGGAGTTGAGTGGATACAAAAAATAAATTCAACTTGTTCCTCACCTCTCCCTGTTCAAACCACAAACCTTTCCTTCAGCCCCTCCACACCCATGTGGAAGATAAAACAATATTCTGCCATTCCTCTCCCCCCTCCCCTTCACACTCATCCACAAAGGACTTGTTTACACTGTCACAAGGACACATCATAAACGTCCTTCCTCTGATTTGAGCAGTCTCTCTTCTGTTTGTCACTGGTGAGTATGAGAATCACTGCATCTGTGCTAGCTGGTTTTCTTCCTGTCAAATATTTTTCCATGCTAATTAATAAATAAATAGTGACCGTTTTGCATACTGGAATTCTACTTTTGTCAGAATTTTAACTAGCAAATCCCTGGGTGGGTCCTTCCTTCCTCCTTTAGTTTGGAAAGGCAGGAAAAGGGGATCTGCTGAGTATGTAACATACTGTACTCATGCAGAGGGTTTCCCCTGGGGTCTCTCCAGAGCTGAAGACTCAGTGCAAGTAAAGCTATTTCATTACTCCTGTCCACTTCATGATTCATTTATGGCCCTCTCCTGCTTAAACAATCAGTACATTTGGCCCTTTAGTTTTGTAGTAGAGCATTTCCTGCTGCTGGCTAAATTATCTGTGCTCACAAAGCAATCTAATGCTCTTTTTCCTATACATGAGTAGGTTTCAACCTCAGTTTCCCCTCACTTTAATGTTTTCAGAATGTAGTTACTAAGTTCACTCATAATTTTATACCAGAGTAAGCATCATGTATTTTGATTTTCCTTGATTCATGACTGCTTAAAAATTAGAAATGAGCACAAAATCTGAATGAGATTGCTCAATGCTTTTCCACTCTTAAAATATATGAATTTATAAACACACCATTTAGCTTTTTTTAAGGCAGCCTATGCAGCTTAATTTGTGTCTGTGTGTGACAGAGCAATGGATTCTGGAGTATCACGGGCCACACGGGTGGTAACAAAACATGAAAGTACAAATCTGTCACCTGACAGCTTGAAGTGACTGATCACCTAAATCAGACACCGCTGCCACCATTTGTTCTAGACATGAAACCTTTGATTGATTCCTGTCCCTCTTCCTCACAGCCTGAGTGAGTGGCCTGATCTTGAATAACAGCTTTTTGTTGGTGTGACTTCAGTGGCATAGGGTGAAAATGAAGTATTTTCAGTTGACTGATAAGGAGGGGTTAAGTTTGCCCAGAAACACCCCGCTTTCCATACAGGAACAGACACTGGCATGGAGCACAGCTGTTACAGAAGCACTGATGCAAGCAAAATTCACTCGTGAGAGTATTGGCACTGGCAGTGAAGACAAAGCTGCAGGGGAACAGCTGAGTGGCTCTGTAGGCTGCTCCTTCAGATTGCACTTGCTCGTCTTCATTCTCCTGTTTTAAAATCAGGTTATCCCAGTTGGAACTCTCC
Source organism: Falcunculus frontatus (assembly GCA_013398115.1). Lineage (NCBI taxonomy): Eukaryota > Metazoa > Chordata > Aves > Passeriformes > Falcunculus > Falcunculus frontatus. Next base: position 253,337 of record VZRV01003470.1, read on the forward strand.
ACCTGGGCCACCCAGTTGTGACAAAAACCCGAGAGCACAGCTACGTGCTCCTGGAATTTAACAGGGAATAAAGGCACCGGATGGGATTTCCCCTCGAAGGGTAAAGATTAAGGATTACACCACAGCAAAGCACTGGAAGTCAGAACGGGGTGGGGGGGAAGTTATAAATTGCAAGCTTGGATGGCTCATGCTGTCTGGTAGAGTCCAAAGCTTTGAGGATGAATTGAAAATATCCTGTCGCAGCTGGATTTGTGAAAAACCTCTGGGCCAAATGCTGATTCCACCACTATCAGTGACAAAGGCTGCAGATTCCTCTGGAAGGAGGCTGGCACAGCTGTGTGGAAAACAACACGCTCAGCTCCACAGCCCTGTTTGCTGGGAGCAGGCTGGAGTGTTATTCAATCTTCACAGATGACTTTTAAGGACACGGTGCTGTGTAAGTCCCCCCCCCTTACAAAATGTGGGTCATTAGACGTTCTCAGAGCAGTTTATGTGAACAAGATGTAAAGCAGAGTGTAAGTAGGCTGTTGAAATGAATAAGCTTGATATCTGCTAGTGCTCAGCATCTTTCCTGCTGTTCCAGTCAATGTAAATTATGGATGTTCTGATCAAATTACTTTTGAATTAACCAGACCATTTACTCAGTGCTTACTTTCCCTCTGAAGATAAATGAGAGGGAATCTCATTTTAATCAAAACAAAATACAGAAAAGAAAATCAATTACTATTTAATGTTTTTTCCATCCCTGTGTGATGGAAAGTTTCCAGAGGAACTTGGGCTTAAAATTGCAAAGCAATATAAAATGCAGGGACATGGTTGGGTTTTAGCTATTGGATTTTTTTTATATACTACCAGAAAATATGGCTCTGTGTGTTTTGGGTTTTTTTACGGCAAAAGAATTACTCTAACCAATTAAACAAGCAAAAGCGGAATACAGTAAATTGCTTTACCCAAAAAATAAAAAAATCTGTTGATACAGATGTAAACTACCTAGAAGCCAAACATTTAAAAAGATCACCCAGCCCTATATATAGAACAGAGTGAATGTGCTGAATTCATTAATGAATAGCTTCGTGGATTAGGGCTTGATAGATGGAGTGCTCACATCCAGATGTTTACTGTGATTTGTCAATGGCCTTGTACTTAATCCTCTTGGACAGGAAATACGAGTCTTTTCTCTGGGGTCTCCCCTGGGGACTGTGGCAGTCTCTCTCTCTGGCCTGAATCATCTCAACACGGGATCAGGCTGCCGAGGAATTAACCAAGTGGTGGAGGCACAGATTTGCCTTTAACCCCTTTGGTTTCCTCTCAGCTTCAGATGGTTTCCCCACCATCTGCCACACCCTCACTATTATTTGCTCAACACATAGAGAAGGAAAAAAAGGAGTCACCTGTGTCACCCTGGGGTCCTGTACCCACAAAATGTGCTGAAGGAGACACATGGAGTCCCATCAGCGCTGAGGAGGAGGACTGTGGGCAGCCTCAAGAGCTTGGTGTGCCTCTCCTCACCTCTCATTATCACATTTTTATTTTTGTGATGCTGCAACTCCCTGTCGGTGACAGGGATGGCCCAAGAGGGAGCATTTGTGAGAAGACTGGATGTCCCCAAGGTGTCCTTGGTCAGGGTACCAGAGGCTGTAGTGTGTGCACGAGTGTGTTTGGGTGCAGGTAGGTGAATGCAGCCCCTGCAGACCATCCCCATAGCTCATTTCTCAACGTGTGGGACCTCTCCATGGGATGGGTCTTTCATTTTGCTGTGGGACACTGAAGGACAGCTTCCAGCAGCCACACCTGCTATGGAATGGCACAGTGGGAGCTGGAGGGGCAGTGGGAGCTGCAGTGAATGCTAGGTTTTGGTGTGGATGTGCTGGAGTGTAAGGGACTGATTTCCTGTGCTCAGGGTAGGAAATACTTCTGGCTAAATCACAAGGATGGTGACAAATAAATTCTTTTCAGGGAGTGCCTGGTTAAAACATTAGTAGCACATCTCAGCACTATTCTTCCCTAGTCTGCATGTCATCCTTTCTCTCCAGTACCTTGTCTTTCTGCTGCTCTTCAAGAGACCGTTCAGGGTCTTTACACTGAGCTGAAAAAAATGAAGGCTATTAAATAAAAATTGTCCTTTAAAATTCCCTGCTTGGAGTAGATGTTCCTTCCCCTTTAACATCATCCTCCCACTTTCTCTTGTCCCTTTTCTCTGCTCTTCTTTTGTACCCACATATACAGACACCATAATAGATTCTCAGACCTTTTAAAGCTGCAAAAAAAGTAGTTACAAGTTACTCAAATGCTGTACAAGCAGCTGCATTTTTCTGATCTATCAATTAATAATGTACATTTTCTTCATAGGGTTTTCTGCGAGGCTTTCATCCAGGTGAATTTGGGCAAGTCTTTCTTTGCAGTTTAGCATAATGCCATCTGCCTTCAAATTCAGGACGTGAACACTGCAATTTGATATTTAGACTGGCTAGAAACTTGAACTTAAATTCAGCGTGGTTCCTCCCAGGCATCCCCTGTTGTTGATGAAGGAATGGCAGAATGGATACAACCATCTGAGAGGGAGCAGTTACTGCTGTACACTTTATTCTGCTCTGTGTGGTGCCCACCACCACAGATGTCTGAGGATGTTTTCTCCTCAAATAAATGGTTATTCCTGAGGCAATGTTTCAAGGGAGAATGCCTTGCACTACAGGAGCTGACAGAGTTGGAAAACCAGAACAGTTTTCAGGTGTGCAAGCCCTTCTCTGGTTGTAATCCCTGATATGCACTGGGAGCAGATCAGCCACTCCTTGTTGGGGTGCACAGGTGTGTGTGTCTGTATTTATTGTGGGTTTTGCTAGTCCCAAAGGGTGTTATCCTACATTTTGCAGGTTTAATATATAATTCCATCAAATACCTGTAAATCAAAGGGCCGTTATTTTCAAATTAGAACTTATTTTCCAGATAATTTTCCTTCTACAAATTACTTGTGTGAGTAAAGCAGTCCTTTACTTCACTGGCATGGTGGCAAAACAGGTTAGCAATTCTGTGCTTAGTTCTCGGATATAAAGTGAAAGCCACCACTTACAGAAACCGCTTAATACAATTATGGTTTTCTATTTTGGCACTGCTTTTAATATCTTTGGGCATATTTCATACACAGAGGTAATGTTTTACGTTAAGGGAACACCACTAGTCACACTGAATCTAGATGAAGTGTTTGATGGAGCTATGAGCAGTAACGTAAGGACGTAGGAAAAAATGTCACTGCAGTGATGCCAACTGGAAGGCAAAATGGTCACACTCAGTTTTGTTAGAAGACCAGAAACTCCTCAAGACCGGAGTGGTATTTATCCCTACAGGTTCGAATCCTACAGTATTTATATACATATTTAGTGTATTCCCCTGCAGACCTTGAATAGAATGGATGAGTTCATGGCTTGAAAGTAAGATCTTAGCATCGATTGTATTAGTGAAGTGTAATTGAAGTAATTGTGTAAAGCTGCTTGCTTTTCTCTAATAAAATGTGCATGTACTGAAATGTTTCAGCCTTGGATGTGGGTTTAAGAGTGCGTCAACGGGAAAGTGTTTGCAAATGTTAACATGAAAGTAGCATGGCAGAATTGTCGTTCGCTGGCTTGGGAAGCACCTTTTGGAGCTAATTCAGCGAGAAACTCGAGGGAGCAGGAGCGGGGAGAGCAAACGCAAAGCGGAAAAAAAAAATACCCAATCCCTTCCTTTGTTCTTATTCCGCTGGGGAATGGGGAGAGGGGGGGGGACACACGCCAAGAGGCGCCAGGAATCCCCGGGGCTTTCAGTTCTGATTTTCATTAGAGGTGAGCGGGGGTTTGCAGCCAGAGCGCTCGCTGCGCGCAATCCCTTTAGCGAGCAAATCCACGCGCGGGGGCCGCTCCGTAATCCCCCGGCGCGGCGGGGGCGCGGGCTGCGGAGCGGAGAGCGCCGTGCCCCGCGCCCTCCGGGCCGGAGAGCGGCCCCAGCCCCCTGCCCAGGTGCAGGTACCGCCGGCGCCGGGCTTCCAGCACCTCCGGAGCGGTGCCCTCGCCGCGTATCCCCCTTCCCGGCACCTGTGGGCATCCCCACGGTCGGGCCCCGCTGCCCGAGCGCGTCCGCGCCCCGACGCGCAGCCCCTCGGCGGGGCGGGGGGGGGCGGGGGGCGTGGGGGGGCGGCCTCCCGGCTCCCCGGG
>VZRV01003470.1:257904-271827 GCA_013398115.1 Falcunculus frontatus
CCGCGGCCGCCGCCCCGCGCCCCGCGCCCCGCCGCGGACATGGGGCCGCCGGAGGAAGGGGGACACCGCCGGGGCATGGCCATGGCGGCGGCGGGCGACGAGGAGGAGGAGGCGGCGGCGGCGGCGGCGAACCCGGGAGCTATGCACCACCAGCGTGTGCTCATCAACATCTCGGGGCTGCGCTTCGAGACGCAGCTGGGCACCCTCAACCAGTTCCCCGACACGCTGCTGGGAGACCCCGACAAGCGCATTCGCTACTTCGACCCGCTCCGCAACGAGTACTTCTTCGACCGCAACCGGCCCAGCTTCGACGGCATCCTCTACTTCTACCAGTCCGGGGGCAAGCTCCGCCGGCCCGTCAATGTCTCCATCGACGTCTTCGCCGACGAGATCCGCTTCTACCAGCTGGGTGAGGAGGCCATGGAGCGCTTCCGGGAGGACGAGGGCTTCATCCAAGAGGAGGAGAAGCCTCTGCCCCGCAATGAGTTCCAGCGCCAGGTCTGGCTCATCTTTGAGTACCCCGAGAGCTCCAGCTCAGCCCGGGCCATCGCCATCGTCTCCGTGCTGGTCATCCTCATCTCCATCGTCATCTTCTGCCTGGAGACCCTGCCCGAGTTCAGGGACGAGAGGGAGCTGCCCGTACCCCTGCCCCCACAAGGTGGAGGTTTGAATGGCACGCCCGGGGACTCCCCACCCATGCAGCCACCCAGTAGCCTGGCTGACCCCTTCTTCATCATCGAGACCACCTGTGTGATCTGGTTCACCTTCGAGCTCCTGGTGCGCTTCTTCGCCTGCCCCAGCAAGCCCGAGTTCTCCCGCAACATCATGAACATCATCGACATCGTGGCCATCATCCCCTACTTCATCACCCTGGGCACCGAGCTGGCCCAGCAGCAGCAGCCCGGGGCTGGCAGTAGCAATGGGGGTGGGGGCCAGCAGCAAGCCATGTCCCTGGCCATCCTCAGAGTCATCCGCCTGGTCAGAGTCTTCAGGATCTTCAAGCTCTCCAGGCACTCCAAGGGGCTGCAGATCTTGGGACAGACTTTGAAAGCCAGCATGAGGGAGCTGGGCCTCCTCATCTTCTTCCTCTTCATCGGGGTGATCCTCTTCTCCAGTGCTGTCTACTTTGCTGAGGCCGATGACCCCGAGTCTCATTTCTCCAGCATCCCTGATGCTTTCTGGTGGGCAGTGGTAACCATGACCACTGTGGGCTATGGGGACATGAGACCTGTTACCGTGGGGGGCAAGATTGTGGGCTCCTTGTGTGCCATCGCTGGTGTGCTCACCATTGCCCTGCCTGTCCCTGTCATCGTGTCCAACTTCAACTACTTCTACCACCGAGAGACTGACCACGAAGAGCAGGCTATCCTCAAAGATGAACACAGTAGTGCTCAGGGCAGCACTGCGGGGGGAGAAGTGAAGAGAAGACCCAGTAACAACTCTCTGAACAAATCTGTTGTGCACTTGGAAAACAGTGAGGAGTTCAACAATGGCACCAGCTCCTTAGAGAAAGCCAATATCAAAGCGAAAAGTAACGTAGATCTCAGAAAATCCCTCTATGCTCTCTGTCTGGACACCAATAGGGAAACAGACCTGTGAGGAGAGGAGAGAGTTAGAGTTCAGAGGCGCAGAAGGATTTTCTGGTGTCAGGAACTTGCTACTATAATTATTCTTTTAGTACCAATTAGTTTTTTAAGTCAGGCTGTATTTTTTAAATTGATCACTGTCCTGAGCAGTCCTCCAGGAATACATGTTTTTATGTTCTTTTTCCATGACACAAAGGGTCACCTATTTTTAAAATAGACTAAGAATAAGCTACGCTCCATGATGCAAGAGCTGGTAAATTATGACAGTGAAAAATCTAATTTGTAGAAACTTATTTTAGCAAATGGTCATCGGTTTTAAATGGGTAATTTGTAACCAGTTCAGTTGCTCCAAGTTTAGTATAAAGAACTGGGGGATGTGTGTGGAGAATGAATGGATTGGGGATGGGAGGGGGGAGGTTGAAGGGTTTTGTACTGTAGTTTCAAATTGAAATTATTCAAATATATTTTGTATCTGTATGACTGTATTTATGGTTGAAAGGAGATTTCTTATTCCTGTGAAATATGATATCATAAAAGCACTAGGAACATTAGCAGATCAGCACTTTCTGAGTTTTCCACTTGTGATCAGTACAGATCTGGTTATCTTGTATGTGAAGTGAATTTGGTGCTTTGAACCCTAGAGCAGAAAACTGCTGTTGTCATTGATATGTTAGTTTCTTGTGAGCCTTAAATTATTAAATATTGTAGATATACTTCTTTATAAATAATTTTATTAATTACCTTCCTGTTTCAGAATTTCTAAGTAATTCAGTCATGTGCTTACTGGCCCCACTCAAAAAAGTATGTGCAGCTTTCTTTCTTTTTTTTTTTTTTTTGTAGTTTTACAGTTTTATACCTTTGTTATATTTTTGAGACCGAAAGGAAAAAATACACTGTCTGCTGTTACTGGTTTCAATCCAGTGCACAACAGATCAAAAGCGATCTGAACAGATTTTCAAGTGCACAACAGATCAAAAACGTGAGGGAGTGGATAGGCACAAGAAGAAAGTAGAATATTGAGTGCAATATCTGCAAAACTGTTTTCATTGTACGCTCCAGATTCCTTGGGCGTGTGTATCAGTCACCTCTATGTATCCACACACCATTCGTGTACACAGTTCACTGGTTTTAGTTACCGCAGACCGGGAGTGGATGGCACTTGAGGAGTCGAACGTGCCGTGCTGCTTAAATAACCATTGCGTGGCTTTTCTCTTGGACACGGATGGAAAGCACCGTCTTTTCATCAAAACACACCCCTGGTTTCTTTTATTTCCAAACAAAACCTTCTCAGCGCTGTGGATTTTTACAGTTGAGGTGGTGTTGAGAGACGAGTGACACATTACCTTCGTCGAGATCACAGCTTACTCTGAAGACCGACACAAAGTTGCTCTTTTAGCTCTAAGAGCCGTGTTACCATTTCTCTTGCAAAGGACATTTCTGTTTCCCCCTCCGAGCTCTGTTTTATTGCTGAAGGATGTTCCATGCCTTTCCCACATTCTGTGGCACAGCAAGAGTAGCAGAAAAGAGAAGGCTTGATTGTCAACATTGCTCAAGGTTTGTTTCTAACAAATTTTCTAATATAAGTAAGTGCTCAGCTGGGATTATAATTTATTCAAGTACCTCATCTATGTCCTGAGATAAATGGAGATGAGCTTTGCAGAGCAGCTCTCTGACATTCTCTCCCCCAGAGACAAACGCTGCTTTCCTGTCCCTGACCGTGCTCTTTAATGATAATGCCCAAATGCATGATGATTTTTTCCTTCCTAGTCAGTAAAATAAGTGCCAAGCAAGTCATACTTTTCATGAACAGAGCGCTCAGCCCAAAACGCGGGGCTGAGGGGAAGGAATTTGAATCTCATAATAGAGAACAGCATCTTCCACAATGATTTTAGGATTTTAGGTGTTGGTTTCTTGGTTTGCTTGCTTGTTTATTTAAATGGGGAGTGAGGCTGTAATACGCTGAGGAGCTGCCTGAAACGAGACTGACAGGAGAAGTGCCCAGTGCAGCTGCACTCCAGACTCAGGGAGATCTCCAGTTTGCTTTGGTGGGAGTTGTTGCATCAGGGGGAAGTGCAGAATCAGTTCGTTGGTGAGGCTGAATCTCAGATGAAACAAAGAAGTGTTGTAACTCCGCTGCACGTGCTGAGATCTAGGTCACTGATGGGCTTTGGGGTAAGGCTTTTTTCTCAGACAAGTGGTTTGATTTGCTCTCAGTGATGGCATCCGTCTGACTCACCTGAATAAGCACCAAACAATTGCAGCAAGTCTTTCAGGATAAAGTTTTGGGGTGGTCTTTCTCCAACTACTACTCCCACCTTCCTGACCCCCAGAGTTTCCAACTGTGTGTTGTGTCGGATTGGGCTGTCAGCTCCTCAGAGCGGGGGCATTGTGTCCACACAGCCACTTGTACATCCCTGTGTAAGGATTTTGGGGATCTGGATTACATCTCTGTAGTTATTATAGGAAGCCGATGTAGGTGAAAGCAGATCAGGGCTGTGGGGAGTGGGTCAAGCTGATGTTGGTGACACAAAGGGAAGGCCTGGTCTTCCTCCTTCCTTTTCAGTTTTCTTCTTCCCACCGTGTGTCCTTTTGTTGCTTGCACTGAACTGGTTCTCTCCTCGTGGAAGTACAACTGCAAGGGCTTCCTTCTCTTCCTGGCCTGAGCTCACTCATCTGACAGGAAATTAAATGCAACATCAACAAGGTAGATCTTTTCCTGCCAAATTAGTGAGTTGGAAGGCAAGTTGAGTGGCAGAGCCGGTGCAAGGAAGGGGTGGAGAAGGTCAGTGGTGTGGGGAAGTGAGGAAGTAAGGAGTGAAATCCTCACTCCTCAGTGGCAGTGAACTGTGACATTATCATGAACTGTGACATTATCATGAACTGTGACATTATCACGACTGCTTGTTGAACCCTACTTCATGGTTGCAGAGGTACCACAGGACTGAGTCCAGCAAGGTGCTGAGGGCCTTTAACTTCCCACGGGAGCCAGGCTGCAAAATTCAGCTCTGGATTACGGTGTATAGAATCATGGAATGGTGTTGGTTGGAAGGGACTTTAAAGATCATCTCATTCCAACCCTCTGCCATGGGCAGGGACACCTTCCACTAGACCAGGTTCCAAGCATCCAGAGCTTTTCTGGGCAACCTGTGCCAGGGCCTCACCACCCTCACAGGAAAGAATTTTTTCTAATGTCTAATATGTCCCTGCTACAACTGAGAGTAGGGTTTGTCCCAACCAAAACCAAGCCTAGTGAGAGCAAAATACCCTGAGTGCTGCACAGGGTTCCACGCGAGGTTGTCAAGTCATTCTTCAGCCTCCAGTTTGAATATGCTGTGTTTTTCCATAACAGAACAACAGAACTTTCCAACAGAAAGAAAACAAATTATTCTCAAAATCTGGTTAAAAATATTTGTTTGGCTTGGGTTTCTAAACAGTTGTTAAGCACAGTTCAGGCAAATTCGGCTTTGGCACCTTTAAAAATAAATGCATAACTTCTATTAGCTTACAGGGCAGTAAAGGATTTGCTTTCTAATGAGAGGTGCTGCTGCCAAACACTGAGTAATGTGACCAGAAACATGGTCAGAGCCCAGTTCAGCAGAGCATTTGCCATGGACATGTGCTTAAAGCAGCACAATTTACAGCAGGTGCTGTAGATGCACTGATCTTTATGATTTTGAGGTTTGAGATCATGAGTTCGACTCGGATGTCCCTTGTGGGTCCCTTCCAGCTCAGGGTATTCTTTGATTCTCTGATGGTTATTTAAAGATGTGTTATAAACTGGGCTGAAAACTTGGAGCCATTGGTTCCCCTTGGATTTTGGGGCAAATAGGGGGTATGTGGTACAGTCACGTAATGTGCTGATGCAAATTCGTGCTGCAAAAGAGTGTGAGAGACAAGTGAATCCCTCCAAGAAGGCTCCTGGAAATGTGAGACAGAAAGAGAGTTTTCTCTTCCAGACCCATCACAAGAAGGAAATATGTCTTAACCACTACTGATTTTATGTTAGCTGACCTGGAATGAACAGCAAGCTGAATCAAACCTCTTTGCCATATCAAAAACATCAAGATATCGGAGCTTAATGAATAGCAAACCATTGCAGACATAAAAAACCCCAAACAAACCCAGCCAAACAACAAACCAACACTTTTTTGTAAGCTCTTTTGGCTAGGAGCTGCAACAGAGAAGCTCCCTCACCCCACACATGCCATAGTTGTTAATGGCTTGGCCTCTCACGTGGGACACTGTGCACTAAAATGCATTCTTGGGGGTGCTGAAGTGAATGTTCATTTGGGTCACCAGTAATGTAAGTTTAGTTTGCTTGGCCTGGCCCCAAGGGGAGCCTACATTTCCATTTTACTTTTCCATCATCCTAAAAAACGATAAAACAGTAGCAAGCAGTTACATAACACCATTCATCTCCCGGAGCTCTGTGAACAATTGTTCCATGCTCCGTGTACAGGCAGGGTAAACAAAAGGCTGTGCAAGGGGAGACCAAGCCTTTCAAAGGGGGAGAGGGCTCAGAGAGGCACAAATAGGAGTGGGCTTGGCTGGACTGGGAGGTCTAAAATGAGGATCTCAGGGAAGAGAGATTCCCCCTGTGGTCTCTTGCATGGCTCTGAGTGGCTCTGCAGGCAAGGACTGGGTGCCAGCAGCTGTGCACTGTGACCCATCTGGTGGGGTCACTGAACACAGAGGGGACTTAATGCTGCTCTGGGTGGCCCCAACAAATCCCTCTTTTGTGTGCTCTTTTCATTTGGGCTCTGTAAGGAGAATGTGGCATTTCTACTGGCTGTTCCCTGGCCTCTCCAGCTGCAGCCACTGCTGGTCTGGTGGAGGTGGTGCTGGTGGGGGCCATGGAGCTGCAGTGCACTGAGCCATTCTCCAGGCACTGCACTTCACCTCCCATCAGGGAACGAAGCACATGTCAGAGCACTCTCAGTGGGAGATACGTGTGTGCACAAAAGGTCTGGCTCTTCTGAAACCTGTGACAGAATCACCGAGGTTGGAAAAGACCTCCAAGGTCAGCAAGTCCAACCTGTGACCGAACACCACTTTGTCAACTGAACCAGAGCACTGAGTGCCTCGTCCAGTTGCTTCTTGAACACTTCCAAGGATGGTGACTCCACCACCTCCCTGGGCAGCACCTTCCAATGCCTGACAACCTTTTCTGTGAAGAAATTCTCCTTCCTGATCCGTGCCAGTGAAGCTGGTGCTGAGGTCAAATGAGGAGAGCATTTAGTGGCACGTGACAGTGCCACTGAGCCATGGCAAGGCACGAGCTGCCTCGCTGACATCTGATCCAGCCATTTAGCAAGATGCCATGAACAGGAGTGAAATTTGGCTGGGGCCTCCAGGGCGGTTGCTGCCATATTTAGGGAATAATGGAAGGAGGGCTTCAAGCACCTCATCAAGACTTTGGCTTTGCCACTTGGCCAGTGGTGGGATCGGAATGTTGTGTGGCAGGCAGTGTGGGGAAATAACGAGGTTGATCCCATGCAGGGCAGAGGGGAAGCAAGGAAACTGGGAGATGAAGCTCTAACAGCATCTGCCTGCCTTTGGTGTAGCTTTAGCCATGTCACTGTGTGACCACCAGCCTCACTCCATAGCTACAAATGTCCAAAAAATGAAATAGAAAAGGTTTTTATAATAATATAGCCTATGACCAATTAAAATAATGGTTCCCAAATCATTCTGCCAACATTTATGCTGTATGCAGCACCACTAAATATTTTTTAGATTGTGCCATTTAGTCTTTTTGTAGCTTCTGTAATGTTTGTTTTTTGGTTGGTTTTTTTGTAGTTTTTTGGTATTTTTTAAACTTTCTTTCTGTATGCATTAACTGGTCCCGAGTTCTCCTTGCCAGCTTGTTAAAGTTCTGTTTCTCTGGCCTAAATTTGGGACCTCAGGGTGCTGATACTCTTCAGCGGACCTGGGTTGTGCCATCTGACATCAGTGTGTCCGTTCATAGGAGGAATAAACAGAGAAACTCTCCAGTAACTCTGTGGGCCCATTGACCAGACCATACCTAATATTTGTATGATGAAATATTGTGAAAAATGTGGGTATAGTAGCCATTGAAATAATATGAAATAAGAAGTTTTATGTTGATTGGAATACAAAAAAAGTAAAGCTGATAATGATATGACTAAAGAATTAATTGGAATTAGAAGTTGCAAAGAGAAATACCAACTTGTTTAAAGAAAAAGAAGGCTTCAAACTGACAGAAAGTAGGTTTAGATTGGATATTAGGCAGAAATTCTTCATTGTGAGGGTGCTGAGGCCCTGGCACAAGTTGCCCAGAGAAGCTGTGGATGCCTCGGAAATGACCTGATCTAATAGTAAAATGGATAACCTTCCTAGCTGGCAACAAAGTGTTTTCACTAGAGCCTGGGCTTCCTAGCACACAGCCTTGATGGTTACTGCAGAACTCATAGTTTTCCAGACAGAATTTAGAATTTACCAAAAGTCATCTGCAAGTTGTCTCCTGTATTAGTAATTCACAGTCATCAGGGGGATGTTCTGAAATAAATCAGTGTAGGTTTTAACACTTGATTGACAGGAAGAAGAGAAAAAAGAAAGCTATATCTTATTTCTGTGCCTCAACTATTGTGTGCCATGGAAATTGCCATTTGCAATTTTGTGGAAAACAGCTGTGGTTGTCTTAAAATTGACATTGGAAAGAATGTTGTTGGAGAAAGCCACCTTGGGTGGAAACAGGTAATAATTTCCCTCTCAAGACAGTGGTGATTCTGACCTTCTCTAGTTTGCTGACAAAGCCAGTTTGGAGATAAATGTTGAAATATATGGTCTCTTCTCTCAAATCCCATCTCCAGCCCTCGCCAGGAGTGGTGGTTTCCTCACTCCTGTGGGTGAGGAGTGCAATGAAACCTTGCAGCTCTTCTCATGACAATGCAGTTGCACAATAAATACTCATGTCAGGGTTGATGTTTCTATGAAGATGCTGGAGGAAAATGTGTGATTTAAATAGACTACATTGGTCTAAGGCTCTGGTGTGTACAAGGAGCAGGTAGAATTTCTTCCTTTGCATGATTTCACTCCAGTGTCCTAGCATGTAGTAATTCCCCCCAAAAATATCACAAATCCGTATCAGGGTTTGCTTTGCTCTCTTCAGTTAGTAGAGATTAGTTACATTATGCCTTAATTCTCTCAAGCAAGTTCAACACATTTAAAACCTCTTCCTCTCCCTCCTCCCTACTTAATTGAAGGTAGAAATATCTGTGATTGGGGAGGTGAAAAATTATTTGAATTATTTAAGCAATGCAGCCTTATAATTTTTTTTTTCTGCCTTGCTTAAAATGATCTGAAAATTTAATGGGGTGTGATTGAATGTGATTCATTTAACATGAATTTGCAGAGCAAATTGTATGAGTTTCTCAGTTCAGCAAACACTGTAATTTTCGAGGCAGTGCTGCACAAGGGGGTTGTTTAAAGGAAGGTTATTGTGAAAACGCGTGGTGTTTTATTATGCAAGAGAATGATGCAAGGAAGCAGGGAGTCTGGAGGGTGACAAAGCTTGTTCTGGGAAGGAATGCCCTCTAGCTTGAGCTTAGCCACTGTGCTTTGAAGGAGACAGTGTTCCTTGGGCCAAACAGGAAGCAAAGGGAAGAGCAGGAGTCCACAGCTGAGATACCAGGGCATTTGACTGAGAAAGGGATGGTGGCTCCCACAGTTGTGTCTGGATTTCAGCCACTGGGCAAAATACCTGCACAGTATCCCATAGGGTCATCTTTTAAAAGTCTGCTCAGTGCATTGAAAGGATACAGGTACCTGCCTTTAGGAGAATGTGCTAAAGTGTGGATCCAAGGCAGGCACTGGCATCTTCCTGCAGGCCTGGCAGAGTAAGGTCCAGCAACCAACAAAATTTTGGTGAGATTCCCATTCCCCACTTGTCTCCCAGAGTGTCTCCATCTCAGTGGTGCATACTGTCAATGGAGCAGAGGCTGAGGAGTGCAGAATTCTGGAGCACAAGAGAGAAATCTCTCTGGAAGGCTTGGAAACACTGGGCATTTCAAAATAGAATTTCCACTGCTCCTTGCTAGTGGAAAATGGGGTAGCTCTGTTCTTAAAAAGGAAGCTGGATATTCCACTGAGGGGGAGATACAAATTCTCATAGACATCCTGACTGCATCTATATTAGAAAACGAAATGTGCCCAGGACCATTCCCTGGCTCTGAGGCCAGCTGGCAGGAGACAGGCTGTGCTCGTGCTGCCAGAGGCTCCCTCTGAAACAAGGTGTTCAGCACTCAGCCTGCTGGGCTCCCTTCCTGGCCTCTGCTCATTCCCACATCGTGCCTAGGAAGTATTTTGGGAGAAAGTGCTTGGGTACAGACTTACCAGTGTGCCTGGAGCCTTTAAGTGTAGTTGATTGTGATTAATTTCCTGGGAACAGTTCCCTCAAACTCTTGAGGTGGCAGGTGTAGATACAGCCCTGCTCTGATGCCTCTTGCCCTCAGGAGATTTTTGGGGTATCTTAAAAGCTTTACACATTTCCCCCTATTGGCACATTCTTAAACAATAATCAGTCTCTATTCACTGAGCACAGTTATTCCTGCCAAAATCTGTTCCCATCTAATTCTGCTTCCACCTGCACTCATCTATATGCAGCTCTACTAAAAATCACCACACTCTTCCAGCTGCACACAGAGGAGCACAAGTGGATCTGACAGTGAGAAGGGGATACCGTTGCTTTGGGTTTTGGCTGATTTTCCTGTTTGCCTGGCCCTGGTGTAGGCTGTACCTTGTGTTCCCATCACTGCATCTTCTAACTCTGCTCAGAATTCCAGTTGAGGCCCTGGTGGCCGAGCACATCCCCTGGTCTTGCTATCCAGCAGGATGCACCTGGAAATAACTGGAAATTTGAAAAAAAAAACCAAATAAAAAATAAGGAAGAGGTGGGGACACACTGCATTCTAGTGCTGTAGAAACCACAGACCACCCAGCACAGGCAGGAAATGGACCAGCACTAGAATTCTTCTGTAGCTTCGAGGTGAGCCTCCATGCCAGTGGTCCCCAGAGACTGGAACATGAGTTAAATTCAGTCAGAGGGAGAAGAAAAGGTGCATATCTAGAAGTAAACTTCCATTTAAAATCTCTTCTATAATCCATGGGTCTTGACAGTTCTAACTACAGTAGTTTAAGATGTCAGTGCTGTCAACCACCCCAAGAAGGGGGTGAGAAGTAAGTCCCTCTGAAGGGACCCCTAAGGACAGGTGAACCTATTGATGGGATTTCTCCTTCAGCAGAGGAGTCGGCACGTGGTTTAGTGTGGGTGTCATACAGAAAAGACCACCAGAATGTGGAGTTTGGAATGCTGAGGTGCACCACCTGGGAAAAAGTGATGGAACTTTTTGTGTCCGGGTATCACTCCTTGAGGTCTGTTTCAATGAGTAAGGCTGACAACTCTGTTTATTGTATTTATGAGTTAATATTTAGAGACAGGACACACAGTGAAAATGCACATGTAGAAAACAGGAATATTTGCAAGAAAGCAAAAGCGTAATTCAGGTGCCAAACACATCTTGGAGGTGAGCAAATGCAATCATCATCATCAGAGCCAGTAAGGGGAGGAGGGCTTTCTAATTATTTCCCCAAGGGAGAGCAGTTGTAAAGTCATTTTTGCAGCATTCATGGAAATATATATTTAAAATATTTCAGAAGGACGCCCTGCACTCTGTTCACTCTGTAGCTGCAGATTAGTCCTACTGAAGTCAACTGGATTCCATTCCAGGAATCCTGCTCAGATAGACTTGAGCTCTGTAGTCATAGCCTTTGTTTTGCTTGACTCCTGACAGCCCAAATTAAATGGAGATCTCTCTTAACAGTGAGGGAATGCTGACGGCATGTGCTGTGGGCACGGTGTGGAAGCAACATCACTTCTTGCCTGGACTCAGCGCGGCCAAATGGCAGCATGGCCTGTCTTGGCTGCACTCATCTCTCAGGCGAGGCAGGTGATGCTGGGGAGGGGTGTGAAGGGTCCGAATTTGGAAGAGAAAATAATCAGAGGCTGATGACTGGAACAAAATGCTCAAGCCAAAATGCTTTCTCCCCAGGGAAGCTCTCCCACAGTCAGATGCAGTGTTGTTTAGCTGTCTGGATTTCATTCCAGGACTGCACATGGCTCTTAAGGTCCTGCCTGGGACTTTTTTTTTTGTCTGCTGTTGGGTAGCAAACCCAAACAAACAGGAAATCAGGCCTGAACAGGAATCTCACATATCATCCACATCTCATCCCTGTAAAACCCATACCCATTCTCTTGTCTGATTTTCTAATTGAATCATCATCAGTGTAAAATCACACTGTAAAATTTCCTCCTCTCGTTTGGAGGGAGCCCAGAGGCAGGAGCCAGTGTAACATACTTTGAATTTGTTTTCCTTTTTAGAAGGGGCTTGCATTTTGGATATTTTTTTTCCCGGGCTAATGTACATCTGATGTCAGGCTCCTCAGATGAGAATGGTTAGACTGGCGTTGACATTTTTAGAAATATGTGCGAATGGAAAAATATCCTGGGAGTGCTGCCAATGGCTGATTTTGTAAAGTTTTAGTCTCTGTTGGATAGGAACCATGAGCCAAGCACCTGTGCTGAAAAGAAGCCTTACTCATAAAGTGTCTTACTCAGGTGTGTGCCACACATGCCTTCTCAATTTAGGGAGAGGGCAGGAGTGAATTTCAGCAGGCTGTGACTCAGCTGGGCAATATTCAATTCCCCTTTCTGATCAGATGACAAACAGCCAATTAGCATCTTGCCCAAAGGGAGGAACAGCGACAGGAAAAGTTCCTGGCAAAAAATGGATTTTTCAAGGTTTAACCGTGAAGGTAAGGAAGCAGTGCAGACAAATCTGCCTGCCCTGTGGCTGTTCCTTCCAGTTTGGTGCTGGCATGACTGGGACAAGACAGTGTAGAGCTGAGCTGGTTTGCAGTGAACCAAACCTGCAGCTTTCTAATTCCCGGCGCGGTGGTGGAATTTGGAGGATGAGTGCAGCTGATTGGTGGTGCTGTGACTGTCAGCAATTTTTACAGGATTTGGGGGGGCTCGTGTTTGCTGCCTCATCAGAGCAAATGCCCTGTTAGCAGATGGCTCACGCTGAGCGAGCAGGGGGTGGCACGGGGGTTCGGCCGGAGCAGGACGTGCTCTGAGGGTGCAGCATCAGCTCTCTGGGAACAGAGCAGCTCTGTCTCCAGCCAGGGCTCCAGCCAGCCCCTGCTGAGCTGCTGGCTCTGGATTGCAGTGGGAGCCTGGAGCTGGTGCTTTTCACTGAGGCCAGGCAGCGCTCAGGGAGTGGCAGGGTCCTGCAGCTCCAGCAGAGCTCTGTGCTGAGCCTGCCCTGCTGCCTGGGAGCCTCTGGGCACGGGGAGGATCAGGATGTGCTGAGCTGCCCCTGGCTCGGTGCTCCACAGAGCCAGCACGGCTCTCCTTCAGCTTTGGTGGGCTCATCAGCCATCCCTGGACAGTGGCAGGGTGTTTTTGTGCACAGCATCCTTCTCCCATCCCTCTTTCTCTTCTGCAGGCTCAGCAGGCTCTGCCTCATCATCATCTCCCTCCTGATTTCTCTACTCCAGGCCGGGTGGATGTGGCTGTGCCTGGTGCTCCCTACTGAACAGGGCCAGTCCTCTTCAACATATTTACCAACCACCTGGATGCAGGAGTTGAATGCACCTTCAGCAGGGTTGCTGGTGATGCCAATATGTGCCATGGAGTACGTGTTCTGGCCCTGGCAGGGCTCCCAGGGTTGGCTTGTGTTGGGGATGATTCCCCACACAGGGACACTGTGGCCTTAGCAGGAAGTTTGGGTACAGCTATTTCCACACATGGTTGGCTCTGTGGAGCACCACAGAAATAGGATTGTATCAGCTCTGCAGACAGCAGTGCCTTGAACTGAGCTGGGTTCAGTCTGGAGAAGGGTTTGGTGGTTTTTTAGTCACTGTTTTGTTCATCAGTAACTTTTGAACTTGTTAGTTCATTTACAACCGAATTCGGCAAAAGGACACTGGCCTTGAAGAAGATAACTTCTTTTTACAGCTTTTGGAAAGGTAGCTGGCTGCTTTGGGGGAAAGAAAGACTGGAATTAAAACTGCTTCTCTTAGGCAAAGCTGTGGCATGAGCTGTCCTAAACTGTTGCTCTATCAACACAGGAGAGACTGAGGTGTGTTACCAGACTTCTCTGAAGTGCTGCAAATGCTGATTAGGTGGGATTTACAGGATAACGGCAAGAAGCAGAGTTGTGCTTAGAAATAAGGCAAACAGCAGCTTGTATCTTGAGGCAGAGTTCCCTTCCTTCCTTCCTTCCTTCCCTTCCTTCCTTCCTTCCTTCCTTCCTTC
>VZRV01003470.1:271980-300898 GCA_013398115.1 Falcunculus frontatus
TTCCTTCCCTCCTTCCTTCCTTCCTTCCTTCCTTCCTTCCTTCCTTCCTCCCTCCCTCCGTCCCTTCCTCCTTCACAAGCTGAGGAGAGAAAACCTTGAGTTTAAAGCTCATACCCTTTTCTGCTGCACTGCACTGGTGAGCTTGGAGAGGCAGGAGGAAGAGAGGGAAGGCTTTACCAGGGAAGAGTTTACAAGAAGAATGGATCTTTACTACTGGACTTTAAATAGACTGGGTTTAAGTCCTCCTTTAGGAAACCTGCACAGGATCAGTACTGTCTGCAGCTCTCTTACCTCCTGGAGCTGAGAAATATCTAATTTTATTTGTTTTTCAAGGCATGGGGCACAGCAAAAGAGTTGGTTGATTCTTCCCTACCCAATTTCCATACACATTATGCCCACTGACTGGTGGCATTTGCTGTAGGACTTCTGGACTGACTTGAGAATGGACAGGAAGGAAAGCAAAGCATTATCACTGTGCCATGTTAAGACTGGAACTGAAAGCAGGAGTGAGCTGTAGATAACTTTCCCCAGACCACACAGTGCTGGGCTGCAGAAGAGTAGGGCCCATTTCCTGATGGGGAGGCCAATACCTAAACCTTAAGGACCACATGGCCACACTTCATGCCCACATATTTCATAGACATAAGCTAACATGAAACTGTAAAGTTATTTACAATCGTGTTTATCACTCTGATCCCCAGACTTTACCCTTGTGGTCTAGCCAATGCAATCAGTTTTGTTTACATTCTCAGACTGTGCTCCTCACTGATTCTCTGGATGAGACCCTTCCAACGATGCCATATCAAATGTGGCTCGTAGCCCTCACGTATTGGCTCTCTGTGAGCAGCGAAGCTGCTGAGGGTTTTAAAAAGAAAATATAGGTACATATATATTAGCAATGTGTGATTTCTGAAAAGAAAGTACATTTCAGAGCTGTCCTTTGTCCTCAAAACTTTGGCCCCTGAAGGAAGTGTCATTTCCTGGTCTCTTATGGTGGGAGGGTTTGCTGTGCTTGAGGAAAAAGTACCACTTGCTGTCACTATCAACTTGGGGCTCTGAGCTGATGGTTTTTTATACCTTGGGCCTTGTTACTTAAGGGCTCAAATCTAGGGCCAGTCCTGTTCAATTATTTATCAACGACCTGGGTGCAGGAGTTGAACACACCATGAGAAATTTGCTGGTGACACCAGACTGGGAGGTGCTGTTGACTCTCTTCAGGGTCAAGAGGCCTTGGTAGGTTGGAGCATTGGGCTGTGAGCCGTGGGGTGAAATTTAACAACAACAAATGCTGGATATCTGCACCTGGAACAGAGGAACGCTGGGCACGATATACACTGGGAGAGGAGTGCTCAGACAGTTGGGCCTTTCCAACTGAAAATACTCTATTTTTCTGTTCTATTTTCTAAAGTTATGAATCACCCTGGCGAGAGGGCAGTCAAGCTTGATTGGTTCACACACAGGCAAATCTGGGTGAGGATCAGAAGGCATTTGATGTACTGCCATTGTTAAGAAAAGCTGCAGAATTTTGTCATCGGTGCAGTGATGGATTTCTGGTGAAATGTGTTCAAAACCAGTGCTGAAATGCTCACCAGACCGGACACTTGCAACATTTTTAACTTTATACCACGCAAAGCACACGATAACTGTGCCAAAGCCGTGGTGAACACGAAGAACCTCCTGTTTGAAATGCGATTTTTACGTTAATCTTATGATGCTGTGAAGTCTGACTCATGATTGTTGAACACTCAGCCTGTGCTACTCTCTCAAAAAGCAACCTTATTTTGAAAGGCAAGAAATGCTGCAGAAGAGGGGCAGAGGCCCAAACATCCTCACCTTCAAGCCTGTCATGGCTTCCAGGGTCTAGAAAAATCTTCAGGGAAAGCCTTGTACGTGCTTTATTTTCCCTTTATGTTCTTTTACCACGGTAAAATAAATGTAGCAGCCTGCTGCAAAACAAATGGAAAGTAATCTGCCATTTTTTCTCTTGACTGTTTTGAAATAGTCTGTTCAAATAGCCAAAGAATGGCAAGCAGGCAGTTTGTGAAATCATTTTGCATGAAGGGATTTCAAAAAGCTTCCCCAAAAGCTACCTACAAGTTATTAACTCACATTTGGGGACCATCTGCCCAGTGGCTTTTCAAAATAATGCTATAAGCACACAGGCTAAAAGCAAGAAATATCTTACAAAAGCATATTTTCCAGAGGAAAAAAAAAGAAAAAAAAAAAGAGAAAGAAAAAAAAGGCAAATTCCCCAATAACTGGGCCTTACCTTTTGTTATACCCTAGGTGATAAATCAAAAGGTATTTAGGAACAGAAGTGTATCTGGGGCATTGCCACAACACATGTATGTTCTGATGATCATCTTGCAGTTTCTGTTGCAGAATTTTGACCTATTTTGCTCCTGCTACATTTGTTTGGGGAAAAGGCAGTGCATTTAACAGGGACAGTACTGTGGCTCTTCAGGTTTTACAGGCAAGAATTTACAGCAGTTTTTCTTCTGTAGAGAACGCCCAGAGATTGCAAAGAGGTTTTTTCCTAAAGCTGTAAGGCTTCACCTACGTGGGAATGCTTGGGAAGTGTAACCTGAATGGAAATTAGAAAAAAAAGTAGTTCTTCATTATGATGACTCGAAATGTTGCACACTCCTTTGTGGATAATCACATTTGGAATAAGGGTAGGCCTGACTTATGTGAAACTGGATCCACTTTGGAATACCAAAACAAATTGAATCTTTATTATTTTAAAGGAGAATAGCTGTGCAGGGACTAACGAGAATAAACATGGCTTTTTCCTAGGTAGACAGTCCCCATTTTAAAAGTCATCTCAGAAGTCAGGGAGGACGCTGAAGTCATTGCAGACAGAGATGCCATCTCCATAATTTGCTGTACACAAAGGGAACACTTCAACAAGGTGCTGAGCAACATTTTTCTGATGTGCTACATTGCTTTCATCATCCATGGGTGTTGAGGGCCATTGGTATCACCCATGGTGAAGTACAGGTGGCATTGAGGGTGACCCGTGCTGCTCAACACCAGTTCTGTCATAGCAGTTACCAAATTTCATAGGCGTTGAACAAATGTAACTTGATCCTATAAGGGATGAAAAACCCTTACCATTCTTAGCTGCAGAGCACTAATCCCTGCCTGGGATCGGTCCAGGATGGGGATGATAAATATCCATACAAAAAGGCTGAGAGAATTGGGGTTGTCCAGCCTGGACAAGAGAAGGCTTGGGGTGACCTCATTGTGGCCTTCCAGGACCTAAAGGGAGCCTGTAGGAAAGATGGAGAGAGACTCTTGACAAGGGCCTGCAGTGACAGGACAAGGGGCAATGGCTTCACACTGACAGAGAGCAGGTTTAGATTGGATATGAGGAAGAAATTGTTCCCTGTGAGGGTGCTGAGGCCCTGGCACAGGTTGCCCAGAGAAGCTGTGGCTGCCCCATTTCTGGAAGTGTCCAAGGCCAGGTTGGATGGGGCTCTGATCAACCTGGGATAGTGGAAGGTGTCCCTGCCCATGGCAGGGGGCTGGAACTGGATGATCTTTAAGGTTTCTTCCAATCCAAACCATTCCATGATTCTAAAACTGGAATTTGGACCAGAGAGATGCCCTCTCCACCCTTACCTGATTCAGATTATATTTGGACTCTGAAGGCCTCTTGTGCTGCGGAATTGAATGGATATTTTGCAGCTGGCTTCAGCAGACAGAGGGAGGATGAAACAGCACCGCTGCTGGTTGGAGGGAGCAGGGGTTGGTCTGAGTCTGGTTTTGAACTAGCGGCAAAAAAATCTCTTTGGAAAAGGATCAGGATGAGGCAATTATTCCTCGCTGTCAGCTTGGAGCCTAAATTATGATTCAGTCATTTTCTGTGGTCTCTTATGTAAGGCTGGTTGTCACTGTCAGTCCATAATGCTTAAGCTGGAAAAACTGGAGCTGGAGAAGGTAGGAACAATTCAAGGCAAATGGGATTTTCAGACTTCCCCTAAGAAAATTAACTGAGGGGTTGCAAGTGCTGAACTGATGTGTAAAGACCTTGTGTAGAATCACAGCATGCCAGATTAGTACTTACTGTTTGAAAAGATATCTAGAATAGCAATCTATTCCATTTTCTGTAGTTTATAATCTGGATATTCCCTTCAGTGTCCTGGCCCTTTGGAATCCATTTAAGTGTTTAGTTTCTCTGATTACCTGTGTCACTAAGTTCCATAGCCTAATTACATCTTGTGTTAAAAAGTAATTCCTTTTCCTGCTTTTAAATTTCCTTTGGTGGATCATTCACACATCTCCTGTACGGCTTCTTATTCAGTTTTAAGCTCCAGTACCTAAAGCTGGGTCCTAAAATGGGCTGATCCACAGATAACTGTGAAGATGGTATTTTCACTTTCACTCTCTTTTTCTCCTGCTCCCTGTCACCATTACAGCTTTGGCTGCACCCTGTGTGGTGAGCACAAGCCTTCACTTTGCAGGTAATCAAACTTCACTGGCGGTCTCTCACAGGCAGAATTTAGAGCACTGACTCGAAGTGGTGGCAGCCAGGTCTCTTGAATATTCACTGTTGGTTAAGTGTCAGGCTGATTCAGATTTAAATTTGGGCTGGCTTCTTTTTAACCAGCATCACTATAAATACCCAGAACATGTTTTTCAGAACACAGACAGACGTTTAGATCTCTGTGATACATGTGAGGACTTTTTCTTACGCGTTATGCAGCTGCAAGTTTTACTGGCCATTTTGCTGTGTGTTCACCCAGCTTCTTCCTCTTTCTCTGAAGGATCTCAACATTCTTTTTGTCCCAGCTACTGTAAATGAATTGAGCATTTGCAGGTTACTCTGTCTCATTTCTATCTTTCCAAAGAAAATTTAGATATTCAGTGGAACACGACCGCCAGAGAACCTTGCCTGGTCGTCTCCCATGATTACACCAGGTGTGTCACTCACTGAGAGGGGACATTCAGCCTTTCTTGAAGCAGGTTCAGGCTTCACAGGAGGAAATCTCTTCCAGAACCTGAAGGGATAAAGATGGAGAGGAATTTTTTACAAATGTAGTGACAGGAGAAGGGGGAATGGCTTCACACTGACACAGAGTGGATTTAGATTGGATATTAGGAAGAAATTCTTCCCTGTGCAGGTGTGGTGAGGCCCTGGCACAGTTGCCCTGAGGAGCTCTGGCTGCCCCCATGCCCTCTCCTGAAACATCTTTTGCTCCTTTTCAGTTTGTGAATGGCCTGGTTCTTTGTACAGCCACCAGAGTCATTAACAAGAGTGTCTCACCAAGCTGCCCTGTTAGTTCTGACAGCCTCCATGAGTCACAGCAACACCTCCCACAAGCTCGAGCAGCACCTGTGGAAGTCACACACTGTCAGACTCAACACTGCCTCGTGCCAGCCTCAATTTGCTTTGTCGTAGGCAAACCCGACCTGATGCTGCATTTTATGATGGGAGTTGCTGTTGTTTCAGTAAAGCCTGTGTTTTTTCTGATGGCAAGGTGCTCCTGGTCTACATTCCCAGTTCACAGAGAAAAAATCTGTGCTCACAGAGCCTGCATAGGAGCAGGATCAGAGGAAAGGCAATGCCACAGAAAGATTGTTCTCATTGCTGCTGAATGTATCGAGGCTGCTCTAATTAAGCTGGGGATGAAAGAGTTAATCTAGGCCTTGCCATGGCAGCCAAAGGGTGCACTTGGGGTAATTGCCAGTGTCTGACTTAAAAACAAGTCACAGTCCTGAGGCAGTGGAAGACACTTGGTATGGTGCCACTGACTTCGGGGGGGTCAGAACTGAGCCCAGGGCTCAGTTTAGACATTTTGGACAGCACGGTTCAAGTAGAGGATACTCATTTCTGCCAAGAGCTCAAAACTGATTCCAGCCCCTACAAAATCAGGTGGTTCCTTAGGAAAGTTTGTTAGACTTGTCAGTATCGACACTGGGTTTCAGATGTATATTTGCTGAATTACTCTTTTGATAAAACCTCTTATTAAGCAAGTCTGCTCTCCATCTGGTGCTGATCTGACTTAAAATACAGCGAGATTGGCAACTCATTAATTCATGGACAGGATAAGTATAAAATTTGCATAAATCAGTTAATACTAGAAAGTACAAAACTTGTCGTTTCTTGAAAAAGCAAACTGTGAACCTTTCCTCTTAGGACAGAAACTCTTTGTGAGATGGAGAAATATCTCACACGTTTCTCGTGCCGAAATATCGAGTAGTGATATTTGGGTTTTTCAGATTCCTTTCCCATTGATTCTTGTTCCAAATATAGAACTATACTTGTTTTGAAACTGGTGACACTTCATGTTCAAGGCAAAATTCCTGCTCTTTAATGATGTGGTTTTATTTTTAAGGCTTTAATCTTACATCGGTAATTTTAAGTGCTTTCCAGTGATGCTCTGAGCAAGGAACTAACATCTTTCTTTGTTGCTTCCAGTGCCAGATGACATTTTTATCCACTGGTAGGCATCCATTTGCCATGAAGGCTGAGTTCCAGGGAATGCAGTGTACAGATGTGAGGCAGTTTTGATCATTGCTCTCTGGAAATTATAGTGATTATATACATTTTAGTATTTAGTTTGCGTTCTGATTGCAACTCTTTCTTCTGAATCACCAGAAGGAAATCACACTTGTTTTATTTTTTCTTCTGGAATATTAAAAATCTTGTTTAAAATGAACCACCGTGCTCCAGCTTGGAGGAACTGCAAGTTACTGTCTGTGAGAGGTGGCAAAGAGCTCATCTCCTTCCTCCTGATTGAGGAAACCTTTGCCAGAGAACTCTGGATTGAATCAGGAATGGTTCCATGAAAAATGTATCTTCCAAGTACCTAACATCCTCCAGAAAAAACAGTTCATGGAGAAAGTCCCTCGCTTTGCTCTATCCCACGTTCCAGTTGACTACAAAAGTGTCCCTGCATCTTCCTTTCCTTGTGTTCGGAGGAGAGGAGTGGGAGGAAGTGCAGAGACCAACTCCACGTGCATGGGAAGCTGCTCTTTGCAAGTCATTTCCTGACTGTTCTGAGTGATTGCTGTCACAGAATATTTAGGATTGGAAGGGACCTCTGGAGATCATCCATTCCAAGCCCCCTGCCCAGGCAGGGTCCCCTGGAGCAGGTGAAACAGGAACGCATCCAGGTGGGTTTGGAATGTTTCCAGGTGGGTTTGGAATGTCTCCAGAGGGAGAATCCATGCCTTCACTGAGCAGCTGTTCCAGTGGTCTGCCACCCTCAATGGAAGGAAGTTCTTCATCGTGTTGAGGTGAAACTTGTGTTTAGTTTATGGCCATTTCTCCTCGTCCTGTCACTGGACACCACTGAAGAGGGCCTGGCACCATCCTTGTGGCACCCTCTTTGAGATATTTTTATGCCCTTTCCTGACCTTTTGTGCACCTCAGGTGATAAGACAGAGATGAAAAGATATGGAAAGGGTTCCTCTTGATTCTTAGAGTCCACTTAAAACAGCTGCAGACAAAGACAGGTTCAGAACAGGAGATTGCAGCTCAGGACAAACCTTACTCTGAAGGACTGCTGACAGGTGTTTGACATCAAAAACTTGTTTAACTCAGTAGTACCAAGAAGCCTCTCTGTTAAACAGAAAGCTCACAGCAGGACACTGCTGCATTAACAAGATTTTCTCTGGCTGCTCCAATTCCCTTTAGCTTTTTTTATTAATTTTTTTTTTTGGTAATCGTCTTTCAAACTGCAGCAGCATTTGTTGTCCTGAGGTGCTGACTCCAGTGGAAGAGATTTTAGTGGAAGCTTCTCTTGCAGTGTGCACAGGCTTCATTTCAGGTCAGTAATCACATCCTCCTCAGCCTCTCCTGGGGCTCTCGCATTGATCATCCTCCAGCAGCTGGAATTGTCTGAGAGGAAGGGCATGACTGTTGTGTTGAAGTCACATTTCTAGACCAAGGGTGGACCGAAGGAAGCTTCTGCCCTTTGGATTCGGGGGAGACCTGACATTTGGATGTGCAAGCCGTCAGCCTTCCTGCTCTGTCATGCACATCTGCCCCCCTCCAGGCAGCCAGTTATGTTGGGAAGGGACAAGAGCAGAGGGCAGAGCATGTGATGGGTGGCTTGAGCTGGTGTTTGGGTTCTGAGTGACAAAGCCTGTGCTGGATGAGGCTGTTTCACCAACAAAAGGCTCATTGACTGTTCTGAGTCATCATCAACAGTCCATGGGAAGGACTTGGGTTGATGTGATGGGTTTGGAAGTTTGCCCCTGTACAAATCTGGAGAAAGAAACATGCTTTAAATAAAACATGCTTTATGTTTTCCAGTGTTACCTGGAGAGTCAGGTGGGAGCAAAAAGCAAAAGCAGGGGGCCAGCAGATCTAACAGCTTGTAAGAAAGGGCTATTTGACATCTTTTGCTATGTTTGCCTGTGAAAGCTGGAATAACACAATCACTAGTGATCCTTCTGCTAAACAGATTCCAGAACCAAGCTGACTCCTTGCCTTCTCAGCAAAAAAGGGGATTACTTTGGCTAGATACACACTAAGGTCCTGGAGAGCCCAGTGCTTCAGTACCTGCGTGGGGGGAATCCTGCTACTGAGTGGAATTGTCACACCTGAGTTAGGATTTTATTCCCCTTTCCCCAGATAAACACGTTTTTTTGGCAAGATGTTAATATTCTGTGGACAAAGCTTCTCTGACACCTTTCAATGAAGTTCATTTTTGAAAGCGGCAGGGCAAAAAAGGAGGAAACATTTTCTAGAGTGAGATTTAGCCGGTATTTTCTGGTACGATATTTTCTTTGAAGGGTGGTATGGTGTCCAGTTGCTGCTTGAAGTACTCCCTCTAGCCTAGGGAATATTTGCTTGTTCATATAAAGATTGAACCTTCTGTGCTTTTGGCTTCTGACTGGTTAGAAAATGCCCTCAGGAAGACAGAGATAAAAGTTCAGATACAGGGAAGGGAGGGAATTGCCATTCTTGAGCAGGGGCTCTTACCACTCAACGAGGAGGTAAGAGAAAATAATTATGCTTCCTCTGATCAGCCTCATTTCTGGGAGGGAGAATTTAGGTTCCTAACTAGCAAACTCCATGTTACTTCTGGATTTAAAGAGAAGCCAGAGTCCGGGTGCCTGGGGAACTGAATCCACTGGGAAGTGTGAGTGCAGGATTCTACAGCAGCAGACTGTACTGGGGTTTAGATGTTCTGCATTTGGGATCATGGTAGCTATATGTGCAATTAGTAAGGATTTAAACATTTAATTCCTCTTGTGACCTTCCCATCCCACATCAGGGAACTGTGGTTTGGCCTCAGGAAGCATCGACCCTGGATGGTCTGCCCTGTGTGGCATTGAGGACCATATCCCTGAGGTGATAACCAAGAAATGTGTAAGGAACAGCTCTTTTACTCATCTTGGGTTACATTCACCTGTCTCTCACAAGCCCTTTATCACCTCACAGGCTGAGCCCCGTATTTTTACTGAAGGCTGGTGCAGTGCCATCTTTCCATGAGATTGTCTGGATCTGGGACTTGTATCCAGGGGAGTCACTAAGGCTGTAAAAACAAGGAAGAGCTGCAACCCTCACAAGTGCTGAAGACAGTTTGCTAAAGGGATTCAACAGCCAGAGCAGGTATGTGATAAATCAGTAAATTCTGCTGCCTCTCTGTGTTTTCCAGAGCGACCTGGAGCTCAAGCAGGAGCGGTGTTCTCCAGATGGCTCTCCATGTCTTCCCTAACACACCAGTGAGCCACGAGACCGAGGCAGAAATTCCAGTGTGGGGAGGGTGTGAGTCATGAGATGGTGAGTGAAGGAAACAGCAGGATAAAAATAACAGAGCCCAGTATGATGCAGAATATTAATCTCTTACTCTGTGTTATCCTCGCTTGTATTACAGGCACCACTCTGCTATAGCGTAGATGCTCTGCTGCTCAAAACAGATCCCTCCGTGCTGCTCAGAAAGATTATGGCTCAGGATGCCAGATTGCAGGGACTCCTAATTCTTGTGCTTCTAAGTTGTCTGAATATTCTTAATCAAGAAGTTCCTGCTGTAGGAACTATGTAATCAAAGAGTGTCAAAATGCTACATTCGTATTTTTCATGTTTTACATGAAAACGTCAATTTCAGCTAATTTGACTTCAACTAAAAAATTATTTATGCAAAATTTAAATGAGTAAAGTCCCTTTCATTTTCCAACCTTCTTTTATTTCTTCTCTCTCCTTCTTCCTTCAAAAGCAGAAAAGAAAGGAGAAGAGTGTGAAAATACCATGAAAAACCCACATAAAATTCAACTTTGATTCTAGCTAACATAAATCAGTAGGAAAAAAAAAGTAGGAAAAGTGGAATTGGTAAAATAAAATTAAAAAAAAAACCCAAGTATTTTATTTTGAGATAATTAATCTCTCTTTTTCTACTCAAATCTGCCATCAGATTTGCTGAGCTTCGTTCTGAGATCACTCACAGCAAAATCAGGAGCCCTTCTAAGGAGCATTTCCAGCTCAGCCAGTGTGAGGTTTCTAACCCAGTCCCCTTGACATCTCCTCTAATCACTGGGCAGTGATCTTCAGAGAGCTCTTGGGAGCTTAGGAAGCCTCTTACTCTGTTATTTTTCAATTCAGTCAGGAATCTGGGCACCATAAAGACAGCGGGAGCTTTTCCTTTAACTTCAAAGGGTGCCAGCTCTGGCACTGAGGCTTCACTGCAGATTAACACGTGGGGAGCTCTTCTGACAGAAACTGCCTTTGTTATTTTGGAGTGGGGAGAACTGTTTATTTCATTTCACACAGATTCAGTTCAAAACCTTTCCAAAGGATTTCACTTTGCTGCTTTTTTTTTTGGTGGGTTTTCTTTTTTTTCATGTAAGTCACCTTTGGGCTTAAGTTCACCTTCAAGACTGTGAAAAACTTTATCAAAACTGGGGAACAGCCCTCTGAGACAGGCAGGGAGGTGGCTGTGTGATCCCCACGCTGCAGGACTCACAGTGTGAATGATCAATATTTGTAGGGCTCTCTCTCCTCTTTGCCCTTTCAGGGCTGCTTTATGAAGTGGAGCATTTGCATGAGTGCTGAAAGAAGGCACCATTCGATGGTGACAGACGTAAGGGGTGTGTGTGTACAATTGTGTGTGCAGTTATGGTCAGAGTACTCCTTGCTCCCTTTCAGACCCCACTGAAACCAACTTCTTTGATCCCACTAAGCTGAAAAATCTCTTTTTTTCTGCTCCTTTCTTTTTCTATTTTGTCTTACAGAGGCTGCCTGGGAAGCTAGTTGGGAATAACTTTTCTGGTTTTAAATACTCTTCTTAAGCAATCTCCTGTTATTTTTTACTTCTATATTTCCATCTATTTAACTTATTCCCGTATACCAAGTCTTTTTATTTTCCAATGCATAAAGAAAGAAAGACTTATTTTGGAAGTTCTACAAAAATGGAAGTCATTGTAATCATGATTTGATGTCCTTGGAACGTACTTTATTTACTATTTGTTTTTATTAGGACATTGTTTGAACGTAACTTTAAGCCCAATAAGGTTCCAGGACTAATCTCCTGGGAGAGGATATTTATGGTCCATATTTTCAGAGAGGGAGATTGGAAGTAGAAAAAGGCTTAAGTATTTAGGCCTCGCTTCAGCTCTGAAGGCAGGGGAAATCTGCAAATAGTCACTTGACCAGTCGGGGTAGTCGGTGGCATGTGCAGATGCCCAGCTGCAAGGGGCACTTGCCTTCCATGTGTGCTCATTCCAAGCAGAAACGTGGGCCTCAGATTGTGTGCATTACTGCAGGGGAACTGACCTATTTTTCTGGAGAGGAAAAATCTACCATAAAAATCTAATTTGCAAGGATTGTGGGAGTGGAAACGGGGCTGTTTTTTTCTCTAGGATATTTGGTTATGCAAACAAATTGATGAAGGAGAAACTTCCAGTGGGAAAACCGCTGATGGTGCTCAGTGCCACTCAATTAATTGTAACGCTCAATTAATTGTAGGAAAGTGAAATAATGGTTAATCAATCAGAGAATCGTAGAATGGCCTGGGTTGGAAGGGACCTTATAGATCCTCTAGTTCCAACCCCCTGCCTTAGGAAAGGGACACCTTCCACTTTATTCTAAGCCATAATTTTGTATCCAGTGTGGAGCCTAATGATTTCTCCTCATTACTTACTGCAGCTTTTTGCATGACAGTCTCCTAATTGCTTTCCTCCTGCAGACACTGACCATCAGGAAGACACTGCTGCAGAGTCTGAAACCAAACCAGCCTATTCCTTGTTCTCAAGTCACCTTGGGTTGCAAGCTGCCACAAAAAATTCCTTCTGGATAAATAACTGTGATGTCTCCATCATCCCCAGAATTGGATTTCTTCACGGGGATTGCTGAAACACTGGTCTGCTCCAAGGTTTCTCTCATAGAGGAATTGTTCAGCTCCACAACAGGAGTGAGAAAAGTTTAAATGCTTCGGGCTCACTCCCAGACACAAGACTTTTTATTTGAGCTTTTGTTTGGAAATAAATTGAGTTCTTGTCATAGATTTGGCATCTTCTCCCGTGGTTCTTACATATCAAACTTTCTCATCATTCTGGAAGAAGATTCAAGTGTTTGTTCTATTTCTTTTATTGGCACTCATCTTTGTTTATTTATTTTGTATTCTTGAGATGTGCTGCATCTCTGGAGTTTGTATTTCTACTTTTAGTGTAAAAATGCTGTACATACAAGTCTAGAATGCATCTGAAGATTAGTCTAATTTTTCATGTGACTTTGACTTGAACATTTTTTTGTTTATGTTTCTATTGCTATTTCAAATATGTGCATTACCTGTATTCTTTATGCCTTTTTCCCATCTATAACTCAATAAAAAAATGTCCCCATTCTGCAGAACCATATCATGAGTGTGCAACAGTGATAACAGTTTCTGAATAACAATGAATGATAATTTTAAATGTGTTAATTTATATTTATATCTATTTTTGTATCTATATCTGTATCTATATCTGTCTGTCACAGCCTGAAATTCTTCTGATGTGGGATTTGAGATGGTGAAAAAATTACCAGCGAGTGGTAAGCTCGGCTCGGGGATAATTCTTCATAAGCCTGTTTGGACTTGAAAGGTAGATTTTCCTGCTCCATAAGGGTTTATGTTCTTTATTTCAGTTCTCATCCATGGCTAAATTTAGAACTGATATTACATGAATCAGTGGAGTGTCACCCATTTCACCAGAGAAGTTTGTGTGAGGACACAAACAAAGTACATCCCTGTGCTACTCTTGGAACTGGATACTGCAGGACCTGGCCCTGCCTTCTTAGAGTCCTCAAGGCAGATTCTCAGCTGGCAGGAACCAGCCTCATTTCCTTGACATTAGTGGAGCTCCTCTGTTTTTTGCTCACTGAACACCTCAGAGTTTAATCTGCATTTAAATGAAACTTGTTTATATGAAGCACAAACTTTTTAAAGGAATTTGTTGGGTTGTTTTTAACTCTCCCTACTAAGGAAAAGAGTACCGTGACCTGGGAGATCTGTGGGCTGATGCAAGCCTTAAGCCTTTAACTGGAGGACTTCATCCTTGTCACGTGGCTCTTCCAGTTCCTTCCAACTCCCTTGATTTTCTTTTGCTGGGTAGATCCAGTGAGGTGCTCAGTTCTGTGCTGAGGCATAGTCCTGACTG
The DNA here is from genome assembly GCA_013398115.1 of Falcunculus frontatus. Taxonomy (NCBI): domain Eukaryota; kingdom Metazoa; phylum Chordata; class Aves; order Passeriformes; genus Falcunculus; species Falcunculus frontatus. The sequence continues at coordinate 285,571 of VZRV01003470.1, forward strand.
ACGTGAACAGATGCACAAATGGATTCAGGACTGAGGCTTTAATGAGGAGATTTCTGAGTCTCTGGAAACAGGCTTTGATCTTAGAGTGAACTTATCAAAATTCTGAGCGCTCTGAGCATTCATGGACATTAAAGTCCCTCAGAGCAAGGACATGAAACCATTCAATGTCTCTCCTGCTTTGGGGAGATTCAGCTTTTTTTGGCATATTTGTTAAAAGACATTCACTGCCAGGAGAAACTTGAGGCCATTGTACAATGCTGGCTTTTTACTGCTGTAATATTCCTTTGGGTCTCAAAGGTTTAGTGAAGTCAGTGGGAAATTTTCTATCACTCTCAGTGTGTTGGGAACATGTCCTTGCTGCAAGTAAGACTCCATCAAATACAGCTATTTACAAAGCAAAGAGGGAAGGACATTTCTCGTCCTTGTCTGTTTAAGGCTGTGTGCCAAGCCTCTGTTGAGGATTTAAAATCGTACAAATTGCAAAGTGTCCCATTTAAATAGAACGAAGGCTGAACCAACTCAAGCTGTGGGATATTTACCACAGGGAATGGGCAGTAGGAGCTCCAAGGGGAAGCCTGAGGATTGTCAGTGGTGACAGTGATGGGGACAGGTGACTTGTCTGACTCACCTACACCTCCATCACTGAACTGAGTGCAGCTCTATTTTCTCATGTACCCCCAAATGACAGCTCCTGATTCCTCTTACATCTTGGAGGCATACTATACACATCTAGACATCTCCAATCAGAAACAAGATAAATTCCTGTAAACAAACATCTGGGGCTGGCTTATAATTAGGGTTTCTATTTATAGGACATCTTCTTTCATTTAGGTGCACTACTGCTGCTGTTTTGCCAAAAGTACGTTCATTAATTTCTTTCCAGTTTCTCCTTGTCATTATTAGAGGATAGGAAGCAAGTTCATGGTTTGATAAGCTTGAGTTTCAGACTAGGCTAATCAAATAATTTTGATTCTATTTATCAGCTATTAATTTGCAATAAAAGATTAAATTTAGATGAAAGTATCTTCAACCTGAAAAGGGGATTTTGCTCAGAAGTTGACTGTCCTTAAGCAGCTCCTAGCTCTGTGCTTGGGCTTTGTGCCTGTAGTTACAGGAAGAAAGGTCCAAGGTAGTCAGGAAACACAACAGAAGCCTCTGAATGATAAGAAAGGTGATGGACTGAAATCCACTGAGGTGAACATGGTGCAAAGACCTGTCTAGGACAATATTCTTAATCCCAGGATCCAGTCCCATACCCTTGTGAGCGTGTTTGCAGCAGAGGAACCTTGCAGAGCACGTGCCTGCCATCAGCCTGAATCGGCTGCCAACACTCTGCTGAACACTGAGTTCATTCATTATTATTGCTGGGTTTTCAGGAGGCAAGATGAGCAAAATCAACATCAATCTCCAACAGATGGGACTAGAGGAGGGCAGCTGCAGGCGTACGGTGCACTACATACGGCAGGCGAGCGCACGTGAAGTCCTCTGCCCCCGGAGCTCCGGCATTCCCGTTTCACAGGCAGCAGGAAAATACAATTATCTGAATTAACTGCCCGCAAATCCCTGCACTTTGTGCTGCCCACTCGGGAATTCAGGCAGGACTCGGGGAACGCTGAGCACAGAGGCGCAATTCCTCACGTGGCAGCGGTGAAAAAGCACATTCCTGCCTTCGTGAGATGGGCATTCCTGCGAGCCTCCTGCCTTTTCTTTTTTTGGTTCTTGGTAGCTCGTTCTGTTTTGTTTTTACCTTTCAGGTTGGCAAATGAGATTACAGCACAGGCATGCAGAAAATAAAATGCAGCGGAAACATGCGTAAACAAGATTACTAGGGCAAAACAGTGCCTCTCAGCACATTAACTGCACTGGGGGACGTGAGGCTGGGGCAGGGCTGGGAGCAGTTTTTGCCTGGGTACAGCAGATGCAGGCAGAAGATATTAATGATGTGCTCTGAGAGAGCTGCTCTCCCCCTGCTCACTGAGTGCAGACAACCTGAGGGTGGGAAAGAAGCACAAAGAGTTTGATTTGTTTGGGGTATTTGTAGCATTCTTTCTCCCCCAAAACATCACCTTGAAACCATGTTGGATTTTCACAACTTTCAGCGGATCTCAGCTGTCATTTTTCTGTCTCTCACGCGTGGACCCACACACACTTGGCTCTGTGGGACACAAGGATGGGACACGGGAGCTGCTGTAGGATGAGAAATCTGATAACGACCAAAAATGTTCTGTTGGTGATAGGGAGGGGATACTTTTGGTTAGGTTCGTTGCTCTTGGTTTAAAATGCATGAGGTTTGTTGATACAAGCCCTGTCTGCCCAGTCTATCTGAAGAGCTGTGAACTCTTACCTTGGAGAGCTCTACATGAGGAAGGGGCCACGGGAGAAATAAAATTAGCTCCTATTTTAAAAAAAACAACATAACCACATCACGGCAAATCCTCCACCTTTCTGCTTGCTGGCAGAAACTCTGCTCCCTCCCACGCAGCCCCAGCTGGAGAGCCTTTACTTGCAGCAAAGCCACTCTGGTTGTGACAGTCCCTTTCCACTCACTGCTCCCTTTTCCTTCCCTCCTAGGTAGCAGCAGCTGCCACCACAGCCCCTCTTTCCTGCCTTCGAGGGGCTCCCCACTTATGTAATTTGCAGAAGGCAAAGGAAGAAAATACTGAATTGATGCCAGACAGGGTCAGGGTGATCTTTCTAGCTGCAGACATTAACAGGTCCGGTGCTGCAGTGAGCATCCTCCATCACTTTCAGGTGGAGTAAAGTCTTTCACCCAGGCCCTGAACCTGCCTCACCCACAAAGACAAGGCAGAGGAGATCTGTGCTCATGTGCTTCTGGGTTTAAAAGCACCTTTCAGGCCAGAGTTGAACCTGGTGTTTTGAGCCAGGCTAAGTTAATGTGTTGGGGGGAATGTGGCCGTGTGGGAGATCTTTTGCACGTGACTGGCCAAAATCTGGTCACTTTGGCAGTGCCAGGGTCAGTGCTGCTGCTGAGGAGTCCTCTAGGGAGAGTGTCCCCTTATTCCCCTCTCTGTCAACCAGGGGAAGGAGGGAATAAGTATCTTGAGCAACCTGGTCTGGTAGAAGGTGTCCCTGCCCAGGCCAGGGGGTTGGAATGAGGTGGTCTTTAAGGTCCCTTCCACCCCAAAGTATTCTGTGATTCTGTGACCTTATTGAACCATGCTGAGTCCTGGCTGAGTCAAGGGCCCTTCCTTAATTTTTGTCTTTAAAGTGTAAAGCTCAAAGCCGCTTTTGGGAAGAAGAGGGGGTAGACAGCAGGAATTAATTTTCCTTTGCTCACTCTGGGGTCTGCCCCCATTGGTGAGATGGGTGCCAGTGTGGAAGCTGGGAACAGATGTGTGCTCCAGCAGCTAATGAAGTGTGAGTGATTGCTTCCCTTCTGGCTTAGGAAGCACAGCAGAGTGCTCCTTTCTCTGCCACAGGCCATTCTCCAGGACATCTGAACAGGGATTCTAACGCTCCAGTAGGGAGAATTGTCAAAGAGTGAGGAATGAGCAGAGCAGCCTTTGGGGACTGGAGGGGTGGCAGCAGCCTCAGTGCAATTTATGTGTTGGCTAAGGGCTATTTCATAAATGGAGCACAGCTATCACCCCTCAGCCATGTGGAGGTTACAAACCTCTGTGGAGGATAACCAATCATTTGGATTGACTTAAACCAAGACAACTCACTGCAACAGTGTGGAGCCAAGATATCTGTGTAAGCACCTCAGCAGAGAGTCACAAGACTGAGGGGGAAAAAATCCCATCTGTCAGTGCAGAATTCTCACAAAATCACCTGGTTGCTAAAATTCCTCACCCTGATATTCCGTGGGTTTCACAGAATCATGGAATGGCTTGGGTTGGAGGGGCCCTCAAAGCCCATCTTGTTCCAAACCCCTGCCATGGGCAGGGACACCTTCCACTATCCCAGGCTGCTCAGAGCCACGTCCAACCTTGGACATTCCCAGGGATCAGGCAGCCACAGAAACTTCTCTGGGCAAGTTTCTTTCAACTCTTTCCCTCACTGACCCTGCACAGCTCACAAGCAAACAGGATATAAGAGCAAATAATTTCCTGTCTGGTTACAGAAATTATTGCCTTTGCTCAGCATTACACTGTGAGAATGATGCACTAGAGAACAAAATCCTCCTTTCAGAGCCTTCCCAATGCCATTCTCCATCCTCTGTCGTACATCCCTGGGCCCCACTGGCACTGCCTGGCCAAGCAGGTGCAGAATTCCCAGGCTCAGCACCACACCCTGGGGAATTTCTGGGTTGCTTTGGCTTTGCTTGATTTTTCCATTCTTTTGTGCTTCATTAGTGTGACAAAATACAGGCTGCTCCCAGCATGTATTTGTTAGGCACACGTAGAGGGAAGAGTAAAGATCTTTAAATGCTGAGGGACATATTTTTCTCAGTTGATTTTTCCAGCCTGTTTTGCCAAACTGGCACTCCCTGCTCAGTCTCATTTGGAAATTGCCACAAATAAAGCCCATACTGAAAACCTTCAAAGTACAAGTAACTATGAAGAGAATGAGTCCAAGAGTTCATAGCTGTCCCAACTTTTCTTCACTTAAATTGGGGCTTTGCTAGGCAAGGTTTGACATTCTGGAAGAAAAAACTCTAATAAAAAGTAATTTCTTTTTCTTTAGGTTTTTTTTTTTTTTAATAAAGTCTATTTAAAGCACTTTGATACACCAGAATGCGGTGCACAAAGGCAGCTTTTATCACTTACCTTTGATCATCTAACAGGTTTTCTGTGAAGAATATGAGCAAGAGCTGATGGGAAAAAGAAAAGGCCAGGTAACAGTTAATCGTAGTTTTTAAAATTGGCCATCCGGGTTAGTGCAGCTGAGTAAATGTGACAGCTAAAACTCTGACTTCCCTGGCTCTGTCCATATGAATTGCTGGTAAAACTTCCGTTCCCCTGAGACAAACACTTAAGAACTCCATGGTGAGCTCTGCCATTCTCTGTGTCTGCACTGGTATGAATCAAAAAAAAATATTTCTCCTCACAACTTACTTTATTCACAACATAAGAAGGTTCTAACCATAAAATCTAGCTAAGTAGCTCCTCACCCACCTTCCAAAAAAAATGAAACTCATGCCTAGAAGTTTCTGGTGTAGAAACTGTTCATTTTTTTTATGGTGCCCATAGTTTGAGGATAGGCATGAGGGAAAGTCATCCTCTGGAGAGATATAGTCCAAGGAAAAGCAGAAGCACGTGTAAGAGAATGGATGGAATAAATTCTTCTACCATGGCTCAAGGCCAGGAAGATGGGATCGCTGATAAGCAGGTGAATCAGGTGAAAATGAGGTAAGAATATTCTCTTGTTCTCCCCTTGGGCACAGCGAGCCCACTCTGAGCAAGGTGCTTTAATGGAGTGGAAGTTGTTTCCAGGCCACACAATCCCCCTTTCTCTGCGTAGGACTGCACCCCCAAAGATCCATCTTAGCAAATAAATGTCCCAAATTCCTGAAGGAATAGGCTGCTAACAGCCTTATAATGAAGGTATGAAAGGCTTGGGGAAAGAAGGTTGTACAGTGGGGAAGGAAGTAATAGGGAATGACTGAAAAAAAAACCCCAAACCCTGAAGCTCCAAAACTTGGGTGTAATGAACCTTCCAAAGAGAGTACTCAAGTCCAGCCTGTGAAAACACCCCTTGGTGACCAGCTTGAACCTCTCAAGATGTAAGGATGGGGTGAAGTGTAAAGCAGGCCCCATTTCTGCTTCTTCAGCGTTATCCTGTCTGCTTTGTGCTGGAAATGTGTCTCTGCTAGTCACAAAACAGCAGCACACAAGAGACGGGGAAAAGAAGGAGCATTTGCACCGACTAGGATTCCATGGCCAATTGATTCCATGGCAAATTGATTCCATGGCCACAGATCCCAGTGAATTTCAACAGGCTTGATGCCTCCTCCAGCCACCTAGAAACAGAGACTAGACAAGAGTAAGGGAGTAAAGACAGGTATTTATTTGAAGGGCCTTCAAGGTACACCCTGGGGGAGCCAGAGGCTGCTTCCAAAAATTGGACCCCAAGATGGACAACAGGTCACAAGTTCTTCACACTTTTATAGGTTTGGATCATTTGCATATCAGGGTTAATTCTCCAATTAAAGCCCCAGTTTAGCGATGTAACTCCCCTCAGCTTGCCCCCCTTAGAATCTTTAGTTTACACATTTTGGGCCTGGAACAGCCTGGTTGTCCTTGAAGGCAAAGCCCGGAGAGGCTTTGTTATGTCTGCCCAGTACGAGAGAGTGGGAATTACAGGCTACAAGGAACTTCAGAGTTACACTCTAAGCAGTACAGAATTTGAAAATATAAAAGTTAAAACCTAAGGCATCAGGCTGATGCCAGCATAGTGTTATCTTTTTTTCATGGGGTGAATTGGTTCCATCAGCCTTTTCCTTTCAGTAAAAGGCCTGGCTAAGGTGAGAGTAATATCTCTAAACAGGATTCTGATGGTAATATCTCAAGTGAAAAAGCCGCAGGGTATACAGGAAATTTCCATCAATCTTTTGTCTCAGGTAGCCTTGGCACTGAGAGCAGTTTTCGTGACATTTCTGAAAAAATGTCAATAAATCAGCTTCACTCAAGGGCCACATTACCAGTGTAACCACTTTTTAAAAGAGTCCAGAAATAGTGTAAAGACCTCAGCTCTGCTCCAACATAAATTTATGATTGTGAGGCACACCACAGTGTGTGGGACTTAAAACACAAACTGTTTTCAGAAAGACTTTTGGCTTTCTCCTGACGTAGTTTGATGCATAATAGTAGTTTATAGATGGTCACTTGTTCCAACACTTTAAAAAAATTGAGAAGTAGGAATTTCTATTTTTTCTATTTCTCTTTTTTCTATTTGTCCCCCTTATATTTTGTCCAAAATTTAGAACAGAAATAAAAATACTTAATGAAAATAATAGAAAATTTTGAAAGCTCAAACTGGAATGTTTTATAAGTCAGCAATTTTTTCCTAGCTGAAATGACACAGAGTGTCATGAACAGAATATATATGAAATTATGGTTACACCTGAATAATATTATTTGTTGTAAGTGTTATAGAAACCGAATAAGAAGATGAAACAAAGCTTTACTGCTCTGGATGAGAGGTCCTCAGTCACCTAAACCATGTTATCCAGAAGAACATTGTTCTAATTTTTTCTACTAGCTCCATTTTTACTCAAAATTAATCAGACACCTCCCATTTTCCAGGGAGTTAAAGGCTGAGAAAGCCACATTGGTGATCAAGACAGAAACTGAGAGTAAATAAAGTGTGGATTTATTCTAGTGTGGAAGATGATCTGGTCTGATGTGTGTGGTCAGCTTTCTGTGGCTCCCATCCAGGATCCCCATCAGCCTGTTTGTGAGCTTTTCTCTGTCCTTGTACTCCCAAAGCACCTCCAGCAATCCACTGGAAGCTGTGGAAAAACAGGTCCTGCACTGAACACAACCCTGTGCAGGAAGAGTGATGTGGAAATATGAAGAATAATCTGTGAAGAGAGTAGTTTTATATTTCTGATCCCCATTCTGGGAATGACATCATTCCTTTCCAGATATACCCAAAATTAGAGCCCATATCCCAAAGTGTGTTTATCAATTCAATCATACAAGGAAGAAAAGTAAGGAACAGCTGATACTTGTGGGAGAGTTAAGAGTAATGAACAGGATTAAAAAAATACCAGCCCTACTGAGGTAACAGCTCTGCTGTGCTTCAGCCTCGTGCTACAGGCCTCGTGTTTGTTTCTCTGTTGCCAGAAAAGCTTAATGGAGGTTAAGGGGTCTATCAGTACTTGAAATTTTATTTCAGTATCTCAGATATCACAGAACATAACTCAGGGAAATAATAAAATTTTCTTTCAGTAGCATTGATCCAGTTTGGACCTCATGTTATTTGTAGCCGTAACAAGTCAGAAGAGTTATCTCAATCACAAAGTCAGGACCAGAAATGCCTTTACTATACAAAAATTAAGATAAAATGGTATGATTGCATCTCATCCCCTTAGGCAGTTTAAGGTTAAAACAGCCTGGCATCAGGGCAGAGCTCTGATAGTGAACACTTTTTATGCAGGCACTCCCATGTTCCAAAGCTCCAGCTTTCCCAAAAAGCTAGTCTTTGAGCCTTGGTAAATTTGGTAAGATGTTCTGCCCTCACACTTCTTAATGTCCTTCAAAATATTTTTTTTCTTTTGGTTGTAATTACTTATCCTAGCTTCTTAAAATATACATATATATACATATATATAAATTAAATCTGATTGAGTAGGTTTCCAGATTATTGTATCCCATGAAGTTTCCCTGTCTGTGGATTGTTCTTTATTTACTCAGATGTTAAGGGAAATAATCTTTCTATCTCTGGCTGTGAAACTTAGATTGAGTGATTGTGATTCCCTACTAATATCTGGGGGTTAAGGTTGCCCAACAATTCTTTTCTTTTTTTTTCCCCCCACAGGATTTAAATTTAACTGTTCTCCACCCTAACACTTAGCCGATGATATGCAAATGCAAGATGAGTGTAAAAGACCACAGAGCTGGACTTAACTGAAGTGCAAATAAATGCACAAAGTAAGGACTTTTCTCTTTATCTGTCACACTTGGAGAAGTTTAAGTGCTGGTCTCCAGATAAGTCCATTCAGTTCACATCAGGTGAGTGGGAGAAGATTTTAGGCCAAAGAGATTGAACCGCTCACCACATGAAGAAAACTTGACCTGACAACCCCAAAATCTGCCCTCACATCAGCTGTGGGATCAGTGACCTCAGTGGCTCTTTCCCCTTTCTCTCCAGTGATTCTCTTCATGCTCCATGAAATGTGCATTGCTTTGACAGCCAGCAGAGCACTGGAGGATGGAAAACAAATACTGCAAATGTAAAGTTCTTGGCTCACTGAGTTGATCTCCCAAAGTAGATGTATTTTGTCCTACATGGGGTCTTCAAACTCAAAAACCATGGAATGACTTCTGTCGTGACCCATCTTGATAGCGACATCTTCTAGAAGAATTTGTGACAAAACCAAAAGTTATTATTAGATCCCTAATTAGCCCTCTAATTTCTGATTCCTTTCTCTCTTGTCTGCTGTCCTTTGCTCCCACAACACTCTTTAATAGAATTCAGGTGTTTGAAACAGCTCAAGCAGTCAGTGCTTGCAGTAGAAATTTTGTTTCTGGTCACATGCAGTCCATACTGTTTGCTCCTTGTCTAGCTTGAAGATAAAAGATTTTCCTAAAAGCAGCTGCCTGGCTAAGAACAGAACAGGGAAAGCCGAAATTCCAGGGATTACATTGGATTTTCCCGTGCAAGAGCATGGATAACAGTGAGCTAGATACATGCCAGCCTGTTTACCCCTCTGTAGAGTCCAGTGAAGACAGCTTCAAAAGCTCACAGATAGCTCACATACCAGGAGAAGTTACTTCTCAGTGATGAATCCATACTATATTTATCCCAATTCCAGAGCAGCAGTTTATAGTGCTATAGTTTATAGCAGTTTATGTTTTAAAAAAAGAACCTCTTTTCCTTGCCTTCTGAGACTTGAGTTTCACTTGGGAAACTTCTCTCAACAGCTCAGGTTTTTTGTTTTTTTTTCCTTCTCTTTCAAGTAAAATCACGAGCTGCTGAAAGGTCCCAATTTAAGTTCTGTGGGACAGCAGGGCCCTCCAAATGGTCTCTGCAGAAGTGACTCTTGGCAAAGGCAATGCCTGCTTTTTTATTTGGTTTCCTCTCTGAGGGTGAAATTCCCACCACGAGGGCACCATGGGCTGGAGAAGGAAGGTACTTTATAATCCTGGGAGATAAATAGTCAAAATATTAATAATCTGAAAGTAGGAAGAGGGGTTACAGACCCCAAAGGGTACAGAAGATAACTAGGTAAGGGTGCAAACTGTGGGGATATGATGAGAAAGGCAGATGAAAAGAAGAGGATGAGGGATATTGTCCTCTGCTCTGTGAGAGCCCAGGGATGCCATTGAAAGGAAGATCTGCATGGATACAGGATACAAAAAAAACTTAGGAAGAGGCATGATAGTCAGACAACATCATTATAGGAAATCTTTTGGAATGACTGACCTGCAGCATTTTTATTCCTCGGTGAAATAGGCGTAAAACACATGGGAGAGTTGTAATCATAGATGTTCCTCATCATTCTCAGAGTGTCCAGCTGAGTGTGGAGAAAGGAACCTGCAATCAGGCTGAGCATACAACTGAGCATACAATAGTATCTCTGATATTCCGGTTTTGGGGTGGTTTTGAGTTTTTTTTTACTTTAAATAGTTGCCAAACTCACTTTGTAAAATGGGTACCCAGTAGCAATAGCTGGAATGAAATATGGCTCTGTTATTTTGCTCTGAGACTTTAGCCTGGAATCAGGTCACTGTAAGTGGACCTTTTTGGCCCATGTGGACTCATAATGCTCCCTCTTCCTCCAAGTCCACTGATTTGGATGGATTTTGAAGCAGACACCAAAAATATGTCACATGTAGGCCAAACGTATCCCTTTCCAGATCTGCAATGTTTCAGCAGTTTTGGTGGTTCTAGGATAGCTATGGAGAAGAAGGGAAACATTATTTTCTGGGCTGAAGCAGTGAATTCCAGATGGTGACATCATAAATTTCAATGGACCTTGGATACATGGGTTCAATCATAAACTTTAGGCATTGAGCACCTTCAAATCCCCAGCTGCAGAAATCAATCTATGAGAGGGACAGCTCCAGCTTTTGCTTGCCTATGTTTAAAAGCCTTTCCTGTCTTTAGAAAACATGTTGGCCATAAAAATGGAACAATCCAAGGAGGCAAAACTCCATTATTTCCTCTAGATGGAATTAAGTAGTGTGAGAGTTGGGAACATCAAGTCTCAAGAAGCAGGCTTGCTCCTGAGTTTGAGTTAATTAACTATTCCAACAGTGCCAGTCCCATGAAAAAGAAAGAGCTTGTCATCCAGAACCATATAAAATAGCGTTAATAGTATGTACCAGACACACATTTGCTTCCAACAGGATTTTTCTGGTGGTTCCCACGTGTGTCTGTTAAAAATGTGTCTCAATACCTGGAGTCACCCAGGTACTCCAGGAGGAAAACAAAACAAAAACCTGGTTGAAACGGAATACTGCTGACCATGTGCCTGAGATTGCCTTCGAAAGCCAGAAAAGGGATAAGATTGAAATAATGTGAGATAATGATTGATGATACAACTTCCCTCCCTCATTTTAAAGCGAAATAATGACCTGTTAGATTCCTGCCTGCTTGCATTTAAATGACAAATGCTTACAGTCTCAAGATCTTAAGGGCTGCAATCTTCTGCATGCAGGAAACCATCTTTAGTTTAGTGATGAAAGGAAACAGATGGTCTCTCCTTTATGCACTAATCTTCCTGTATGTTTAGGAAAATTAAGGTTTGGGGAGTGCAGTTGAGGCGGGGTGAATTCTTCTCCTGGGAAAGAAGATTCGACAAAAATCACTTCAAGTAGATTCACTGAAAATTGTTTGTCTTTTGATGGATCAGTAGCTTGCAGGCAGATTGCCTATTGCTTTTCCAGATTATTAACAGGTGGTTTTAACAGTTGTCTGTTGTGCAACCTCTTTGTATCCATCTCCTCTCATGCTGCTCCCAATTTCATCTGGGCTGCAGTGTGACAAAGCAATGCTGTCTCTGCTGCAAGTTCTACTGTGCTTCAGTACCAAAGTGTTCTTCACTTTAGGGCGAGGAAGGCAGATCTTCATCTGGGATTTACTCTCATTCTGCTTTCTTTTGTGCACTTGAGAGGAAAGACTTTTGGAATTAAATGCGTATCTGAAGAAATTTTGAAGAAAATTTTGGAGAAAATTTTGGAGAAAATGTGTGTCTGAAGAAATCAGTCAATTATGGATTAACTTGTGTCTAATATATTTATTATCATGTAATGTTTGATCTAATCATAGACAAGTAGAGTGTCAGACTTCCAGGGACCTTACAGGGAGACTTTTCTGAGTGACACTTTTCTATCTTTCCTGAGTTTTGGGTTGGTGGTGGGGTTTTTGGTTGGTTATTTGGTTGCTGTTGGTTTGCTTCGGCATTTTGGCATGAGGTTTCTCTAAAGAACTGTCCTTAAGGTCCCCTCCATAGAACCACAGAATCATAGAATTATTAAGGTTGGAAAAGACTTCCAAGATATCAAAGCCAACCTCTGACCTTGTCACTAAACCGGAGCTCTGAGTGCCACATCCAGTCATTTCTTGAACACCTCCAGGGATGGGGACTCCACCACCCCTCTGGGCAGCCCATTCCAGCCTTGACAACCTTTTAAAATCCACTCAGAGTACACTAAAATTTGCATCAAGAAATAGAAAACTGGCCAGAAATTGGGAACCTCAAGGTTGTATTTGCCTTGTGAACAGCAAGCAGTCTGTACTTGCTAAGGAAGCACCAAAGGAGGAATTCTACCTCCCAAATTTCTTCTATTCTCTGTTCAGAATTAGTGAGCAGGGTAGGTAGGAGACATTGAGCCTGTGGCAGTGGATCTGAGAGGACACATGAGCCTTTCTCAGTTGTGTATTTGTCCTCGGAATTCTTTGTCCTCGGAGGCAGCACAAAGTACCACAGGTCATTTCATGTTATTGTGCCATGGGAGATCAAGTGACAGTTTGGAGGCCAAAAGGTAACTCAGAGATATTTCGAATATGGGGCAGGTTAGTGGTGGCCTTTCTGCTTCTGAAAGGCTCGACATGCTGGGCTTTTGGTCACTACCAGCAATGTCATCATCAGGTGTAAATTTATTTTGAGATTTACAGGCTGGAGCCATGGGCCCAGGCCAGTGGTCTGAGGGTCAGCAAGGCCAAGGGCCCGGTCCTGCCCTTGGGTCACACCGAGCCCTGCAGCTCCAGGCTGGGGCAGAGGGGCTGGAAAGCTGGGAAAGGGCCTGGGGGTGCTGGGGACAGCGGCTGGACACGAGCCCAGCTGTGCCCAGGGGGGCAAGAGGCCAATGGCACCTGGGCTGTGGCAGCCATGGGGTGGCAGCAGGGCCAGGGCAGTGACTGTCCCCTGGGCTGGGCACTGCTGGGGCCACACCTCACATCCTGGGGCACTTCTGGCAACCTCGGGACAAGAAAGACATTGAGGGGCTGGAGCGTGTCCAGAGAAGGGAACGGAGCTGGGGAAGGGGCTGGAGCAGCAGGAGCAGCTGAGGGAGCTGGGAAAGGGGCTCAGCCTGGAGAAAAGGAGGCTCAGGGGGGACCTTGTGGCTCTGCACAACTCCCTGACAGGAGGGGGCAGCCGGGGGGGGTCGGGCTCTGCTCCCAGGGAACAGGGACAGGACAGGAGGAAACGGCCTCAAGCTGTGCCAGGGGAGGCTCAGGTTGGACATCAGGAAAAAGAGGAGTGTGCATGTTGTTTTGCTGATAAATATGCCATATTGAATGCTGTAGAAATGATCCCAATCTCTTTCATGAGTAGTAATTGTCCACCACCCAAGAAGAAGCATGAAAGCCCATATACATCTGGAGCTCCCTTGAATGAAGGGGAAAAAAACCCCCATTTCTATACTTGAAGCTTGCCAAAGCTGGAGGTAAATATCTGAAAATGGGGACATTGACAAATTTCCCCCAGCAAATTTAGAAGCAGAAAGGGAAGTTACAAATACTTGCAAACTGTCAGTACTTGCTTGTCTACCCACTTAATGGAAATATGAAGGCTACGCTGAGGAAAACCAGAGCAAATTTTCTGCTATATTTTGACAGCCTTTTTTTCTGAGGACATTTCTGACTTTTCACTACGTGTGCAGGGATAATGAGAGCGCGCAGGTCTCTGTGGTCACAGGAGCCTGTTTATGTTTCTTTACACATTGACTGAACACAATCACAATCATGTGAACTTCAGGAAAGTTCTGGTTATTATTTTAGAGAAACATTTCCCACATTTCCAGCCTCCTGATTTTAATACAGACAGGTGACAGGAGGAATTGGCTAGTTCAGTGGTAGTGCCATGCTGCAGCACAAGCTGATCATGTTTCTTCAATATTTGATATGATGAGGCATTGCAATGCCTTCAAATCAGGGCTCTAAGATGCAGATGCACACACCTTGACTTGGGAATTAGTGTTGAGATGGCAAAGCCCAGTTTCAAGGGCCTTGGTAATTAAGTTGACCAAGACTTGCTTTTCTTAAATCTAGCTGTTGTGCTTCACTTTAGTCACCTCTGTTGCTGACTCTAATGAAAAACATTTGCAATGATACGTGATACAGCCTGCTAATGTTCTGCAGAGGTGAAAGGTAAAGGCAGGTGTGGGGTTTCACTTAAGTGATTTCATAAATTAACTTTAATGTGACCTGTAGTTCCTTTGCCAAATAATAGGTTAGCAAGTGAATTTGAATATGTGTTATCTGAAAGATGAAAGCTAATGTTAGCAGCTGAATGGGGCCTGGAAACCTGACAGGTTTTTATTGAGTGCCAGTCTTATTATTTCTAGTGAATAATTCATGTCCTGAAGGTGGCTGTGGCAGAAAGACTGCATCACCAGACATGAGACAAAACCAGGCATTCGCCCCATCCCATTCACACCTTAAGGTGTGCATTCAGGTAAGAACAAGACTCAAACCCTAATTCTCCTAGGGGCTCAGAAATTCATGATGCAGCCTGGTGTGGAGCAGGCCCAAGAGAAGACAGTGGGGCTGTGAGGACAAAATGCCAGTGTTTGAAGGGCAGGAGGGTGTAGTGTCCTACATGGACAGCACTCCCCTGCCCAGGGAGTTTCTCGTGAGCCCACTGATAAGGGTGTGCCAGGAGATTTGCTTCATGCACCTGACATGGCCTTTCAGTGTGATGTGGTCTGTTGCAAATAAGCTCCTGCTTCCAGGATATCATTTAGTGGAGAATTACGGAATGATTTTCTAATGATATCAGGGAAAGAAAATGCTGTTAAAACACAGAAATGATGGATTCTGTTGCTTGAAAGCACCCAGTGAAACTGATGCTGTGACTGAGACTGGTTTTTTTATTCAGCAAGTAAAATGTCAAATTAAACACAGCTCTATTGATACACCAAGGGTTCTTGGTATAATGCCAACATCAATAATTATAAAGGGGAGACAGCATGCTAAAAGGCATGGCTGGCAGCACTTTTAAAATATTTGTCCTTGCTGGGACCAGAGACTGATTTAGTTTAAATTTAGATCCCAAAGGAAAAAAACATCTCAAAGGGCATATCATAAAACTTAACTGGTTTAGTTGTTGCCAACCAGATCAAACAAAATACAGTAGAATAAACTTTTATTGGTTTTAAAATAGTGGAATAGCGCTGCAGTCAGATGAGTGAGTTGATTCAGTTCACAGTAGGTGAAGATTTAGCAGATGAAGGTGGGGGATTCTGCCCCT
>VZRV01003472.1:0-70175 GCA_013398115.1 Falcunculus frontatus
TAGCCAGCATCAAACCACGACAGGAAGCTCAGTTGATCAAATGAAATTGTAGCAGAAGCAACCATTATCATGGTTGTCCAAAACTTCAGCAGGTTTTAAGGAAATGTTTTAATGGATGAGGCTTGGTCTTATTCCAAAAACAAAAGGGCTTGGAAACAAAAAGCTTGAAACCAGAACTTTAACAAAGATTGCATAAAACTATTTGCACGTGTGCATCACTACATTTTCCCAGCAAGGGAATAAGCAAAGTCTCTTTGCTTCTCCTGAAATACAAGTCCATCAGAGGAGAAACTAGGATGGCAATGAGATGAGAAGAAATAGGATGTGCACTTTGAAAAAAATATCCAATGTCCTAAGAGGAAAATATTAAAGACTAAATATATTATTGACAAACAAAAGCCTTTAAACTGTCCTAACCTTTGTATGTGGATGTTGATCTTTGCTGTAGGGATTACACCGATTTTACTGTTTCACTGTAAGTGTTTTGGTACAGAATGTTTGTGGAGCTGAAGTATCCTTTACTAAGGCTAAAATTTATTCATGATAGATGTCATCTTTCTCTTAGGAAACAGTGGGATGAAGGAGATAACCATAGACGTTTAAGAGGCATGGTTCTTCCAGAAAGCAAAAGTGTGAGCAGTGGAACTGAGTTAATTCTTTATGTCTTTAAAAGCTTGGCTAAGAAAAACCAAAAACCTTCACAGAAGCTTGACTATTCCTCTGCTAAACCACAAGAAGTTGCCAGTAGAAAGTATACGCCTGAGAAAAAAAACATTTAAAGCTTTATGGAAGGTAAGCTACCGTGAGAGTTTCACAATTCTTTTGGGACTCAGCTTTGAAAACAAAACTCATAATGTCAATAAAGAAAAGCCCTATTGCTTTTAAACTTTATTTGAAAACACTCTAAGTGAAAGAGCTCTTTGTTTTGTTTTCATATGTAACAGTGGGATTTTTCAAGTATCTGTTTATGACTTTGCAGTCTGAGCATGACTGAAAACAGAAGTAAGCACAAAGTAATCAATGCACAGTATTATTTGCTTTATTCCATTCTTTTATTTCTACCTTTCTATCTCTTTAGGAAAACTGGTCATATTTCACACTCTAGAGGTGAGGTTATATAGAATTTTGTCTTATTTAGAAAGCTAAGCATCCTCTAAGAATATAATTTCTTCCTGGCTAGCCCAGCAATATTTTTATGCTTTCATATAGTTAAAAAATCTATTTGAAATTTCTGATTTAATACTAGAAAAGCACAACCCACTTTAGAATATACAAAATTAATTATTACAGCTGAGTTCTCTTACTGTGGCCATTTTCTGCGTCACTAGTATTACATAAGAGCTGTAAAAAACTTTAATTCTACTAGACAAAGGATATTCTATTTCAGAGTTCCTGTCTACTGTAGTGTTCTGAAAGTAAAGCTTACTGTTGTTACAGCATGATTAGCTGAAGTAAAATAAAACACAAACAGAAACAAAATAAAAGAAAAAAAGAAAACTGAATTAAGATTTTGAATAGCAGTTTCCAATTAGCATTTCGTAATGTTTCCAAATCAGGTTACAGAACTTAAATATATTTTCAACATAATTCTTTTTGGTATGATGCCACTGGTGTTACTTCCTATTTAGTTTATGCAAGCAAAGTTATGTACTCTGTGTAGCTGGACCTCACAGATGGAGAATTATCGTCTCATGGTTTCAATTCCAACCCATTTAGAGATTTTTACTTCAGACTGTCATTTTTCCACAGTCCCAGAAGCCACCAAGTATTTTCTGAACCTGTTAAAATGTGGAAGAGAGAGGTACACAAGTACAAGTGATGTCTGTATAGTCACACAAATGAAAATGATGGCTGTGTAGTGAGAAAATTTTGATGAAGTAATGATTTTTCTTCCATAAGTCTTTGTTTCCCTTTAGAAGGTGCAGGATAACACACACATACACCCTGCCCCATTTGCAGGTACTCATCTTTTGTGACATTTATCAGAATATACAGTTTGGCTTCCCAGCAGCAGGAGACGCAGTCCTTTTTCTGAAAACCTCTGCCAAAGGCTTAACATGTGTTGAGTGTTTCCAGCTCTTGAGATCTCTTCTGGAATGTGATCCAAGTCTGGTTAGATCTGGATGCAGCTTTGCAACAGCCTATTTCAAAATCCGTTCCTTTTTTCCCCCGCAAACTGCCTGTCATGCTCACTCACATCTGAGATAGACCAAATTTGGAGCCAGGGCCACTGAAAGAAGTCATCAGAAGTCCCGCACCTTCACATCTGATCCCACTGTTCTTCAGTAAATGAGGCACACGAGCAGCTGGAAGAAGCTTTTCTCCCTCCTTTGCCCCTTGTTTTCTCTTATGATTTATATAGACCTCGAGTTCTTCCTTTAATAGGCAGTCTGCCTCTAAAGTAGGAGCTTCTGGACATGTTCATCCCAGCCTAGAGTAAGAGGCAGGATCATACAGGGCTGCTTCTTCCCTCTAAATCCTTATGGAGTATCTTCGAAAAATACAAGAAATTGGACAGAGGTTTGGTCTGAGAGCTCACATAAGAGGTCCAGGCTGGCTAACCAGAAGGTTGACAAGGAAAATATAAATTTAGGAGAACTGTATTTATTGAGGTGACTAGGAGAGAAACAAGGCACAAACAAGGCACATTTTACCAGAGACATACAAAAAAAGACAAAAACATGAGGGGGACATTCATTGCAAGACTCCCTCTTGTCCTCCTCTACTGTATGGTCTTGACTTTATTGGCCCAGAATGTGAATGCCCCTTGGAGAACTGTGTTCCTTGCAGCAGTCACCAATGCCTTGTAAGATGTCCCAGGCTGACAGAAAGCACATCTGGCAAATGAAGCTTTCAATTTTCAGGATGTTGGAACAAATATGGCAATGCCAGGAGGCAACAGGGCAATCCCAGGAGTACAACTGCTCTCAGACACATCATGTTTGAGAGACAGAAGTCACTAAAAACACAAACAAGTACAGTATAATCTTTCTTTTAAAAAATCTGGGTCAGCATCAGAGCTTGTAGGATCTGATTTATGGCTTTGAGCCTTCAGATTGCTGAAGCATACACTCACTGTTGAGTGATTCACTGTTGTACTTTTCACTGCACGTCAAGGGAAGCTGTTGCATAAATACTTGCGTAACTTATTCTACAGGACAACTGAAGCCATGAAATATCTACTGTAGAAAGCAGATACACAACCATAAAATGTTCCAAAAAGCTATGAAATAAGTATAGATTTAGAACTCTGTAAATATATATGGCTCTAAATATATGAAATATTTTCAAGTAAGTGTCTTTTACTTTTCCATTTAAGAATTTTAAGAAAAACATTTTTCTTTAAATTTTTCTAATTTTTCTTTTAAAACTTTCTTATTTCTAGAGATTAAAAAATAATTTCCTTTCTAGGAGTATTTAACTTAACATGAAAATATGAGACTTAGCAAATACAATGATTAATTTTGCATCCTATTAGTCTTGCTTATTTGCAACATACCTTGTTAATGCCAGGGGACTAAGTGGGACTTAACAGGTGTTTAAAAATAGGTGTGAAAAGTAAAATTAAGTTACCTAGTAAACATTGAGAGGGGTCTTAAACATTAAAAACGGGAAGTACTGTTTTTATTTTGGCTCCTCATATGGGAGGGAAGAAGTTGTTTTTATTCCATCCTCAGTCTCCACAGACCTCTTTTGACACAGTGTTCTGGTACACCAGGGTAGGTACTCCAGTAAGTGTGCTAAGTTATCTGTTTGGAATCTGTTTGGAATCTGTTTGCTTTACTCTCCACCTTGTTCTCTTCTTGTTACTTTCCTATTGGTTGCATAAAATCTTTCTACAGAAAGAGCTTATGATGTTCTCTTGGTTTTGTTTTACACAAAGACAATCTGCAGTTTCTTTCGTACTGTTGAGGCAAGCTAGCAAACATACTGGTGTCAGCCCTAAAATAGTCTGAATGCAGATTTAAAGCTGCCAATCTGACAGGAGACACAATAGCACTTTGTGATTTCTCTGGTGGCAAAACTAGCTCCAGATATTATTCCGTTTGCTTCACTTCCAGTTTTGCCGATTCAGCTGTCTGCAAAGTAGACTCTAAACAGATCAATGAGCCTAGTAGAAAGTGAGACTAGAAAAAGTCTCTACCTGTGTGTTTTAAAGGACATGGAAAACAAAATCTTGGATGCAGACAGGACCTCAGCTTGAAAATCCCATTCTTAACACATTATATAATGATCTCTAGTCCTCAAATTCATTCATCAGTCAAGGACAATGTGTCAGATGTGTTGGATATGTCATTTCACAAAAGAAACTCAAGCACACTGCAGAGATAACAGAAACTTACTAGAACAATATCCACTTAGAGGGAAGTAGTACAAGATAGAGAAGGCCCTCCAACAAATGAATAAACAAGATAAACCATGTTTTACAGTTTTTGGATTAGGGTAAACTACACTATGAGAAACAGAAAAGGCAGATATTTAATATTCACAGAGGGGAAATTGATAGGAAAAGCAAATCTAGAGAGGCAGAAGATGAGTGGAACAATTTAGCCAGGGGTTCTACCTCTGAGAGCTTCACAATAAATTTACAAAATTTATCTTCATGACACCTTTATAAAGTAATATTCTCATTTCACAGATGAATGACCAAACCACAGAAGAAACACATGGCTGAGCCAACTACCAAACTCATATTGCACATTCCTCCCAGGCTAAACTGGAAACTATGTTTTGAATGTATTTCAGAAAGTAAATAATAAGAAAGGAGTTGAAAAGAGAGGAAAGAGATATAATGCAGTGTTACTAAACAGAGATGTGATTTTCACTAACCTTCCATTATATTTCAAACTTAATTCATTGGCATTTTGAATGGTAGTTACAGTATTCTTGCCAAGTCTAAAGAGGAGGTTTAGTGCACATCTATAGTAAGTCCCCAGAAGTTGTCCCTTTTGTTGAGAAAGCAGGTTGATTCATTTGTGGTAAAGTCAGACCTAAGTTCTATTCATTCTCTTCACAATTACTCCAAAACCCAGAAAGGGACTTGTACAATAGACCAGTTTCATAACAGCTCCTTTAAACCTTGAGTAGGAGTATATCCGTATAAACAAGTACTACAGTGTAAGAGAAGCAGATCTGTGTGGTGAAATAGCTGGTGCAGAGTCAACATCTGCTCCATACATATTTCAGGCATTTTACATCAGACTAGCTCTAAACAACTTAAAAATCATTAGTCACTGGAACACGCTGTATTCACTCCTAAAACACACCTTCTAGTCCAGCTTCATTCAAGAGCAACCCAGCTGGTTGCTTTGCAAACACTCCACAGGGCAAACCCTAACATGGTAAAGGGGCCAGTGCTGCTGTTTTCCTCTGCACACATATCCTAAAAGAGCACTGATTTAAATATCCTTTCTCTCTCACAAATTCAGCACTGTGTTAAACACAAAACCTTGAGTTCCTGGTCTTCTTGTGCAATTTGATGACATAACACAAGCATATGGCTGAGAGCTGGGAACTTGGGAGTTCTGATCTTTGAGATGTCACCGATCCTCACTTTCTGTGGAAGAGATTCAGAGCAGGAGGACATATTTACCCACAGCATACATGATTATGCAAATTGGCTTGAATGCACGACCAGACTTGGGATTGCTTAGCATGCAGATTATCCCTTAGGGATAGAAGAGACTTGCTTACAAGAGAATAAAACCCCACATTTGCCTGGAATCAGAACGCTGCAGAAAGAAAAAATCCCACTAAGAACTAAAATCTTTGTGGCCTTCCTCAGATGTGACACATATTCAGTCTATTCCAACCACAAACACATATCATTATTATCTGGTTGGGGGACTGCATCAGAGATTGCTTTCGTCCACAGTTTGAAGTCAAAATTGGCTTAGTATTCATTAATGCTTCCAGGAATGCAGTGAGTTACCTTAGCAATTTCCTTCTCACTATGATGCAGACAATATCCCATTCAATGCCTCTAAGGAGAAATCACAGCTGTCATTTCAAAGTTAACATCTTAGACTATTAAATCCCTAATTTGGTTTATTATTTTAAAGACTTACCTTGTAGTCATTAAGACAGGCCTTGGAGAGTACTGGGAGCCATTCCAAATTAGAAATGAAATTAGAATCTAAGTCTGTAAGAGAAATCTCAGTGCATTTCCCGATCAGCAGACATAGCCTGTTCCAGTTCTTCTCCCATAGTCCAAAAGATCCAGGAAGGGAAAGGATCTGAGTATATCCTGTGATGCTTACTGTATCTCTGTATTCCAAAAACGGCTGACTTCCAATAAGTTGTAGATTCAACAATAAATGCTCTTGACCAAAAATAGTTTGGTGTTCAATTACCAAATGCATTTTCCTATATTGAGGGTTCAGTTTTGCTGAATTCCCTGAACAAGATGAATAGAAAAATGGCAGTTTCCTGTTGATTGCTACAAACTTATTCAGGATAGTCAAAAACTGACTGCAAGGAGTTGCAGAGTTGTGCTGAGTGGTTGGGAGATAAAAAGGCAGGTGGAATTCAGTGTTGATAAATGCAAAATGTTGCACATGAAAGAAGTTTCTAAATAAAGATGATGGGTTTAAAATTAGTATTATGACTAGCCATTTCTGAATACCAGTCACAATTGCTATAAGGAAGCACATAATGGATAGTAGAAATAGAAAGATTGGTGAAGAATGTGTGATTTGGACAAGTTTTAAGCAAAAGAAGATGAGGTCTCTTCAGCCTTGAAAATAGATAGCTAAGGATTATATTAAATATTTCTGTAAAATTTCTGCTGTCCCAGAAAATGCTTCCATCCCGCGATTGGTGAACAATGCTGAATCCTTCAAATTCTCCAAAGCCTGTTAAGCATGAAATGGATGGTATGCTCATGAGGCACAGTTATTATAGAAAAACTATTTCATTAAACTGAGTCTAAGAGATGTCCCAGCATAATATTTGCTGATATAAAATGTGACAGGGCGAACAGACTTCCAGGTTCTCCTCACCAGTGCATATTTAAACAACCATGTAAACTGTCTCAGTCAGATAAAGAAGTCCTTCCAAACTCTGTGTCCCATAACTCAATTGTCTTGATTGGCATTTCTTGTTATACCATTGGTTGCATGGAGAGCTAATTTTTCCATTCTAACTCCCACCACTGTCCTTATCATTGCCAAGTTCTTGAAACTTTACCTGTTTGAGTTCCGTATTTTAGCAAAGTAACAAACATATTTGCAAAGGTTAGTTTGGTTCCAAATGTTAAATAATGCATGGTTATAAAGGATGTTAATGAAAGTTCTTTCAAAGGACAAGTGACATTAATTTTGCTAAAAATGAGAGGACTCAAATGCTAATGTTAAAATAATAGTAACAATTTTTTGTATGAATTCAGGAGATGTTTACATTGTTGGCATATGTTTTATCCACTGGAATTATCTTCACATTTTCCTTGCATTATTTTTACTATCATGAGCTCTTTTTTTTTACAAAAAGTATTTATATTTAAGTTTTCAAACTATTCAGAATGCAGAAACAGGCCTTTGCCACAAGGTAGAAAGTGACAGGCACAAGAAGAAACTGAATTTTACTGAATGTTACTGAATGTTACCAGAACAACATGTTTTGTTTCTAGGGCTGTACATGAGTAGAAAAATCAATTTCAGTCATGCGGCTGAAAGTACAATATGTTGAGCAACTCAGCTTTTCCCACAGAAAGCAGCCATTTCAGAGGCAGACCTCATAAAGACTATGTTAATAAAATACAACTTTTATTTTGTGTTAAATTGTGGAACATTAAATTTGAAGAGCAAAAGTTTCAGACTTAATGGTGGAACATGAACTAGTTGGAACAGTTCATAGCCAAACACTGATTGACCATTCCTAGATATCACGCGGAAGAAGGCAAGGCATTTCATTGTCTGATAACCTTCACACGTACATAGAAAAGAAACTCTCACTGAAGGACATGCAAAAGGATAACATTTGTTTCAGGACAGGACTGAAAATTTGACATGGAAAGTGTGCAAAGAGAAAGCACTACAGGAAAAATTTGTTTCTAGCCTGTTAGAGCGGGGAGTGTTGGATGGATGGATCAGGGCTAGTCATGACTGGAAGTAGCAAGGGGTGACAGCAAGAGGAATAGCTGCACATCAGCCACCTGTTTCTCACAGAGGATGAGGTCCTGTCAGCAAATAGCTTCCTATCCAAAATCACACTGAAAATTAGGAAATTAGAATTTGAAGCTCAAACCCAGGTTCACTTTTGGTTTTGAGGTTGTAATTTCCCTACTGTTATGTACCATATCCAGGGGAGAACAAAGAACTTGGACATCCTACACACTCAGCTGGCAAGTTGAATTTTATTTGCACTTTTCAAACATAAAATAGTACTTACGTTTCCAGAATTCCTCAAACATTGGACAACAAATTGTAGCTTTTTTTTTTGTTATTAAGGCATTTGTTCTTCCTTCCACACAAAATCCATTCATTCAATTCCATAGCAGAGGAATTTTTTCAAGGATTATGTTTTTAATGCCAGAAACAAGGCTGTTACAGTGTATCTGGAAAACTCTTGTGTTGGTAAAATAATCTACAAAAAGTCTGTGAGTAACAGATAAAGGATAAGTTGTCTATTGAGAGGCATGGAGCAGAATAGAAGTTAAAGTACCTTCCAGAATCAGGACCTGGTGACAAAATGCAATTTAAATAATGGGTTTTGTCTGATTTTAAGATACAGTGAAAGTATCAGAACTCACCAATGCTGGTCAAAATGTGATAGTGAAAAGGTTATTAGAAAACTTATTATTTCTAGTATTCACAAGACAGTAATTTAAACATAAAAACTTTGGTGCCTGTGTGTTTTCTTTTAAAGAGCCAGATAGTTACATATGGAACATGCAGACACCATATAATACTTCTGTTTCTTTACAACATATAAACTGTTTGATGGCTTTTTCCATAAAAGTAGCTTTTTTAATAACTCTGTTAAAAATATTTTTTACTGAAAAACAGTGGAGTAATGAGGTTTGCCTCTGCAGTTTGCAGTAGAACAGGAACAGAAGCCCCAGGCTCAGTGGTCAAAAAAGAAAAAAAAAGACAGAACTGTGATTCAATGTGATGTTAAAGTCATAAAGAAATCAAATCTAATGCTAAGAATTTAACCATAAAATACTAAAAAAATTGTCATGTCATGGCCAGTAAATTAGGATCAAAAACTTTGAGTATAATTTGCTTTGATTAGAACATCATCCGGCAGAGCAGAATCCTAGCACATTGCATATGATTTTTATAGTAATTTATATAACCTTGCCTTCCCTGGCTGATTTGAGATAGGCTTTTAATACAGCTGATTGTCCTCTGCAAATGGGATGTGAAGCAAGTACAGAGCTGGGCATCGCCTGACATATGCTGGCATTTTACAATTGTCAAAACAAAGCACTGTGCTGCACCCACTTCTGGCCTATGGGCAAGTGAGACCACTAAAAACATGATGGGCATGCAGTAATCCATCCTGAGAATCTGCACTGATATTCCAGTTGCAAGGATGGCTCCAGAGCCTGTGTAAATGGAATGTGTCTTGGATACAGTCGAACTGGTTTGAATTTGCAAGAGAGGTACATTAAGGCAGCAGGGAAACTATATATTAAAACTCATTTCTGAAAGGAAGATATATAACCTACCCATACCTGGAAGGTCTTACTCACTTCAGCAGCTGACAGTTCAGGTGATGCTCCTGACAAATTTCAGCCTTTATGTAATGACAAAAATATTATGAGAGTTACTGTTGTCTCCTGGAAGACTCCTTCTGCTTTTCAGGCAATAGTTCAGTCGCCCAGCAGGCCAAAAACAATAGCAAATGTAAAGAAACTCATGGGATGAGATAAAGACAGTTCAGTAAATGAAAGAAAGATAAAAGGGGGGGAAAACAAATGCAAAGGTGCTCATCACCTCCCATAAGCAGAAAAATGCTCAGCTAGCCTCAAAGCAATGGCTACTTCCCCCAAAGCCCTGAATTTTTATTGCTGAGTATGGTGTTACTCAGCATGAAATAACCTTTCAGTCAGTTTGGATCAGTTGTCCCAGCTGTATCCCCTCTCAACTTCTCTCCTACCAACAAGCTCCTCTCTTGAGGGAAAAAGTGGGGAAAATAGGAAATCCATTCTCTTCTACCTGAGAAACTTAACTATGGCTTTGATAGCTCAGTGCCCTGGTCCCACATTTCTTGCCACGAGCACTGAGATATATTGCAAATGCGGACATTCCAGGTTCTGATACTGATGAGAGCACTTGTTCTCCCCCATTTTTTCTGGCAAGTTTAAAGTAGAAAAGTTTTATTTTTTATTGTAAGAAAGTGATGAAATTTTTCAAGTGCTTTGTTTCAAAGTATACTTACAGCTACAATGGAAAATCACTAATATCTTATTCTTCACTTGTCCTGACTCTCTGTTCCAGTGGCCATAATGGGTTTTCAAAATGAAGATGTAATGTACTGTGGATATCATTACAAAATCAGAATATATTAAAGTTATGCCAGCAACATGCTATTGAAGTTACTATTGCTCCTTCACAGCAGTGATATATAAGTCAGCATTTCTGGGAAAAGTTCTCTGTGAACATCATTGAAATGCTTTTTGGAAAACTCCTGCGTTGCTGTTATTTTCTTAACTTGGGTTGGCATCTCCCTTTTGGTTTCATACACAACTTGTATTAGTCCCCCATTTATATAGTGTAAGAGCAACTGTGCCGCAGCTCGGCTTTTCCAATAAAGTTACAACACTTTTTTGCAGCATGAATAGTGTAATATTTCATAGGGCTTCTCTAAAGAGGGAGCACAGAAATACCTCTTATTTTTGAACTTCCCAGTCTATCCGTCTTCAGCTTATTTTGCAATGGTAAGATGAGCCCTTGGTCCTGATGCAGGGCAGTGTGCTTGATAATAACACTGCTGTGCTCCTGGAAGCAGTTTTAAGCAGATCATACTTTGCTAGCCACTTGGAGGTAAACTGTCAGTGTTAAAGCCTTACAGAGAGTTCTGTCTGTAGATGTCATAATCAATACAGTTTCCCTTTACTAAATCCCCAGAAAGTAGTTGAGTCTATGCTGTAGGTAAAAGTCACTCCTCTAGTCAAATTTTCTTCCCTGCTCTCAAAGAAGCAAAATCAGTTTAGATTTAGTCCTCTGAGCCATTCGGAAAAATCCAGGCCAAGGAATTATAATGGTGAAGAAGAAGATAGGTTTTCCCTTCAATTAGCTCTGTTGCCACACTTTGTTTTATGATTGGCTTTTACTCACTCCTGTCTGTATTTTTTCCTTCTATTCTTTATATGGTTCTGCATACCCCTTATCAGCATGCCTGACATCTAACTTTAATTGTATAGTTGTAGAATTGGATAACTACCTCATGTTCAAATATATGAATGGGAGTGCTAAGCAGGTTAGAAAACATGAGGAAATTATAATAATATAGTGATAATGTTGGCATGTGAGATGGGAATTCAGAATTTTACTGTCAACACTGCGAAAGTTAATGTTTCTACATAATTCACTACACTTGATTATACAGACAAGCCTGAACCAAAACAATCAAAACCAGGTAACTTTTATACCGTGGAAAGAGACTATTTAGTAAACCTGAATTAAAAAAAATTTAGTAAATAAGACTATTTAGTAAATCTGAATAATAACCCAGCCACCCCTGAAAAGAGTTGATCTTTTTGCTTCCCAATAGCACATCATTCTGAACGAGTATGAATTGTTGCTAGAATATAATTTCAGAAACATTAGGGTTTGGATAAATGTATATATATGTATATATGTATGCATATATATGTATATATATGTATATATGTATGCATATATCAGAATCTAACAAGTGAAATGGAATAATATTAATTTCCTATTGGAACTTCAGTGTTCAGATGTGTAATATAAGCAAAATTAACAATCTGCTTAATATAGAAACCATTAAAGTATTGAGCTTGCAAATATTTACACCCACAAATCCAAGCAGAGATTTAACTGTACTTGACTCCCAGACCCCTTCTTCAGCTGTCTTTCCTGACCGAATGGAAAACCTCATGCGATGGCTATTCAGACAACAGCTTTAATGATCACTTAGCTTTAACTATTTCATCTCTCCCTTTGTTTCTTCTCTCCACTGACACACTTCTGCCACACCAAAATCTGTCAGTGATTTCACCTTAGGTATATTTACAAAACAAAAACACCTAAATGTCTTCTATTTCAGAGCAAGCAAATTATGCTTGTGTATTGTTTTATTTTTCCTGTATTATTACATATGTGAGAGAAAAATATTTTTTTAAAAGTTCAAGAAGACTACTTCAAAACCTGCCATTCCTTTTGTAACGTATCTTACATGTATAGTGACTAAACCAGAAACTTCCTGGAGAAAAGTGTGCCCTTTTAAATTTTACTGACATTAGAAGGTTTGCTCTTGTGTTGCATTGTTTTTTCTCTTGGTTTTGTTTTTTTAAAAATTTCTGGTAATTGCTTTAAAAGAACAAAGCTCTTTGTTTAAGGGTAGCTCAGGGACATCATAATTGCTATAAGGTACAAGACTGTTTCCAAGTATTTCTGAATTGCTTCTTTTCTGTATTAAATATTTAATGTCTAATGTTTAGCCAAACTGTAGAAATTCCCTCTGGAATATGGGCGATGACTTCAGGAAGAGAATCAAGACCTGTCAATTCAATTTTCAATATGACTCTCTTTAAAAAACCATTGCTACTGAAGAGTGGGGTTTTTTAAAAAAAAATAATAATTCCATGAGTACATGAAAATGTCCTCAGTGAACAATATGAAGCAATTAGTTCCATAGTATAGATTCACAGACCATGAATTTAAGAAAGTGATAATCACGCTTTCCCTGATGAAGGTTTTTGGTTTGGGTTGGGTTTTTTTAAGGATTGTTAATGTAACTGGGTTGGTCATGTCTTCCCCTCCCCCTCATCCACCCTGTTCCTCATGGGTTTTGTCAGACAGACTTCTTACCCTTATCTCCAGCTAGAGCCAAGAGTGACGTTATCTGGTGGCATCCGGCAGCAAGGCCATAACCCCACAGCCCATGAGGGAAGTGTGTCAAGGCCTCTATTGACCAGTAAAATCCTGCTGCATCAGCTCAACAGCACCTGCTCCTTGTTCAGATGTTCTCCTTCCAAATGTCCTGTTTTCACCTAAGAGATCAGTGTGTCCCAGGAGAGCTGACTACTACTCTTTCATTGTATTAAAACCTGACAGCACACTGGGAATAAACCATTTCAAAGCCTAATGAAAACAAGCATGTGCTTCCTTCCTAGCCAATGATACACTGTGATGTGAATGCAGGCTATCACAGAACATGTGCTAAACATTACAATAGCATTGTACAAAATTTCACATTGTACATTGTACAAAATACAAAAAACATTACATCATGTTGACACTCTGAAAATTGCTTCTATTTCCTGGGCTATTCCAGCTTCTGTCATGACATATGGACACCATTCTCCTACTCACCCATGATCGCTGACATATCTTCACTGTGCAGCTAAACATAGAGATCCATGAGAGCATTCAAAGAGCCATAGCACCACCTTATTCCAACTGCTCAGGAAAGCTTCGTGAAGGGCATAGAACCCACTATTATTGAACTGACTTTGAAAGGTTTAGGAGAGAAAGAGATCAAAAGGAAAGTCAGCAGCAGAAGAAGAGAACTTATGCCAGTCAGGATTGTATTAAAATTTCAATATTTACTAGTAATATTAATTATTGCATGTTGTGTGCTGAATACATTTATAATGTCATACCTATTACTATTTGTAGCATTAAGTGTATATGAAGAGAGAGGTTTAGTACTGCTGTTTTACTGTGCTCAAAATCATCTATTAAATGTCTTGTCATTTTGTGATTACTGTGTGTCCTCTAATATCTTATTAAAATAGCCTTTGTATTTAATCTTAAAGTGTCCCTTTTGCACATCTCTGTTCCTAATACAGCAGCTGCTCACAATAAAGAAGATGGGTCGGTTGATGTAGGAAGGTTTGGTTGTTTCTGAATGAGCCAGAATGTAGTTTTCCACCTTTCTTCTCCCTCCCCCTTCTTTTGTATATTCAATCCAAGTTAGCCAAAAGCAAACTACACATTCTATGTGCTGTCAAGAAAACTGACCACAGGTGAGGATTAACACACTCTGGAAATGCATTGCTTGCTTCAGGGGAGAAAGGTGGCTTCTCTTAGAGAAGCCTGCTTCCAGGGCTGTCCCCAGACTCCAGGCTTGCATGAGCTCTCTGCAATCCAAGAAAGGAGCAAGCTAGGGATCCTAAATTAGAACCCAAGTTCAATTCTCAAACTGAATTCTGGGGATCCAGTAAATTTTAGCCTTTCTGAGATTCGATTTCCTCACACTGAAGCATGCCACATGCAACTGCCAAGCCACAGGCTAGACCCAAAACAAATATTTTAAAAATGGTGAATGAAATAAGTAGCTCCTAAATTTAGATTTAAAAGTCCCCAATGTTGGCACATTCCTTAGTTCTACTGGCAATGAATTTTAAAAGTGAGCGTCTGTTCCATAATCTAAGTAACAGTTAATAGTTCAGTGTCTACTGATCTCTAGTAGATATGCATGGAGGTGGGACTATGTGCACACATGAAAGGAAAAATAAAAGGATGAGGAGCAAATCAAACTATGAGTCTTCTGTATTGGCTGAGATGATCTGTTGACATAAAACTGAATCTTTTGGAGCTTCATAAGGAGTCAAGTATTATCAGGATCTTGGAATCAATGTCACACAGCCAAGGAACAGGATTTGGAGTAGGTTAGTGTTTAGCAATAAATTAAAGGAACCCCTCTGACATCCGGAGGGAGCTGACAAACTTGGGTCTAACACATTTCCTTAATACTTGGTTTCAAGACCAGCAAAGGGTCCTAAATGTTTCTGAGAACAAAGTATCTCAGATAGGTCACCCAAAAATTGTGTCACATGAAACTATTGAACACTTCTGGAAACTTGGCCTGGCTGTTGGAAACCAGCATTCTTAATAGTACGCAAGCTAAAATAAATACTGAGAAACTAAAACGTAAAACTATTATAAAAAAAGCCCACCTAAAAGTTCAAGCACAAAGTAAAAACATCTTTAACCAACCTAATTAAAATATAGTAAAAACTATTTTTAAATACAATCTTAAAATCAGAAGGCTGAGCCAGCCATAGGAGAAAGTAGAAGCCAAACCACAATCTTGCTAGAAGACACCCGAGTATACAATGCCACACACTTTTTCCATACTTGAACATAAGAAATTTGGACTGCACTTCTCCAGTTTTGGTACCTAGGTATTGAACATGATTGTTTTACCACATTGCTTAAGCTCTCTGCCAACAAGCTACATAGCATGGGAATGGTTGAAAGAAATTCAAAACAATTAGGTACAAAGTATATTGTATATGGCACTAATGTCATGTCATGTTCATAAAACAAAAAATAATCTTCATCATATACATCTGCCTTTCATTAGCAGCCAAGAAACTAACTGTAAGTTAAATCCAGTTTGTCTGTGTAGTATTATCATCTGCATAAGGGTTTTCCAGCATGAGTGGAACAATGGAAACCCTTTTGAACTGACACATTATAGAACAAGTAGATCTCCTTTTTTTTTTTTTCTTTTTTTTGTCTGATCTTGAATGGTGGGGCACTTAGTTGTGCTTTTATAATCACAACACCAAGACTGCTACAAATGAGGATTACTCATCTGTCTGATCCAAATTTTATCCAGACGGGAGCCATGGGGAGGTAAAGTCTTTGTTTCTAATAAAATAATAGAATCCAGCAAAAAGATGTTCTATAACTTTGAATTTCCTCCTGGCATTTTTTTTTTTTAAATATGAACAGAGATGGTCACTGTTAGTGCATAGGACATTATTGGAAAGCAAATCCTTTGTCCAACTTACAAAGTTTTTAAATTGTGAACCCAAACTATTAATAAAGTTATCCTTCATGCTCTTTAGATTTCTACCACAACTGCTATTCAGATTTATTCATTACTTCCTTTTATTAGAGACATGCCAAATCTGCTATATTGTCCACCTGGAAAAATGCCCACTGTTCACAGCTACTGAAGTAGTCAGATATTAATCTTAATAATTTGCACTGTAGCCATCCAAACTGTTTCTACTCTTATGAAAGTTTTATAACAGTGTATTATTTTTAAAACTTTATTTTAAAATTTTTTCTTGTGAAATTAATTTCTCGAACTGGAAGGTTTTCTCTCATACAAAATGAGACAAAAAATATTTACAAAATCTCATTTTGCATAAAAAAATTGTGGTTCCAAAACTGTCTGGTGCCTCAGAACACAGAATTCCTTTTAGGGAAATCAGAGATACTTTTCCTGTGTAAGCACTGGTTTCAATTAGATACTGCTGGGTGGTGACACAAGTACAACAAAACACACACACAAAAAATCAAGTAAAAATGAAAAATGATGCTTCACAGCTTTAGCATGCCTACTGAAAACTGATAAGGTTTGTGCAAATATGTTTAGTCATATTGTCTTTCTTGTCAGTGCTGATCTTTTCCAGACTCTTAACCAAATCAGCCTTCAGGATAAAGCTTGCAGAGCTGATGGCATAGACAAGACGAGTTAGAACCAAGTTCTTAGAAGTCCCTTTCATAGTTGCAAAGACAACTCTTGGAGTTTGTTAAAACAAAAGGAGAAAACAAAAGGAATATGTGTATAGTAAAACTAATGCTGCCACTATTGTGATTTCCCTTGTATGGACTCAGTGTTCAACCCCAAATCATGGTTATCAGTAACTAGCAAAGAGAAGTTTATATGCTCTGTTGAGGGGTTAGATCATTACAAGACAGAATCCATGGTAAAACCCACATGTCCGGATGTACCATAAAGCTGTTGTACACAGCCCCAAATGATCAGCTGGCAGGCCAAAAGCGACCTTGAAGAGTCAGGGTTCCTGGGGTGGGCAGGCAGACAGAAGGAGCCCCAGGATCATACAGGCAGTCACACAGAGTAGGCAGCCCACCCTTCCAAGCAGAATCATTTCCCACACCTTTTGAAGTCTTGTCTCTCCATGAAGTGTTTCAGCTTCTGGACACTTCCATCCACTTATCCACACGCTGCCTGATGCTTGAAGGTGTTGCTTTCCCAAGCTGCATCAGGTGCCTTGTCCTATTGCTCAGTTACATGTTCTGGTTTCACTGCAGCATTTTTTTTCTTGTCACCTCCTAGCTCTTAAGGACAGTCTCAGTGTGCAATGCTTGACTACCAGGGACTTACTGATTTCCTTGAGACCTGTTTCCATCCTTGGCTCATATTTTCAAGACTTTTATTGTTGTCCCACATTTAAATACCAATCATAATGGAAGACAGTTTGTATCAAGCTCTTGATTCACAGAGCAAGCCCATCTGAGTTGATAAAAGAACAAATAGACCCGGAAGTTGGACTATGATCCTTGTGGGTCCCTTCCAACTCAGGACATTCCATGATTCTATGATTCTAGGCCAGGATGGAGGCTTTGCATGATTAGTATTAAGCTTATAGTCTATTCCTAGCAGTGACAACAGTTTTTTAGTGGACAACTGCTCAGCACTAGCTATATCATCAGTTTTTCCTCAGAAGTTTGAATGTATTCCTGCTACTAAGTCACAATACAGCAATTCCAGTGCATAAACGTTCAACAGGAATTTCTTAGCTGAATATAAATGTCCATTTTTAAAGTCATTTGAACTGGAGATTTTTCCCACTCAGAATCTGATTCATGCATCATGGACCATTAGATAAAAGCCTATGCAATGGGAAATGGTCTACTGTCATGGAAAGCAAACAGTTTCCTTTGAGTTCTGGGGTGCACGTGTGGTGTGGGAGGAGGCATTAGATTATTGCTGGAATCATTTCTAGGTCATAGTGAAATAAAATGAGCTTCGGTAGAAGCCAGCAGCGGTAACTAGGAATCTACAATATGTTGTGTGGAGATTTGCTTCTACTTTGACATTTATCCAGAATATAGAAATTCTCCCTGCCAGGTTCTCAAACCTGGGCCAGTAATCCCTTATACACTTATAAGAAAAACACAAAAGCTTCTCCCTATGTGTAGCCAAAAGACTTTGGCACTTTGCTGCATCAGATCAATTTTTTTTATATCAGCACCAGGGTACTTCAGTCTGACAAGTTCATCTGTAAGTTCTCTCACCTGTAGAAGGGAATCAAGGGAGACTTTCAACAACTGTTTTGAAAATTATTAAATATTTTTCCAGATGGAAAGCTAGACAGAGACAGGAAAGCAGTAAGAGATCAAGCTGCTTCTATGTCTATGTTGCATTATCAAAGGTTTGAGCTAAGGAGCAGAGATTGATTTCTGCCTCTGACAGGATAAGATATAAAAGAATATAGATATTGGTTTTTTACATTTATATCCGTCACTTTTAAACAGGTCCCAGAAAAGCAAAGCTAATTCAAAAAGAAACTGTGAATTAGAAGCTATTCATGAAATTGCCACTAAAAAACACCACAATATATTCCCATTACCTCCATTGCTCCCCAAACCAAAATCAAAGAGCAAGAAATACTTACAGTGTATTACTAGTTCTTAGAATAAATGGAGCATGAATGAAAAATCTTAGTTGGTGCCCTACTGCAGATAAAAATGTCATCCACATAATCTGAACAAAAGCACTTCATAGTCTGGGAAATATGAGGTGGTGCTTAGCATGTTACTGATGCTGAGGTGTTACAGAGGACAGCATAGGGACAGACAGCAGCTCAAGAAAACAACAGTAAAGCCAGTTTGATTTCACCCTCCGCCTCCAGTATATTTGCACAAGTCAAACATATGTTGGTGGGACCAGAACTTACTCCTGCATCATCCTGTCAACACTGGCTACCCTTTCATTGTTGAATTACTTCACAATTTGCAGAGTGTTTCAGTCCAGACAACACAGAAAAAGAAAAAAGGGTGGGAAAAAGAAAGAAAAAAAAAAAGAAAAAGAAAAAGAAAATAAAAGAAGCAGTAATATATTTCACAACAGAATGTCATTCAAATATGACCACTGGTATAGTCAGCATGAGAGCTGAGGGAAAAGAATTTCTGATACATCACACATGGTTCTGGGTCCTCTACTCACACCAAGAGAGGATATTTTAAAGCTTTTATTTGGACTGTTGTAATTCTAGCTAGTGAAAATTAGACAAGGGTTGCAGCAGTTTGGGATACCTCTTTCCTTGCATGAACACACTGTAGAACATTTTCTTTTTTCTTCCCTAATAACATTTTCACTCCTTTCAGTCTCTGTGTTTCGCAAACATAGCCCCTAATGGCCCATGAAAAAGTTCAAAGTGGGTCACAGACTGCTGTGGGGTGAGAACAGACTGTATTAATTGTCTGCAATTGGGGAAACTGAGTTGCTACCAGCAATTAAAGGAGGCTAATAGTTCTTTGGCTGATGTAAACACTTGTAGCCAGCAATTACTGCCATTGCATATTCCCCAGACCTGAAGAAATTGAACTGATGCCATCTTGTCTGAGAAGTGGTAACTGACAGCTTAATTGACTTCTTTAGATGGAGAATGGGAATTCGAGCTACATGAGAACAGTAAAGTTACTAATTGTAAATCAACATTATTTTTAATTGTAGAGAAGTTTTTAAAAAGAAACATGTGCAATGTGGATTTAAGTTCAGGGGTCTCATACTCAAGAGACTGGCAGCAAGACTCGAGGAAAAGAACTTCTCTGCCATACAACCTACCACACAAAAAGAATCCCCTCTCTTGCCCTGCTGGCCAGGCTGCTTAGGAGGCAGACCAGGGCACAGATGGGTTTCTGGGCCACAAGTGCACAGTGCCAGTGCGTGCTCAATTTATCATTCACCAGTATCCCCAAGCCCTTCTCCACAGGGCTGTGATCAATCCATTTATTCTCCTGTCTGTGCTGATATTGGGGATTGCCCTAACTCATGTGCAGGACCTTGCACTTGGCCTTGTTGAACCTCACGAGATTTCCATGGGCGCACCCTTCACTCCTGTCAGGGTCCCTGTGGATGGCATCCCTTGCCTCCAGTGAATCCACTGCATCGCTCGCACAGGTGTCCTGTGCAAACTGGCTGAGGGTGCTCTCAGTCCCACTGTCAGTGTTGTTAGATGTTAAACAGCACTGGGCCCTCAAACAATGAAGGGATGAAAGGATCTTGCTTAAAGGGAAAAGTCTTTAGCTCCTTCACAACAATAAAATATGAAATTCTAATGAATGCGTCTCTTCTGTGACAAGCCTTTTCCTGCCAGATTCCAGGGACCCTGCAGCAGGATATTAAAGGAACAGAAAATTCCACTTCAGGTGACCCCTTGAGTTTTTTCGATAATACATATAACATCTCATAAAGTTAACAAGAAAAGATACCCCATATTAATTCCCACTTCACTGAATATATTTCTTTTTTTCCTATTCCTGACTACAAAATAATAATAAAAATAGTCACAGGGAATTTTTTGAAAATAGTAGATCAGGTTTGGTCAGGCAGCACAGCACTAATACAGCTGCAATATTAGCCACTGAGTTATTTTTAGCAGACAATTTCCTTTGCTTTAGCTTTGAATATCATGCATGTGAAATCTAAAAATCATGTTTTGCTGACTGTGCCCTTGGAATATCTAAGCTCTATTTTGAGAGTCTTACATCTTGTCCAAAGACCCCTGGTTTCACAGGAGCTGTACTTATTAATGCTGTTAATCACAGCTTAGACTTCTGGCACTATTAGGATCTGATTAAACTGGAAGCTGAAAACTACATATGCAAATGTAAACTCTATGACTTCAGTTGCACGGCAGGAACATAAAATACAGATAAATGTGTGTTAAAGAGTTGCAGCTGGATGTTTTCCAATTTTTCAATATGCAATATACAGTCTAGGCAGAAGCAGTGGTTCTGAGATCCTGAAAGGTTACTAAATTGCATTTTATCTACCCTAGGAAGAAGCCTGAATTTAGTCATGATCTAACCTGATGTCTTTGACTATTATGGTAAATTTTCTTAGTCTAAAAAATGTCCTGAGTTAGGAAGACACAGCACAGCCAGAGATTCACAGGTGCCTTCCAGAAATCGTACAGAAGTCAGCTGCCATCCTGAGAATGGAGGAAACCCCACAAGTTAAAAGCATAATCAGAAAAGTACCTTGATAGTAACAGCTTAATTTTGCAGCAAATTATTAGTGGGTATGTTGGATTGGTAACCAACCTCAGATTTTAAGCTTTCCTCCTTCTGCCACACTTGAAGTTTACTCTATAAACTGTTTCTTGTTTTGATAGCAATAAAGTGCCTTCTAAAATGCAAGATCATCAATCCATGACACTATTCCCACACGCTCCAATAAGACTGTGGGAGCTAAAAATGCCAACATGACCTAATCAAGGTATGCAATATAATGGATCAAAAGAGATGACAACAGTAGCAAAATACTGAATGTATTTCCCATCTTACTGAACACCATAATGGTAGCTCCATCTAGCTCAGCATTATTAAAGATCAAGTGCTCTGATTTACTCCATTTTATTGTGTAAAGAAGGGAATATGGCTGGTGAACAGAGTTACTTACCCTGAGATGCTTTTTTATTATCACTAGCAATTATTTTCATTTAAATATATTTGGGCATAATGAGTCTTCATTCCTTAATGGCTGCTGTGCGTAATGGAATCACGGAGACAGCAATTTTTATGGCTTCAAACTTAGACCATGTGATTCTGGGACTAGTATTGGGATGTGCATTATTTCTCAGGTAATCTGATAATATACATAAAAATAACAAAAGAAAATATTAAGTTAAAAATATGAGATGACTGTATAGGAAACTGCAACACACAATGTCTTTAGCAATGCAATACTTGGAACAACTGCTGCAAAATGAGTTTCACAGAGCACCTGGAACCTGGGAATTCGAAAATTGATTAAACATCAGTTGAAAGTTTCTTGTCACCAACAAAGAATAGCATCACACAATGACATTTAAATTTTCCTTTAAGTATTTATGAAATTTCAGTGTGAGAAGAGAACATTATCTGCAGAACTTTTGTGAACGATGGTCGAAGAGAGACCTGATACAGGAAACATAGTGGAGGCCCCTACCCAGGAAATTGTCAAAGTTCATCAATAGTTTTATTTCTCATTACTATACTCTAATTTGATTTGTAATAAATTAAATTAATTAATTTCCCCAAATCAGGTTTGGTTTGCCTGTGAAAACAGTTGCTGAGTGATCTCTCCCCATCCTTATGTCAACCCATGAGCCTTTCTTATATTTAGTCTCTCCTGTCCAGATGAGGAGAGAAGTGATAGAGCAGCTTTGGGGGCAGGGAGGAACATCCAGCCATGGGCGACCCACCACAGCATATAGCAAAGAAACTGTTCCTCTTCACAAATTGAATGTAATGAAAATGAATCCCCCCAAAAGGTAAGGTATGCAGTCATCTCACAAAATATGTTTTCTGCTGTTGAAAATGTCAGACATTCAGTTTAAGATTAATCTGCTTTAAAGTGGGCATCTCAAAAGACAGGTACTTCTAGACATAATATCTTGTTTTAAAGTAGATATTTTTAATGGTGACTTAAATTAAGACAGGTTCTTCCAGTTCACCTTGGAAACCAAGAAGACAGTCACAGCAGTAGACATGTACAGTATAATGTTACTGAATCCCACCTTAAATGTCACCGAGTGTGCTTTGTTTTTACCCATAAATATGTTTTAAAAACCCCCAAAAATGCCAAACAGAGGAAGCTATAGTATAACCTACCTCTGTCAGATCTTCAGTACAACCACAGCATAAATTTCATGTCTATATTCTGTGAAAATGCAAACAGATTCTGTGTTACTATTTTCACTAACCAGCAACAGAATTACTAGAGAGGACAACTGCTAAATTTGCAACCTCGGGTTGGTACTAAGCTATTGAATGAACAATTAAACAGCTAAGAAATCAAGATCTTCATTTGTCACTGCACTATTTTTTTCCCAAAATGTTTAGTGTAAGTTTTAGGAAGAGAAAATCTGCCTATATGGTCACTGGTTATGAAAACAGAAGTATCAAAAACTTTCCCCAAATCCCTTTTTGTAAGAAATAGAATGCATATTGTAAGAAAAAAAATTACATTAGCTAAAGCTTTTCATACAAACTACATCTATATCACTGCAGAACAGCACCAAAAAC
Organism: Falcunculus frontatus; assembly: GCA_013398115.1. Lineage (NCBI taxonomy): Eukaryota > Metazoa > Chordata > Aves > Passeriformes > Falcunculus > Falcunculus frontatus. The sequence continues at coordinate 23,199 of VZRV01003472.1, forward strand.
AAAAGATGATTTCTTATCAAGTTGTTCCTTGCTCCTTAAATCAAAGGCAATTTAGTACAGGGGCACAAAAATCTCTCCCACAAAATAATAAAAAAGACGCATGACTTTTTTATTTGCCAAAAACATCAGAAAAAAAGCATGCCCCAGTAGAGCCAATGGATTAGACAGCAGGAAAGAAAAGACCGAGAAGAACAGAGTAGACAGTAAACCCTGAAAGGATTTTGAGATCCAAGTGATGAAGGAAGAGGAATGAGAAGTATACAATATTGTATTTTTTCAAAAAGATAATATAAAGCAAAAGCAATTGGCCTTTTGAAAGTGAAAATCTCAGATCCACTGAACACAAGCTCAGACTGGACCATGCACTTAAATACAGAGGCCTCTTGCCTCTTGGAGAAGCTCTTCTCTCTGATGCTTGCTCAGTACATTAATATAATAAAGGTCTGTAACAGCTGCAAGCTCAGATCTAGATTTTTCACTCATCTCTGCCTGAAAACAGTCTGTCTTTTGACAACCACCATTACAGCAGTTCAATCAACAACTTTTTAACCTGCAACACCTCTCAAAACTCTTCAAAAACTATGTACATTTTCATAAAAAGCAAATTGAACAGGTTTGCAGCTGATTCTGTTTATGCTCTCAGGGAAGGCAACAGCTAAGTGCAAGGGGTAGTGATAACAAACTAAAATGTTCCCTCCTACTGAGGCCCCTAAATTAAAACCCCTCCCTTCATCTCCTCGTAACCTGTAAATTGGCCCAGATTGACGGCATGCCCAAACTGAGATAAAGTTTAAGACCTGCCTAGGGCTGCAACACCGAAAATGAATAAGAGTTCTGCACAGTTCCATAGGAAAAACCTGAGGGGATGAAACTGTGCCCATAACCACAATGGAAAGGGCCCCAGGAGCATATTAGATATGTCTAAGCTATGATGGAGAGCTGATCTCAGACTGACAGTCACACTGATCTCAGACTGACAGCCAAACTACCAATGGAAATGGTGGAGAAATCCATCGATGGACAGCGGCAAGACTGCAGCACAGAAGTGTGCCCAAAGGTTTTCCACGAAGAGGTGGTCACTGAATTTGTGGTGGGACTAGGGCATGGGACAGATGGGACTAGATTTTGTGTCAGGAAGAAAACTGGAGACAGAGCGTTGCATCCTCCCCTGCAAAGCAAATGATAGGGATCCATGAGAACAGCATGGGAATCATTTTGTTCACACATATGTTAGTACAAAACCAGAGACTGCTTCTCCTCTATGAGTTTTCATTTATCTTTGATTCATATCTCACAACAGCAACTTTGTGTCCAGCAAGCAGACGTTTTTCTGAGACGTGCTGCTTCCTGACCTCACCGTGTGTTCACTCTGTTTCATCTGCCTAAATTTACTCACTGAGAACAAAGACCTCATTGTACACCAGTGGTCCATCTGTTCTAGAGAGCTGCTTCAAGTTGCAGTTAGCGCCAGATGTTTCCTAAGGAAACATCCTCATGGACAACATTCTGAATATCCTCAGTGAATGTTCAAATGTACTAGCTGCAAGAAATATCACCAAGCATTTACAATAAAGGCCTTTTCTGCATGCTTTGTTACTATACTTCCTTAAAGGTAGGATAATAGTATTTCACAGTGAATTGTAACACAGTTTCTCATTCCACAGTTGTCTGTTGAAACTTCGAAATATTTAAGATGGTGTTTTATTTCTCTACTCACAAAAAAAAAAGCCTTAGTACTTTTTGCTGCATAAAGTGTAGTGATTTGTCTAATGCTGAGAACCTGCAACAAATTGATGAATGCTCTAAGTTCTTATATGCTTCAATGAAGGCTTTGAGAAGAACTCTTAAATTCATAGCCCTGAAGCTTTTTAGAACCCATGTTTTTCACCTTGCTCCTGTGATACTGCCACTGCTTTCAACAGTTTTGTCATAACTTAGTGGATTTTGCCATTTAATTGTGCAAAATTAGTAAAATGTGGGCTGTCATCTATAGCCATTTAAATACTGAGTGAGTTCATGCCCATGCAGGTCAGACTACAGGGTACTGAACTTTTTAAATTATTTTTTAATAGGAAATCAAGAAGCAAAACTTTTTCATTACGCATTTCTTCAGTTTCAATTTTCTTGTCTCTGAGTTCTATTTCTACTTTTTTAGTCAGACTATTTCTGCCTTTTGAGACTCCCAAAAGCTTATTCCCTCAATTGTAACATGTATATGAACTGTCTCCTGAGCCATATCTCTGTGCCAAATAACTGTTCAGGAGCTAGTATAAAGTCCTTGTTTCATTCAAAGTAGGTTTTAAATTTTAGCAAATGTTCTGAATTGCGTGGAAAATGTCTCTGATTTTACTTCCTTTTCCAAATTAATAATTTTCTTTTGTGCAAAGTGTTTTTACTTTTCAGAAAGCCTGAGAAATTACAAAGCTAGTAAATGAAATCCAAATAAGCAGAGATGGAGCACGTGTTAATTTTAAAACAGGAGGCAGGTCTTTCTTAATAATTTTATCAAGCTGTCATTTCAGAGTGGCCACCTCCGAGAAGCTGTCAGCTTCACTGGTATAAATGAAGTTGGAATAAGGGAAGATTGCCAAGCACAGTCTGCTCCAAAGGACCATAAGCAACTGCAGCCACCAAGGGGCAGTGGAGTGAGCTTCAAAAGAGTATTCTGGGCACACCCCAACACTCTTCAAAACTCTGGGGCCCTGTTGAAAACAGTTCAACAGTACTGTTGAACATGGTGGTGGTATAGTGACCATAAAATTTTATCTTGTACAAGCAATCAAGGTGTGCACCACTTCAAGTGTTTTTAACTCTTCTGAAGGTGTATAATATTATTTATTTTTAGAATTAGACTGCTTCCCTTTTCCTGCTGCTGGATCCTGTTGTAGTTTGGCCTGCTAGCCAGAAGAGACCATTGTTAAATTTCTATTTCTCATATACCTTCCAAAATCTTCCCTTTTGTATCTGTCTTTTTAAATATTTTCTCGTTCAGTGAGAACGAACAACTTCATAGGCAGACTCATCTTGAACTTGCTATTATAAAGCATGTTCTCCAATTCTTTAATAATTCCTATAGTTACTAACAGCCTTCCTTCAAATGTGGATATCAAAACCAGAGATAGAATGCCAGGTATGCTATGCTAAAAGCCAAATGCATGTCAAAAAGCTTCCCAAATGCTGCATTATCCACCTGCCTATGCATCTAAAGATTACATTAATCCTTTCTCCACTGCAGTGCTCCGGGAACTTCTGATTCACCACAAGCTCAATTTTTTGGTCCCACTCTTACCACCACTTCCATATTCCTTCCATTTCTGTCTGTACATAAGCCAGAGTTCCATATTTCTAGATGTCTGACTTCTGTAAATTCAGTGATTCAAATAATTTGGATCACTCTTCTACTCTCAATCTTTCTGTTATTTTTTTTCAAATTTATCAGTAAGAAATCATCTGCCTTGTGGCCAGAGCATTTTCTTTCAGTATACAAATCCCCGTCAAAATTCAAAAAATAATCCATCAGGATTCCTGGTATGTAATACAGGAATATGTCATTTCAAGTGCATTGTGAAGCATAAACAGAAAAGTAACAGATTTCTAGAAGTATTTATAATATATCTTTCTTTTCACAAAGTGATGGCTGGTTTTAGGTTTCCACTGCTTCAATGGCTTTAAAAAAAGCACAATTGGAAATCAAGGCTGTAAATTATAGGAATGGAGAGCTTGTAGAGCACTAACAAAAATAAGACAAAAGCTTTGAGTGACCCAAATGAAGGAAGCAAAAACACTGGAAAAAGTTAAAAAGAACTGAAGCATATTTTAAAACAATTGGAAAAATCATCCCGAAGTAACAGACAAGTTGAGTTACAAGGAGGAAGAACACGTGTTAGGAAGTTACATCCTCAGACAAATGGAAATGGAGGATAACTAGACAGTTGCATGTTTCTACATGATGTAGACATTTCTACAGATGTTAAAAATCCTACGTACAGATGAGTGGTTTCATGTTAGTGTATACATTTAGCCAGGATACAAAAGGATTGAGTATTCATACAGCTACACATTACACACCTACTCAGGTCTGCCATGTGTCTGCATTAGCACTTCACTTTTTCAAATGCAACCCCAAATAAGCTTATTCTTCTGTCAGTGGTGTGATGAATCAAATTCATGCATGTTTAACACCTTTGTGTGCATGTGCACAGCCACACAGCCATCCAAGAGTGAACTGTAGGAGAGGTCTGACTGACTTCAGCTAAGTGAAACCTCGGTGGTGAATCTAATTATTTCTTCAGAGGGTTCTGAATAAGCAGTCATTATGTCATATAATATTTTTGTTTTGTTTTTTAATGGGCAATAAAATTACACTCATATACCTAAATCATCTTTGAAAAAAGAACAGTATCACCATCATCATCATCATTTCCACATGCAAGATGGTACATTTGTGGTGGTTATGCGTGTAGTCTTACCCCCACACTTCTTCAACCAGTAAATATTTTCCAGATGCATAAGATTAGGAGTGATTTAATGGAAAGCATATAGTGAGATCCGTATTTGTCAATTGTCTCATCACTTTGCAAGTCCTGAGGGTATTCTGGAGCACTTCAAAAGGTCCATTAATAAAATAAAGTCACAGTGAAAGAAATACAAGCAAAGTATCATAACAGAAATTAACGGTCAGTGCTGGTAGATATGCACTAAAAGTGAGGTAAATGCAACATTAGGGAGAAAAGATTACTGTATTTAAATCTATATTTACAGCTATTTTTAAAGCCTTTGAATTCTGGAAAATGCATTATTCACCCATTTGCATACAGACCTTGACTTCAGATTACATTTGTTTTTGTGGGACCTTTTTAGTCCCCCAACAAAGATAAATTTACAATATTCACATAAAAATGCACATAGAATGTGTGTAACACCATTTTGGTGATCAGGATGGAAGTGTGAAACAGTATAGTTGTAATGTTTCTATTTTTGTGGCTAATGAAGTGACCATGATCAAGTCTATGATGGATGCAATATTTGTTTAATGTAGAAACTTCAACAATGACATGAACTGTTTAGTTCATTCAAAAGGAAATACTAGCCATTTCTGAATCTACATTACACAGTTCCTTCATTTTTCTGACCTTTCCTTGTAGTGACAAGGAAAACCCCTTCCTTCCATGTATTTATTGAGTAAACTAAGCAGCAGGATTTCTCATCAGATAAAATGTCAGCTGCAATCATCTTCAAACACTTGCCAGAGCTCTGCCTTTGTTTTTTAAGAAACATTTTAATCACTCCACTAAAATCAGAGCTCTTAAATAGCTCACTGTCTGCCTGGATTAAAATTTGTCGTTTCCATGCATGCCACATTAAGGACTTGCACTTGAATGGGGTTTACATTCACAGATTAACAATATTTCATTAGAGCTACATTTCTTACTTACTGATTTATCAGTATTTCAGAGGACTTCTGTACCTATATTGGTTTTAATCCTTTTGCTTCAAATGCAATTGTTATAGAAAATCATTTATATAAATAGATTCCAATATCAGATTACTAAACTCCAGAAGCTTTCATCAAAAAAAAAAAATTGTCCTGAGGTGTGTAAGAGTGAATAGAAAAAAACTCTTTCTACAGACCAGATATGAAGCAACTCCTCTGTGAAATCTGCAAAAATGTGTGAATAAATGCAATGTATTAAAAGCCAGGAATGAATATTGGCTCTGCTTTTGGAGAGAACAGGGTTTGAGAACGTGGCACATGAAAGTCATTGCCTAGCTTAGAGTTTGCTCCCTGGCTCATGGTTTATCCCTGCCTATCCCTCAGACTTGCAGCTTTATTTATTCCTGCCTTTATCAACATTAAACCCAGCAAGAGGGAACTTGGAAATTTACTTCGTCAAAGAAATTAGAACTGAAGGGTGGCATGAGAAAGTGAAGTGCTTATAAAGCAGGAAAACTATTCCAATTTAAAAAAAAAAAAATTAAAAAAAATTTAAAAAGCCCCAAATACTTAAAAAATAGGGAGAATCGAAAATGTACGCCTGGGTTAGTTTCCTGTAAGGCCAGGGAGGCAGGTGAGACGCTCACTCTGTGGCAGGTGCCGCAGTACCGCTGACGGCGGCTCCCTGAAGCGCCAGGAACCAACGAGGAGCGCACAGGCGCCTCCCGGCTTGGCTGTCGCTTCTCTTGGTTGTTTCACTCAAGAAACCGAGAAATAACTGAGAAACTCTTGGACTGTTGAGTAGGAAACGCTTTTCCCATCAGTGTTAGCTTTGGCTGTCTGGCGGCAGGATAGCTCTCCTTTAGTGCTGCGGGTCAAAATGTCCTTCCAGCATGTTTACACACCCGCTGGGCACTGTCCCTGTACGACAGAGTCCTAGAAAGGGCATCAGTTCGAGCCTTTTCTTCCTGTTCTCATCCACCCGTAAAGCTCCACGGGGCTTCCCTCTGCCTCCTTATAATGGGTTTCTGGGATACAAACCCCAGGAACAGCACTTCTTCCCTGAGGACACGTTCCCCCCTGCAGGCACACGGCGGGTGCTGACCGCCCTCGCCTCCCCGGGAGCGGGGAACGAGCTGCGGCTGCGACCCTCCCGTCTGATGCATTTCCTTGGCCCTCAGACACTCCGCTCTCCGCAGTCTCACAGAGAAGCCATTCTCTGCCAATGTCACCCACAGATCCAGGCGCTCCCCGCGCTGTGGTGGCCGCGCAGGGCACTCGCACCCTCTGCTGGTGCTCCGCGGGGCCCCGCAGGCGAACTCGAAAGCTATTAAATAGATTTATCTGACCCTCACCCTTATCTCTAACTGTCATCCAGTGCCTGGCTGGACGGATAGACAACCAATTTGAAGGAAATGGATCAATAAATGAAATTTAATACACGTCTTTCTAAGATATCTCCATTTAAAACCACTTTTATTTAAAGTGTGTTTTTATTTTAAGGTCAAAATGAAAGAAACTACTCAATATCTAATGTGGAAATAAAAACATCCGATTTCAAAGACATGGAAAAAGTTTATTTCAATAACATTTTCTAATATTCTTTTTCTTTTTTTAATAAATAAACTTTTTAAGTATTTCCACTAGTATATTTTACCATGAGGATTTTACATTAGCTTTATTACTTCCAGTTAACTCAATAGGAGAAAACTACAGGGATAATATCCCAGAAAATTCCCCCTACTCCAAGTGAAACATACTGCTGTGGATCATAATCTATAGTAGTAAGGCCTATATAAAAAGATGCCCTCAAGAATTTCCTGCACACTTTCTGGGACAAATCTTGGAACAGGTGGAAAAAACCAGTGAAATCAGCAGGGTCAAAAGCTTCTGCCTCATCTTTTTCTTTGATAGAAATGTCTGAGTCCTTCTCGGGGCATGGCTGTAACCCAGAGACAAATTCAGCAGAAGCAGAATCTTTCTGTAAATGGCAGCTCGTATAGACTGACAATCACTTTTAACTGGGTTCATGAGTAAATATTTTACATCCAAAAACACCCTGAGTACAGCACCCTGACATGTAAGTGAGACTTTCATTTATGGAATTCTCTGGTCAACAAGCACAAGAATAAGAACATTTTTTGCTTAACACTTCCACTTCAGAACGAACGTTGATTTACATTCAGTGGGCTCCCTTATTACAACAACTGAATGCAGGAAAGAGTTCGCTATTTCTCTCAGCTGAAAAGTATTTATATTTCTTTTGAATGCCTGTGTTACTAGTTGAACATTGCATGTGCAAATCCCAAATGAGCCACCACATTTCACAAGTGACTATCATAGCCAAAACTGGTGTTTACATTCTCTGAAAGTGAACCACATTTAGAAGTATTTAATGTAAACCTTCAGAACTGATTGCAGTTTGTGCTATGATTGTGAAAGGCTCTGCACAAATATGAGGCTGTTGTCCTCTGAAGGTCATGGATTAGAAAGATTTAAGAGGGTGAGATTGGAACGGTCTCTACTGTCCCTTTAATTCAGCTCCAGCTGGACTCCAGGAAAAAAGATGTTGCTGTTAAGGTAGACAGTCAGACTGATGGACGTCAGTCATGGATTTTCCTGCAGGGACACAGAGCCAGTTTTAAACACAGAATTTGTAGGCAAACCTTCATAAAGTGGCTGGTTCCAGGAGAAGGCTTGAAAAATGACGTCAAGGTCATCATATGTCCTCATTTTTCCTTTCCTGTGAACAGGTGCCTCTTTCAGCTTGCCTTTGATGCAGAAGAGTCAGAAAAAGGTTTTGTTTTTTGTAATATATTGCATTATCACTGGTCTTGCCAAGAAGATGTCAATAGTCCAGAGACTGCTACTGAACCAACAGAGTTATAAAGAGGTATTACTAATGCACTTCTCTCAGTGGCATCAAAGCATTTGTCTTTATGATCTAAATCACTTAAATCATTACAGCCAGGTCAGAATATCTACTATACTGTAAACCAAAAAAGTATTAATCTTTTAGGAAATTCTCTTTTACGCAACTCCAAATCTCAGAACCTTGTGTGTTTTTCAATGAAAATTCAGGCTTTGTGGTTTTACTTTCTATCCTACTTATCAGTATTCCCAAGCTCAATGGGAAAAACCAGGATGGTTATACAATATTTGAGTATTTTAAAAAATAATAATCATCTCTACTGCTGCTTGAAATATATTTCTCAGCCCCAGTTTTCAAAAGTGAAAGAAATCAGACACAGATACCTGATTAAAATTTTTCTGTATATAAATCTGTAATAATTTAAAAATCAAAAATAGCCACAATATTTTAAACGTATTGAAATAGATAATCATTAAATTCTATTATGTCAGTAAGCAACACTGACAACATGCAAAGTTGAATTTTTTTCCAGATAAGAGTATGAATATTTTTAAGTCTTCATGCATAGACATCTGTGTTTTCTGGTGGTGCGGTTTTACGATCTTTGCTCACTCCAATTAATAAATGAAAAATAAGTGATAGATGTTGAAAGCAGATAATAATGATTGTTTCATTTTACATTCCAGCCATTTGAGAAGCACTTGGTCATAGCTGATGTCAAACCACATCAAGCATTAAAGAACAGAGTGTGTGTACTCAGGGAACACATCTCTGTAATGCTGAAAATTAGTCTTTTGTCACGGTTATGGAGGTCAGCCATTTCCAAATTGCAGAGGGCAGGGGAACCACGCTAATGCTCATCATTTCTAACACTCCTCACTGTAGCCACATTTAATTGACCATTTTGTTAACTGTACTTCTCAATGCTATTCTCTGGGTCATAAAACTGTCCAAATGTGCTATCAAGGCAAATGAAGCATCCTCATGTGCCCTTTAGTTCCAGTGGGTTCCTGTTTCCTCTGTGACCTCCCGACTCTCAGTTTAAGAGCATCCCAAGACCGGCAGCACGGGCCATTGTACAACGCTGCGCTGCCTGTGAGAGTTCACACGGACAAGGGCTATGGAACAGGGCTGAGGCTGTCAAAGCCAGCATCTTCTTGTTCTCCTGCAGCATTGTGGAAATACAAAAATGAACTACAAAACATCTTCAGTCAAAAAAAAAAGAGTCAAGTTAATGCCTTTTGCTGTGGCTGCTGCAAGAGACAGTCATTCCAAATAGGTTTGGTCTTGAACACAGAGAAATTAAATCCATCACAAGGGCAAAAGAAACAATTCAACCTGCACAAGAGCATCAATAGGCTGGCAATGTGTCTACCTGCTGCTAGAATGAGGTTATGAGTATTAAGTGATAATCCAGAATATGAAAGGGAGTAGAAGACAGAAGGAAAGTTATCAGATATCTATGCTATTTAACATGTAGCAGAGGAAATTGCAGCTCTTTTGATTTTTTTTTTTTTTAATGGAGATGGATCATTTCTGCATTTTTGGGGTGCTTTTTTTGTTTATTTCTCTGAGTAAGACAATTTATCTGCAGTGTTGAGTAGATAGGAGACCTATTACAAAACATAATGTTGTGTCAGCAGTTTCCTGTCTGTATCAAATGGAAGATCAGTGGCAACAGGGCATGATGGGAAAAGAAGTTTCCGAAAAGAAGTTTCCAAAAAGAGGACAAACCTTTGGATCACAACATCGATGTTACAAAGCCCTCCTGAAGCATACAAATGGGGTTTTTTCAGGACAAAATTATGCAGGGAGATCCATTCAGGAGAACAGAAAATGCACTCCTGTTGCTAAGTGAAGGACAGACTGCAGGTCACAGCCTTAGCTTAGTCAAGCTCTATCTTTTCCATGCCTTTTTTGCTGTCGTGTAGCCATCAGCTCTGACCCAGAGGAACACCTGCATCACTGGAGGCTTTTTCTGGCCTTCAGCATTACCTCTCTTAAGCAAGGCACATCTCTGAGCTCAGAGACCTTCCATCTGTCTCAAAGCCCTCTGAACCTGGGTATCTGAGCACATTCCTAACTAATTATGATTGGCTTTGGCTTTTGGTTATTGACAGGTGAGCAACAAGCACTGAGAACAAATACTCAGTGACACACAATGTTTACTGAAATAATTCAGGCGTCTTCCACATGTATTCAGAATTCAGAGTTGTCCGCAGTTGCAGCAAGACTGGAAATGAGAGGGTGGCCTTGAGCAAGGCAAAATTTGGATGCATTTTCTCAGAAATAAGCCAGGTACTAAGTGTATTTGGAGATTTGTGGCTAAAGTGGGTTGTCATGTTCTTACCCAATTCAGGTACAACCGTTATAGTGGATTTTAAATAACATAATGGCTTATTTAGACATAGAAGCATATGAAATATAAAATTGCTATTCTTGAAATTGCCCTTTACCCTCCCGGCTCAGTCCTGTATATGAAACAGTAGAGCTCTGTTTCTAAGTTGGCTTCAAATCACTAGTGTGTTTCTCATTTATAAAATAGTTTTTACAGCCTAATTGGGAGCAGTTTAATTCTCAGATTCTCAACTCCTTACTAAACCAGTTAAGAGTCCAATTGACTGTAACGACTCAGAAAGAGGCTCTTTTGGAGCTTTTAAAATATGTCATGCAAATTGGTGTTCAGGGACCTTAAAAAAGATGATTTATATTATATTTAACTAGAATATTATTCACATGGTAGGAGACCCATGACATAATGGATGGTAGATGCTTAGAAAATTGGTCACAGTTTGTGTCCTCAAGGCCAATGAAGCTTTTACCCTGGAAAATGGTCCACAGTGTAATGCGTAAGCCCAATACTGTATCACCAGAAGAACCTAGAAATCTCAGATGCTCATTACTTGTCCAGTCATTGAATTCTTTCCCTACGCATTTATCAGTGTTCATGAGTGTCCCACCTAATCTTGTTACAATTATGAAATCATACTTACTCATCATTTCCCTGTGATGACTGGACAAACTGACTTCCTAGATAGGACATACCTTCAGGGATGCGTTCTAAAAGCCTTGTTAAAGTTATTTATTTCTAAATTAACATGTTCAAAAATTGTGAAAGCTTTTCCTATAAATATAATTGCTACACCGTTTTCAGCTGTGGCTGTCCAGTAACAGAGCATGAGTTACAACTGGAAAAAATACATTAACAGGTTTGGTATTTTTAAACTATTTCTAAAATAATTTCTTCACTATGCCCTGCACTTTTGCACTTGGATGATTCTTAGGAGATGTGTTACAGACAGAGGAACTTTTGCTGCATGGGTGAACTGCCCAGTAGGAAGAGGCAGAACTTGTTCTGCAGAAATTATTAATACAGATAGCCTTTCTCCTGAAGGACTTTTGGTCAGAAACAAAAATGGTGCCTATAGGGTTCAGGCATTTGAACTGAGTAAGTCAAGATGCTGAGAGGTACCAGTGGCAGGATTTGGTGGGTTCTGCTGCTTTGAAGTGCCAGGATAGGACTTTTTAGTTCCATTCCCACCATTATTAATCGACTGGAAGGTTACATTAAAAAAACACCTTCACCTCTCACTCCTCCAGTTCTCCACATCTACCATCTGTTTTATCTCGTTGGATTTTTAATTCTGTGTAGCAGGATCTGTTAATATGTATTAGTGGTTTCCAATCTTTATAAAGGCTTCCAGCAGAACTTATACTACAATTCATAAATAATAAAATCAGTACATTTTCCTGGGAAATTTTTTTGACATTGCTAGTCCTATAAACAAAAGCATTCTTTATCTGAACAAAAAGGAATGTTTTGAGTACCCATGAGAAACAAAAAAGGAGATGCTATATGTTTTCTGTTGTGGGAATTTCAACCCAATCCTCCTCCCCCTTATGTTGATAGAAAGTCAGTCACCTACTACCTTTTCTGAAAGCAGATCTGGGTCATATATTTCTTTTAAAACAAAATGCTAATATCACAACATGCTGCACGTGATCATTACAGTCACATAAGGCATCCCTAGTTCCAAGGAGGGAAGAATTACTTGGCAGAATTTTCCAATCACTTATGGTGGCGATTTTTTGTAGTATCAGCTTTAAAAAAATAGTATTAAAACAAGATCTGAAAATCAAGGAAGCATAACTTTGTAGTCCTTAGTCATAGTTCAAACACAGAAGGATATAAATAAGCTTAGATTTCCTTTGTGTTTCAGATACAGGTGAAGTACATTTACCTGCTCTGTGACACTCAGTGTGCCATCATGTTCTAAAGGAAACAGTCATGAATGCCCAGCCGTAGCTAGAAGCCAAGAAACCTTATAAACCATTCCATGCCAGACTTTCTAGCCTGGCAGGTTCTCTTTATGGCAGGTCAAAGACAGAAAACCTAAAACACCAGGTGCATTCTTGTAAAATTTGGTTCATGTAGTATACCGTCAGATTCTGCTGTCCCACACCCCAAAATAAGACAGGAGTCAAGCAGGTGGTGTGACCTTCACCTTGCATTAGGGGCTCTGGGAGACACAGCGTCAGTGCTGCAAGAGCAGTCATAGGAGACACCATACTAAACTTACTGCTCAGTGTTACATTAAAGACCAGAAACAGAAAATTAGTGCAAAGCACACCCTGATCTCTTTCTGCTCCAGCCCATGCCATTGGTGAAATATGCAGCAGATTGATGTAATAGCAAACTGATGAGCTGTACCTAAGAAATGCAGTCTGATTTCAGAAAGCCCAAAGGGGCTACCATGCACAAGAGAAATGAAGAAACACTGTTTAGTCCCTTCTTTCAAAATAGACATCTTTGAAAAGAAGGTCACTTATTTTACCACAGAAAGGGCAGAACTCAGAGCATATGTGTAGGCAAAATACTGAAACTATCCTCTTCTTGAAAGATAGCTTTTTCTCACAAGCTGGAGAGCACCTTCTGTAGGGACAATTACCTTAAAGTGTATCATATTGATCTGCAATATACTTTGCAAATGTCAATATATACCCAGTCTTGCTGCCTACAGCATATGAGGAAGTGAAATAAAAATGAGTCTGGACTTAATGACATGTAACCATCTTGGATGAATAATGTATATATGGTCAATCCCTAATTCTCAGGAGACCATCAGCCTAACTTTAATGTTTGAGACAAGCAACTGTATGTTTTAGATTTACCACTTGAGTCCTAATGCACTTGCTAAAGGACATTAATATTTAAATATTGAAAAATATACTATCAGCAGAAAAATATGCAGATTTACAGTTAGGGAGGTTTTCTTTGGTTAGCTTTTAACACATACCTCTTTTTTTTTGAGAGTTTAGGGAAACTACTAGTCTTTTAATCTGATGCCATATTATGGAAGATATTTAACTTCCTATTTTAAACCAAGAAATACATACAAAATCCCATTTTTAGGTAGTTCTGATACAATCAAGGGTCCTCTATAATCTCCCCACTAAAGTCTGGTGTATGTATATAAGATTTGTTTTAGAAATACATGAACATGACAAACTTCTTTTGAACTCATGAGACCTCAAAACATAGAAAAACTCAATAATCCAAATCAAGCATTAATTGGATGAGAATCTCTTGTAACACAAATAAGCAATGATTTTTATTATTCTTCCTCGATCATCCTGGAACAGGTAAAAAACATAATGTACTTCCTACAGATTGGATTTGGCTCAATCTTTGTCTCTATTTCCTGACTAGTTAGTGTGGTACTAGATTACATACTTGGGGAGTGAATTCCCACGTTATTTCTAGAACAGGTAGAGAGTGAGCAGCACCACTCAGGCTGCCTGGCAGGCCTTGATTGAGATTTGTTTAGGAGAGACTGTCATTGCTGGTGAAAATATTCAAATTGTGAACCTATTTTACATTTGGTAGTACATTAGGATTCGTGGTAGACACCTTGTTTTCATTTGCTCCATTGCTCTCCAAAGACAGTAGAGAGATTGATTTCACATTTAGAATATGAGTGTAAATTGTTATGAGGTATTTCTTAATATTTGAATTTCATGTTAGAAAAATGTGCTCCACTATGCCATAAAGTAAAAAGAGATCTTTTTGTTTGTTTCCCAATGTGATGAGTATAGTTAATAAATAATATACTTTCTGATAACTGACTGTTCTGTTCATTAGAAGCTGAATGTAAAGAAATACTGAGCGATAACAAACAATTTAGATCATCTTCAGTGCTGACTCTAATAAATCAAGGTCTCAGAAAGTTTATAGATGGATTCTTTTCTCATGAGCTCAATAAGAAAATAAGTTTAAGAGGTGATGAGCTCTCTTGCCCCACTGTTTTTCCAAAGGTGCTCTGAGAGGACCCATGAGCAGCAAACCTCACAGCAGGTGTTGTTTTTAAGTAGCAACAGGTAGAGCGTGACTCCGGGAAACTGGCTAATCCCCCTTGAAATGACAGAGATGAAGGGATCGAGTGCACTCTCAGCAGGTTTGCAGATGACACCAAGCTGAGCAGTGGAGTTGGCACACCTGAAGGGCAGGATGGCATCCAGAGAGACCTGGACAAGCTCAAGAAGTTGGCCCAAGGGGATCTTATGAGGTTCAACAAGACCCAGTGCAAGCTGCTCTGTGTGGGTCAGGGCAACCTCCAGTATCAACACAGGCTGGGAGATGGACAGATCAAGAGCAGCCCTGCTGAGAAGGATTTGGGGGTGCTGGTGGGTGAGAGTATGATGCTGGACATGAGCCAGCAATGTGAGCTTGCAGCCCAGAAAGCCAAACGTGTCCTGGGCTGCATCCAAATAATCATCAGCAGCAGGCTGAGGGAGGAGATTCTGCCCCTCTTCTTCACCCTGGTGAGACCCCACCTGCAGTGCTGCATCCAGCTTTGGGGTCCCCAGCACAGGAAGGACATTAATGTGTTGGAGCAGGTCCAGAGGAGGCCACAGGATGATAAGAGGGATGGAGCACCTCTCCTATGAGGAAAGGCTGAAAGAACTGGGATTGTTCAGCCTGGAGAAGTGAAGGCTTCAGAGTGACCTAATTGTGGCTTTCTAGTACCTGAAGGGAGCCTACAAGAAAGATGGGGTGAAACTTCTTACAAGGGCATGTAGTGACAGTAGAAGGGGGAATGGATTCAGACTGAAAGAGTGTAGGTTTAGATTAGATTTTAGGAAGAAATTTTTTGCTGTGGGGGTGGTGAGGCACTGGAACAGGTTGCCCAGAGAAGCTGTGGATGCACCATCCCTGGAAGTATTCAAGGCCAGGCTGGATGAGGCTTTGAGAAACCTGGTCTAGGGGAGGCATCCCATTGGAAGGTCTTGCTGCCCATGGCAGGGGGTTGGAAGTAGATGATCTTCAGGGCCCCTTCTAACCCAAACCATTCTATCAGTCTAAAGATCTCTATTAGAGATCATTAAGGGGCAGATTTATGTAAATAATGTCTGTGACACTCTGCAGTAGTAAAATACTATCCAAAGTATATTAAAAGTATATACACATTAGATATATATGTGTGGATTTTATATAGTTTTACAGAGCACAGCATAGTTTTTACAGTCTCCTTTGTCCAGAAGGGAGAGATTGAAGACATCCTTCAGAAATCTTCCACAGCAGTGAACCAAGACTGTAGCATAAGATGAATACGGACGGGCTATTACAGCATAGAATCTGGTCCGTTATTGCATTTAGATGTTAGCATTCACTAAGATTTTAGGGCATTCACCAAGTCATAAGTGGTCTCTGTCACTTACCTTTTCAAGGGAAATACTTTCATTTTAATCCCATATTTTATTCTCAAGCTGTCCTTTTAAAAATTACCTGCTTCATAAAGACTCTAGATCAGTTTTCTGAGATTTAACAAGAACATATTCACAACTGAGCCTATTCTAATAACTTTTATACTACAAATTACTAAAATGGCTGAAGCCTCCTTTCAAATGTTGATATACGGAAGTGCAGGGCTATAAAAATTTATTCCATAATAACTTTGCACTGTAAGAATATTTAAATCAATCTAAAATTGATGGGGGGAACTTATATCCATGAATGTTTAACTTACACCACATCTTTTGGGAAGATATTAATATCCACGGGAAGAAAGATGAAGCAATGACTTATTTTATAGCCATTCAAGTTTAAAGACTTTTAAAGATGCATTCTGAAACTCAAAGATTTAGTTACAGGAAAGAGGAATGTCTGGAGTCATCTGTAAGCAAATCTTAGATGGAACTGCAGAGTTACTTTATAAAATAAGCTGAGTAAATGACAACTGACAATTTTTATCAAATATTTTTCTAGAAAAGATCCAGTTAATAATAAAATTTAAGAATTATAGAAAATTGAGTTAGAAAGGGAAAGTGAAGGTTATCCTGTGAGTTTATAGAGTCACAGAATCACAGAACCATGGAATGGCTTGGCTTGGAATTGACCATAAAGGTCATTTAATTCCAACTCCCCTGCTGTGGGCAGGGAGACCTTCCACTAGACCAGGTTTCTCAGAGCCCCATCCAGCCTGCCCTTGAACACCTCCAGGGATGGGGCATTCACAGCTTCTCTGAGCAACCTGTTCCACTGCCTCACCACCCTCACACTAAAGAATCCCTTCCTAATAGCCAACCTTATTCTATTCACTTTCAGTTTATAACTCCTACCCCTTGATACATCCCTATACTCCCTGATAAAGAGTCCCTCCTGTCTTGGGGGATCTCTAGAACAGTCCCTCATCCAGCTAAAATAGTAGGAGTTATACTCCTAAATAGGCTTTAAGCCAAACATTTCTAACATTTAGACCTTTTGCGGCTGAAATTGATCTCAGCATCATAAAACACACTCTTTGCTCCATGTAAATCTTGCTAGCCCAAGAGTTAATAACTTTCTTCGTTGCTCAAAGCTTGGAAGAGGGAGAGAAGGGAATTAGACAGGTTTATTGATGACTAAAGAAAAAGTTTTAAAGAAACATAACTCTTCACTCATACTTAGTGTTATTTTTAGACTTACAAGAATAAAAAAAACTATTTTCACACAGTCTAGATCTCAAGACTATAGTTAAATAAGCATAGTTATACAGACACAGATCTTTTAAATAAGTTAGCTGTGTTCCTAACTTGTGAAGTCTCCTGGGGGATCTTTTTCAGTTCTCGGGAACATAATGGATGCATTAATGACACTCTCATGTAGCTTGGCTGTATTTCCCTTTATTAAAGTTATATCATCCAATTTAGGCCAAATTCACTCTAAATCCCAAACTTAAAGCTCTACAAAAGGTTAAAAAATATATTTAGAATTAATGAAATCCAAATTACATAGTTTCTCAAAGCCAGTGTGCTTGTAAAATGAACCCTCTCACTGCAGCAGGGATAAGTGAAGCTTAAAATGACATTATAAAGAAAAAACATTTTTGCCCTGTATGGATCAACTATTTTGTAAAATATTCCCTCTCTTCTGAAGAGAGATGAAAACCTGCTGTTTCTGTGAAAAACATGAGTGATTTCACCTAGGACGGTACAAAATGGGGCCAGTGAGGGAAAGACCATATGAACTTTCAAGTCCAGTATGGCACCATCTGAGTAATTCCCAAGTCACAAGAGAACTGACTGCAGGGCAAGGAGATTAAATGAGACACAATAATTACAGGACTTAATCCTGTTGAAATTATAATCAATGGAACAATGTCTTAAATTTCTTTTTTTTTTTTTTAATTTCCTATTAGAAATTGTTTGTGCTACTTTTGTCTTAATGAAACCCTCCTTTGTGTTTAGGTTGGCCAGTCACCAGGCTTTTGTTTTGGTGACCCTCCAATTGGAGACTCGGTTCCTGTTTGAGATCCAAATCATGTCCACCACATTTTGAACAGAATCAGAGGTCTTTCTGTCTTCTTGTGCGTTTTTTAAGCAGTTACCATTAACTTATGGTTAGAACTTTTGGGAATGTTTCCTTAAAGTGCATGAGAGGGGTGGGGTCTATATAAATTTTGCATGGGGTAGAACAAGCAAAGAAAAATTTTAACATGGAAACATGCAAATAGATGTATGTAGCATTATCAGGGGAAAATAACCTTACCTGAAACAGAGGTAAAGAATGAAAAAAGAAATTTAAAAAATTGACGGAACAATTCTAGAGGAATCAACAAATCAGTAAATTAAAACATGAATTTGTAACAAAATAAGGTAAGAGAAAATTAGTTCAGTCTTCTCTGTATAAAGGGTTCTTGTGATCTATACATTTAATCTTTGCCTCTCTCTGTCCTGCTCTCTTTCTGACTCTAGCAAATGATTTTCAGAACTAAATGGCTCTTCAATGAAAACCACCAGAAATTTGTGTAGAACTACAGAAATTTTAAAAAGGTGATTGAAGGATATAATTTTTTAATATTTGAAAATAAAATCAAGTAGAAAGCTTTATACAATATGACTGAAGAAGAACACAGCAAAGAAAAACAGATGCAATTGGGTTTTCTGTGTGTAAATTACTAGGATGTAAAAACAATAATGACTGTCTTTGAGGAGAACCATTTCTTCAGTGAAGTGTAAGTAAGAATAATTAGAAATAGGGATGGAGAAAAACTGGGGGCAATGCTTTTGACAAGAAGCTCTCCAAAGGTGTGAAAGCCTCTCCAAGGCAACACTGGCATCCCACCCCTCTAACCTGTACATCTGCCCTGGACAAAGCAATTGAAATGGAAAGAACAGCCTTGCAGTTTTGGGTGAAAAGTAACTACCAAGGAGAGGGTTGAGACATCAACTTGTATCCTGTCTCGGTAGTCCAAGCGCAGGAAGACTGTCCACAGACTAGGAAATCCATATCCAGGGCACCAGAAGGGAGTGCACATGGAAAAGAAGAACTTCGTGAGGCAGATCTAACACCTTCCATGCCTGATATTTTAGGACTGCAAGACCAAAACACCCATTACTAGACCAAGGACTGTGGATTGACTGTCCCGTCTGTTTTGGGCCATGCACATTCTTATCATTGGTCTAGACAGAAATTTAAATTTGTATGAAGTATCTTTTTCAATAAGATTTTGAAAACATTGTCCTGAGGAGTGTATCAATAGTTAAGCAGTATCTTGCAGCTAACATTTTCAGCAGCATAACATCATTTGTTTAACCTATTGTTAAAGTGGGGGGGAGGGGTAGGTTCTATATCTGTATTTTTGTCAAATACATGCTTGTTGGAAGTTTTAAAGTAAGCCCTTTTGGCTATGGCTAATGGGCTTTTAAAGAACTTGCAATGCTAGCTCGAAGCAAAGCACCCTTCTTCAAATACACATATACTGTTTTTTAAATGACTAACACCGATTGAAACAGTGATACGAAAATAACAATCTAATACTCAGTATGAATTAATAGCAGTGAAAACAATGTTAGCTAAAATTCATCACAGCAGCTCAGCAAGAGGCCTATGATGACTACAGAACTAGTGTACACTCAATTACATCCTGACTGGTAAGTCACCTTACAGTGAATTTGTTTTTCTATAAGTTTTCATAGTTAGTTCCCCTCCATTTAAAAAAGAAGACAGTGATCAAATTTTAGGTGATAGAGCACCCCAGAGTGGAATGAGAGTTATGACACCACAAACAAATTTTATCTAAATATAATAAAGTACCAAAGTGATTTCAGTAGAACTGCTTCATTCATCTGTATCTCCATATGCTCACAAGTTAATGGAGGAGTTATAAGCACAATATCCTTTGGCTTAGTGCATCTTCCAAAAAGCTTTAATTGCGAGGGGGCGCCAGTCCTTGAAAGCAATTTGAACATTTATTCCTTTCCAGTCTCCTTTATTCCATTATATTTTAAGTACATATGCGATTTTCATGAACAATCTTATTGCATGGGTCAGGTTAGTCAAAGACTGCCACTTTAATGATTAAGTCAAGCATTATTACTGGCAGGTATTTTCATCTTCTTCTAATTGGTTTTAACTGATGAATGACAAGCCTACTCAAAGAGCTTTTATATGTTTTTGCTATGATTATTATCCAACTCTGCTGTCTTTCCAAGTGTCATTGACTATTAACAATGGCCTCTACACAGAGAACTGTAAAGGGCAGTTAGTGATTCACTTTTAAATATTTTCTTTTCTTTTACCAAGAAGAGATGCAATCATCCAAATAATTGCATTTATATTGCCTCTAAATCTGCTATTTATGAAATAATTTTATGTTAAGGGACTTTCATTGGGATTTCATCCATTTTAAAAGAGGTAAAAGCTGAATTAATTCATAGATCTGGCTTTAATTCAGTAGTAAAAGCCAAAAGAGTCCAGTTACAGAGTACTTATCCAACTCATTGGAGAAAGTGACTGAAGGCAGAAAGAAAAAAGTCTAGCTCTTTCCGACATTTGATACAATTTCATTTTTGAGAATTGGAAGCAAAAGCCAGGCTGCAGTGATACGTATTTTTATACCATATAAATATAATTGTCCTGCAGTGAAATTCTGTGGATAATAATTTGGCTTGTTCACAAATACGACACCGTGTTGCAAAGCTGCATTCATTAGCCTCACATCACTTTAAAAGTGCACCAGGTGCTTTCACCAATAGTAAAAAAGGCACTTTTACACATTAGATAACGGCACAGCCTCCAAGAGGAGTGAAGAACAGCTTTAACCGAACAGTAAATTTTAAAAAAAAAGACCATTAAAAAAAATCTGTTTATACATTCATGATATGAACATGCCTCGGAGAGCTTTCTGACAAATAATTGAAAGAAATTTAAATACAAACACACTAACAAAAGAGTTTAATTTCATACAAATGGGGTTTCTTAAGTGGTTGATTCACTGACCCTTTACAACAGGCAGCCTCACAAGTAATCTTTTGCCTCTCCCTATTTTCCATTTTTGCAGTTTAGTTACCTTATAATAATGTTGCAAGCTATCATCCTCCTAAGAACCATGAAGGTCGCTAGAAAGAATTAATATATTCAAGTAAATGTACTGAGAAAGAAAGGAAAGATAGTATAATTTCAACAACAGGCCTGCTAATGGGACATAATATGTAGGCATAAAAGAAATGCAATAAAAATATGGGAAAAAGAAAAATAAAGTGAACTACACCTGCAAAACTAGTGAAATAACTGCACTTGATAAGGCAGACAAAATTCAGTCTGCATGGAGGGCTAAAAAACAATAGAAAAAGAGTTAATAGCACTTGGAATGCATTTGAAACTAATTAAAGGGAAAAAAAAGTAATGAAGTGTGCTGAAAGCAAAAACTATTAAAATGTAAGGACATTACAAATGGCCTTCTGGAGCTGGCTATTTCATATTTGCAGTAATCACTCTGGCCAAAAAAAAAAAAAGCTTGTTAAATGCACTCATTTAGTGCAAATATAGGGAAGGACTGCAGAATGACATAAAAACACAGATTTGAGAAATTAAGCTACAGAAATCTAATAAAATTTAGTAAATAATGGCAACCATTTGTGTTATGAAATAAGATCTCATCACCTGGAAAAAACACAGTGAAGGAAGATGCACTGGATCCACTCAGTAGCCAGCCTCAGGATAGCTGTTGGAATGCAGAAAGGCAAGTTAGGGAAAGTAGGGATCACTATATACCAGAACAACAACTGCAAAAAGAGACTAGTTTGTTTAGTCCAGAGAAATGAAGGCTGGCAGCAAACATAAAAAGACAAGGGTGGTTTGAAGGATGTTAAATAGGGAACATAGATGTTAAAGAGAGAGGATACCATATAAAGAAGAATTTTGCCTAAGAGAAAGTGGATAATAAACAATCCATGAAAATAGTTAAAATAAAGACTAGTAGGTTCTGTTCATTAAAATGAAATCTTCTGCTACGAGAAATGAGGAAAAGTAAACCCCAAATTCTCTTACAGTCACCACCAAAACTTAGGTCTAAATTATGGTGCTTTTGTCCCTCCCCTGATGTGTAGATGTTTACCAAGAAAGGTTAGTGTCCGCATATTAATTCCTATAATCCTATTGAAATTACTAGAGCAAGACTTTATTGCACCTAATTTTAAACCTCTGTAGTAGGAGTTTCCTTATCGGCTAGTTGTCTAATTTTGTTATTAATGAGGAGAAATACAAAATCCTGGAACAAGATATATCTGGTCAATTTGAGTGTTTGTGTGAGACAATTTTCCCCCTCAAAATTATTATTCCTTTCTCTTCTCTGAGAAGAGTCCAAGTAAGTAGATAAGATATTGTCTAGAGCATAGAAATGTATATTTGATACACAGCAGGCACTCTAAGGATCTAAGCACTAAAATGGAAGAACTGTCCAGCCGTTTTCAAGGCACCACAACAAAATTCAGGAAAGATAAACAGAGAAAAAAGTAATTCCTTGTATAGAATCTTTTTCCCTCTTTATCAATTTATCTGCTTTTAGAGCTGGAAAAGGACATGTACTGTTGTCATTTTACCCACTAAGATGATATTGAACTTGGAAGCACATTGTGCCACCTCTATGACAGGGTGCAAGAGAAAGATGTGAACAAGTGACTGAAGGCTGGTTTCCACAAATCTCACAAATTTGTTTTTCTTGCCACATTTCCAGACTCAGTGCCTTTGTCACTAGAGCAAAGACTTCATCATGGCTTTTATAGCAAATTTTTATCACTAACTTTTAAAAAGCTAGAAACAAACCGTTCTGTACCAGAAACTGCTCAGCTGATTTAATTTCAAACAATTCAGAACAAACACAGCACAATGTCCTCAACACGCAAGGTGCTGTCAGGAAGTAGCACTTGTTCACACTTAAGTGGGAAAAATATTATTTTAAATGTATACAGTCTCTTTAGTTTGATAGTTCTTATTTCTTGGGATGGATCTAGGGACTAGAATCCCCATATGGAAAATTCATTTGACCCTAAAGATTTTCCTAGGAAAAATGATCTTCCAAGTGTGTGTGTGAAGATTCCAAAAGCACATTTGCAAATGTTTGCCTAAAAAGTCAAAGTAAAAGAAATTAAAGCAATGTGGTTAAAACTTCCCCTTCAACTAGTTTGAGACAACCCCAGTAGACTGCAAAAGATTCCATGGGCAGTGTTAAAGCAATCAGGGTTAAAACAAACCCAGAAACTATTTAGTTTGACAGTATTTCCTAACCAACTTAATGAGTTTGTGTAGAGCGGATACTGGCTTTTGACATGCAAGTATTTGCCGAGCTGGTTTGTCATCCTCTTATATCGCACTGGCAGATTTCAGCTGGCACTGCGTGCTCCAGCTCTGCCAGGTGCCACTGCTCTGGTGGCAGCAGTGGATTTAAAGACATTAAGTTCAAAAGGCTGGAAAGAAGACCAATGACCCTGATGTGTCTGAAACTATTTCGACACGGTGCTACAGAACACTGTCCCACAGGGTACAGGGAGAGAAGAAATGCTCACACAACAGAGCTACATTAAGTTAATCATGAGCTCCAAGACTTCAAGCCAATTTGCTGAAATAAAGGGTTACCATGCTTCCTCAGGAACACCTTGAGATTATTTTACTGCACATGGGACATAACTATCTCTTGTCTATGTACCACACTAGACAGCCTTGATCTGGTCAATGGCCCCTGGTACAACTGCAATGTAAGTGTCATAGAAATCATCACAATCTGCACATATTACCGTGACATATCAGTTAGTGGCGAAGAAAGAGGGAGTCAGGTTCAAAGTCTGCCTGTGGGACACCTTTTTGATTCTCTGCATAAAAGACCGTCAGCATACTGATTCACACAAGCCTTGGTAGTAAACAAAGGGCTTCCTTTGGTACTTTTCAAATTCGGAGTTAATTCAAAGCTTATTTCAAGGCAGCTGCAGCTGAGGAAGGAAGTACAGACACTGATAAGCAGTGCTGATGGAAAAAAATACATCCTCAAATGAAATTTGAAGGAAAGGACCTTTTTCCTTCACTCAGCTGCTGGGAAGAAACTTAGAACTAAGTATATGCAAAACTAATGGGCTTTGCAGAGATTTAGAATGACCAAAAAGTCAAGCAACTCAGGAGGTACGAATCCACCAGAAACCAAAGATTTTCTGCATGTCCTCTCCCCCTGTTTTCTATTGCCATTTTCAAGGTTATACTACATCGTCATTAACACATGCATATGCATGAATGTAATATTTCAGCCACTTGCGGAGTCTATTCCATCTCACATCCTACACCTTTGACAGTCAGCAAAGCTCCTTCCAAAAGCACAAGACATAATAAGGAAGTTGACGTTCTTTTGCTTTCTGATTCCTGAACAGGTAACTAGGATGGCTTTCTTTTAATCAGCATATCAAATCTTAGGTGCTGCTAATTGCAGAATAGCACAGAACAGAAAGTACTAAGAGATCCATGATGATTCTCAGTGTAGCTTCCTGGTTTATTTTCCTGGATGGAACCTTGTAAATTCTATCCAGGGGGTCCTTAGTGTTTCCTTACATGTCATAGACTAATCGGATCGGTAAGTAAGCCCAGTAACTCCTACCTGCTACCACACATTCCGGCATGCCGGGGGTTATAGTGCACAGACCCTGTGAATGCAATTTGTTCAGAAAACCTCAGAGTTCCAACATGACTGCACACCACGCACTCTCTTGGAAGCACTGGACTTACTGTGCTCCCGCTGCCTGAGCATGAACTACGTGTCACTGGAGAATCAGATTTACCACATCTGCAGGCCACCTGTGCTGTGCAAACACAATGAGCTCAAAAGAAATAACAGAAAGCTTATTTCTTAGCCATTTAACCCATGCTTGTGATACTGATGTCCACAAAATCATGCTTGGCAAATGTTTTCAATGTGCTGGGAAAGGGGGTAAAGATTTAGGTGATAACACACCTTCTCCTGAGGATAGTATAACGTATTGACAGAGGGTAAAAAAAGAGTTAAGGCCTCATTAACACTTGTCAAATGAAGGGCCTTTCTTTTCCATAAAAACTCACCATCTCAAAGTGTGTCACACAGATGAAGTTACAGTATGGGAAAAATACAAGGTTTACAGGATTTTGAAGACAAGTTCATAAGCACAAGTTATCTATGCTTAGGAATTAAGTTGCAAACAGCAGTTACACCCCAGCACTTCTGCAGGTGGAGATGAGAGCAGAGATGTCAGTGCTACCTGTCCTGCCCCGTGTGGCTCCTGGGGAACAGTGCCTCCGGCTGCTGCCCAGGGATTGCAGTGAGGAGACCAACCCATCCTCCTCCACTCCTGGGGGAGGACTGCTGACTCCAAAACTGGAGCTGCTGAGGTCCAAAACATTCCTTAGCTGAAGCAAATACACACACCCCTCCTTATATATGTCATCTTCCATACTTGTTTGTGGTTTTTTCACTCTATTATAGCACCTATGTCTATTTCTTTTTGTTACAGCACAACAGCTACGAGAAGTCATGAGTTTTATACATTCCCCACGGTTAGGGAGGCTGTACTGACCATCAACTGAAGCCTCGAATCAGTTGCCATTTGTACAGAGGCACATAATGAAAGAACAGTCCCTGACAGTTAAGCATAGCAGACCTGAGTATCTGTCTGAAATCTTCCTGCTAAAGGGAATTCCTGTATTAAAATATGCAAATGAATGGCCTAAATTCAAAAAACATTTCTATTAGTCACATGTTTCTGAAAAATTATGTCAGTCATTTAGATTTCAACTAATTTAATAAAATTCTTCTTAATTGAATGTCTTTTGTTCTTTGTTAAGCACTAAGAGCATGATGTCATTTTGTCCTGTGAATTTTTTTTTTTTTTTAAGTAAAATTTCGGCTTTAGTGTTTTACTAATTACTTTCAGTTGATGAAGCCAAGCCTTTTAGTATAGAACATGTACTATTGCCAAAGGTAGTTCAGGAGTTCACTAGCAGATAGGTGCAGGTGTAGACCATACAACGACTAAAATTACATTTTTAAAGGGCAACATAGAGTGGTTTTTTAGACCTTCTGAGGCTCCCTCATCTTCTAAAAGTTCAAGTTTAAGGGTCTGAAGAAGTGGTCTATCCATTTTTTTGAGACGATTGCAAAAACAACTATGGCAAAATTCCCAGAAGCTGTTAAATATGAAAAGCTAGACTTGACAATACCTTCTGAGTTCACTGTAACTCTTTATTTATCTGAAAGTCAAACCACCACTGCATCAACAAGCAAATGCTGCACATTTTTCAACATTTAAGAGAATGACAAGGGGAAATAGAAAACAGGATTCATTGCATTACTTCTCAAGAGGCTTCCATGGTACAGTGAGAAAAAACTTCAAAGTGTGGGCAAAAATCCTATTTCTTGTGAAAGCTGCATTATAACTTCCCAGTCTACATCTATGCTGTACTCGATCTGGTAGCTGCCAGAACGGACCTGAAAAACAGCTTTCCCAAAATCCTCCTTCCAAGTTCTTATTTGCCCTGCAGCCAACCTGGATCGATGTGCTCACAGGGTGTTTATTTTCCTTTCCTGAAGACAATGCCACAGCCTTCAAGAAATTGTGCTGGATTGTTTGTCTGCTTGGGGTCTGTTTCCTAGTGCTGTCAGACACCAGCACAAAGGCACAGAGGAAAGCAGCTCACCAGGCATGGAAAGCCACAGCCCAACCAGGCTGGAAATAATCTGGCCTGAGCAAAGTGCAGGCACACTGGAGGCTTTACCCCTAAGTGAACCAGCTTGCTAAGAGATACTCCAACAGATAAACAGTGCAGATAGTCTGCAGATGAGCTAGTTATAAGCCTTGTCCTCAGTATTAAAAACACTACTAAAAGGCACTGCAGATTTAAGCATACTCTATTACACACATCTTTTTTATACGTTATCTCCATTCAAAGAACATGTGGACACAATTTGGAAATTGTTCTAAATGTAGAAAACCCTGAGAGGCTTATGGTGTAGGAGGTATTTTGTTTCCAGAAATGACTGTAACTTATTTCAGGAATATCCTGAGACATAATAGCAGTCATGTTAAAATGAAATTGTCATAGCTCCAAAGGACAAAGGTGTATTTTTTGAATGAAAAGTGCAAGACACCTTGACAATGCTGTTGAAAGCAATTAAAAGAGATTGAGTCCTGAAGTCTCTGCTCAAGCAAAGTTCTCCTGGATTCCATTATGTGTTGTGATACAGTAGTTCTATAACATATATTCACATATTCCCAGTTTTCTTCAGTATCACATATTTGAAGGCATTTTTAATGCTAACTGCATTTTCTAATTTTGATTTTGACCAATTCTATAAAACCCCTAAACTATAGATTAGTTATTTCCAATATTACACATTTGAGGAGGACAAGGAAAACTAAAATTAAACACAGTTTCATCAAAAATATTTCAATAATGGTGTAAAACAAAGCTGAGACTGGTCATTTACCTATCAATGAAATGTGGGTGGAACTGAGTTAGAACAGATTTTTTGTAACCAATTTTTACAAGGCTCTTTTAGAAACCCTCATTTAATAACCATTTAATAAAACAAAACTGAAAAATATTTTCCAATTCAAACTACCTGGAATGTGTTCTGCAGAAGGCAGAGTATAATTATTCAAATAAACATTTGGCCAGTTTACAGAGTTAACACCCAGTGCCATGGAAAGAGCCATGGAATTCTGATGAAGCTGTGAGACCTTGGTTTTAACACATCTTGTGACACACACAGCACCTCCCACGGCAGCATGCTGCTCATTGCAGAGCTGTGAGGGCTCAAAGGGAAGAAATCCACCCCCCAAAACCACATGAATCACCCTCACAGCACCATGCCTCATGGTGATTTGTCTTCATCTTGGTATGTTCTAGGGGTTTTTTTGCAGCACTATCACAAAACAGAAGCTTCAAAACCTATCAGGCTAATGTTTATGTTTTCTGCTCACAGTAAATGACAAAAATCACAAATGGTTCATTCCCTTCCCTCATAATATTATACCACATGAGGATCTCAACAGGATACTCCACTGAAAAAATATCCAGATCACTGGCAATATTGCAGCTTAACAATAAAAAATGCAGTCAGATAAGATCTGTTTTTCACTTCCCATGATTCTGCTTCTTCCTTTCTTTTTTCTTGCTTCAATATCAGCCCTTCCTAATGCTGACCCCTCTGTGCCCCCTCCTCCCTGAGCTTCCTTTCCTCTGCAGATGAAGTAGCAACCTCCTTCACCCTCTCTACATATCACTGGGGGTTTCTCTTGGAATTAGTTCTGTTTGCTTTCCTCACACTCATGCACTGCCTTCCTGAATTTTTGTATCATCTCCTCTTTATAGAGAACAAAATTCTAGCAGCTTTTATGTTCAGCTAGGGCCAAGAGCTAGAGGAAGGCTCAACTACTTCTCCTTCCCCTTCCTTTTCTTTGCTCTGTGTGAGTCAGAAGCACAGAGCAGGCAGCTGTAAAACTGGCTGAGGGACTGTTGAGGGTATGAAATCAAAAAATTTTAATGAATGAGACTTATTCAGTCAAAGCAACTTCAAGAAAAACAAATAATTTTATTTGAAAATAGTATTCAGTATTCCCAATGATGGAGCAATAACAGTCCATCTCTCTCTGTTCTCTAGCCACAAATTAGATAACTGAAGAAATATTTTTCCTTACATACGGAGGATATCACACTTTTAATGGAGAAAATTATTCCATTAACTACTCATCTATGAGATTCCTTGTTTTCACAGCACTGAATTTTTTACACATTATTCAGAATATTGTCAGACTAAAAATTCTGAGAGTACAAGGGCATACTTCCATTTTAAAAAATTACAATTACATCATTAAATTTATTTCTCACCAATAAGGCTTTGTTTTAATGATGTGCACCTCTTCAGCATAGCCTCCTTGGTTTAACACACATTAAGCAATATGAAAAAGGAAAAAACATTTTTGTCTATTAATCTCAAAAAGTTTTGGCTAGCCCTGCCTATTTTTGTAATTTCTGTAGTACGAAACAAGTACAACAAACACTATTTTTTTCATTGTTATCCCTTTATTGTTATTATTTACATATGATCTATATTTAGATTTTATTTTCTCAGCTATTTTTTATCACCTTGGTAGCATTATTTTAGTTTGATGAAACACTATATTTCTTGAGAACTGACATGGCAGTTTTTCTATATAGTCAAACATAGAGGGTTTCTGTTAAATGGCTGTAGTGACCTGGTCCAAATGTCTGCTACGCCTGCATAACAGTGTGGAAGAAAAGGAAAAAATAAAGGTTGTTTGTTTGTTTGCTTGTTTCTTAGAAGGAATGCTAGCAATTCATGGAGGAAAGGTTTGTCTCTCGTTGAATCTTGGATTGAATTGGAAACTATAATTATAATGCATAGAAAGTGTGACCTAATAGCTCCTATAAATCTCAAAAAATCTCTTCCTAGATGACTTCATATTTCTGATATAATTGTGAATTTTATAAAAGCTATAGCCTTTGTATATGACATAAAACAATAACATTCCTTGGGCCGGAATCAGGATTGAAAATTCATTGTACGTCACCTGACAGTCTCACAACTTTAGTTAAGCAAATTGATGAAAAGTCACCCATCCTGTGAGGCAGCCCTATGAAAAAGCAGGTCTTTGTTCTATATGAAATCATTGTTATTTCGAACTTAGGTATGGCATTTAGACTGACGGCAAGAGAAAAATTCTCTTTCTAAGGACAACATTGCCCTCTTGTGCTTTAAAGGAGCCAAGAGATGTAAGTTTCTGATTCAGAAGTTAGGAAGGGGTTTGGCTTATCTACACACTAAGGTGTAGTGAATTTTAGTCCCTTTTTGTTTTGCGTTCTTTGAATTTCCCATTTCGAAATTTTAAAACAAAATTTCCTTCTCATAAACATTTATTCCCTTTCTAGATCACATATATTCTCTGTCTTCAGAGACTACTCGCACAGAAAAAGTTTTCTCCACCTATGCTTTTCTGTGTAAGTCTAAGGTCCACTATCAAATGACCTGTGTAAAGATACTGGAGAAACAACAGTGGGAATCCACAAAGATGTTATATGAAAATGAAAATAAAAATAGCCATAAAACTTATTGGGATTTCACAGTTGAAAAAGAAAGGGCTGAATATTTTAGAAACAATATTTTAATACTGGACAATAATAGCTAAAGCTATGCTACCACTTAGAAGAGAAATCTTGATTTTGTGCCTCTTTTAGTTTAACACATTAAGAAATTGGACTGGGCTCAAAGTCTCCAATACCAAGTATCATTCCAAAAGAAAAAGTCTATAAATATTTCAAAATATTCAAAAAAACATGTAACTGGAACTATTCTCAATAATGATAGCTACTAAATGTCAACTTTCCTGACCACTTTTTTCCACTTTCTTCCTAGAGATGCCAGGAAATCGGTCCACAGACTTCCTAAGAAATGGAGCCTATCTCTTTTAACACTAGAAATAAAAAGCAAAAGCCAGAATGTTCCTCTAGATTAACTAGACTGGAAAGGCAAATTAAAAGAGTGAAAATTCAGTGAACCATAGAAAGCCGTTTGCTTTCTTCTAACAAGTTGATATACTCATCAACCCAATGTTGTTGGGTTATTTTTAGTAAAACTTGATCATCCTGCTTGTGTGGATTTAATTTAGCTAGCAACAGTAGGTTTCTCCAGGTCTGATCATAATTGTTTTAAACCTTATCTATCTCAGACATTTTCAGTTGGTGTAATTACTGGTATATTTTCATCTGCATAAGTAGGAAAACTAGGATCCAAATGTTTTGCACCAGCCCAAACCCAGATAGAGAATTTTATAGTCTAATACCTGGGAGAAATCTGAAACTCTACAACACATTTAAAAACTGGGGCATTCTCCTAGGCATACAAAGGTAGAGTTGACTTGCAGTCACTTTTGTAAATAAAAAAATCTATCAACTCACCTAGAGTTCAATAGCAAATAATTTACCTAAATGCACTAAGGAAAAGGAAGGGTTGAAATTGCTTTTACTGCAAATGTACTGATATTTTCTTTGCCTTGTCTATATTTGGTCATCCTCAAAGACATGTAACATTCACAGAATATTAATATTGACAATTTGGATGGATAAAGTTGATCCAGTGAATAAGTACACAGTAACTTTTATTTTGGGAGTATGGTTTGATCCTGTTGCCTGAGCCATACCACTAGACAAGAACATCTAAATAATTACTTTTCTCTACCTGTTCTTTAATAATAACAGCTGCCAGTCCACCCTACCAATATTGTTCCTGCTTAGTTTCTCCTCTTTTGCTGCTTAGATCCCCCATCATACTATTGAAGCCTCTAAAGGCAGATGCTGGATCTCAAAGGCTACTCTTAAATCACTTGGACATTACCAAGAAACTCTGAAAACCTTGCAACTAGTTCATACAGAAGACTGCCATCACACAACTGACATTTATGTGAGCATGAAATTCAAGCTAAAATTAGCTAATCACCTAATTTTGAAAGTGGATTCTAAATTTTGCACATGTATCTAGTAGGTTCTGTTGGTTCTCACTCACACAGCCTGCTTCAGCATGATTGCTATTTCTTAGCATACCTTATCAGAGACCGACAGAATACCAATATAATGAAGATGAATGCACCCTACCTGAACACAGCATAGAGCACTAAGTTAACAAAACCCAATGTTTTGTAAATTTGTACATTCTGTTCTTAGACCTGGGGTTAGGTCAGAGTATCAGCTACGTTCCTTGTAAATAACCATATTGCTGGAGATACAAAACACCAAGTAAAAGACATCATTTTAAAACAGAAGCAGATCAAAACGCTGAGCGCAATGTAATCAATGAGCTGTAAAAAATAAATGCATGTGAAAAATGGAAATTGATTCTTTCAGTCAATTAAGAAGCAACAGGGGGAATGACGTGCACGCTTAACCCTGTTTTTTCACCGCCGTAACAGGGTGATTACTGTGATAAAATGCTGTGATATGGCACATTATGTTACAATACAATCCCTTGGTTTTGCCATCTGACAAGACTTAGCGGTGCACCTCAAGAGCTGAGGTGGACAGACCTGCACCAGTAAGCTGACAATTCAATAAAGAGGACATAATCAAAGCTGGAAGAAAGCTGGGATAGAGAAAAGTCCTGAACAGTACTCACAGCCAGCCATGGGGGGTGGCCAAACAGCACATCCCAAAACAGATTTTTGGCCTCTCTGACATGAAACTCCCATTCTGGGTGGAACAGAGAGGCAAGAGAGCAAGACTAAAACAAGCCCCAGCAGAATTCCAGCAGCTTTTTTCCATGTAGGATCATACCCCCCACTTTGGAATCCTGCTGCTGCTCCAGGAAGACTGCAGGGTGCTTGCCGCTCCATCAAAGCAGAGACAGGCAAAGTGCCAAAGCACAACAGGGAGTCTATTTTTTTTTTTTTTAATTTCCTCTCTAAAATAGAAATAAACACATTTTCTGACACCAGCTTTCAGCATGTACAAGGTTTGAAAACTTGCAGCTATCCTATTCTGCTTCCTTTTGCAGCATATGTTGGTGTGCCTTGTCCTTGCACATCTGTTTGAATTTGAAGAAATTAAATCCCAAATTAATGGTTTTTTCTTGCACACTATAACAAAAACAATTTAAAAATGTGGCATCCAGATAGATTAAATATTTGGAGTTTTATAATATTTAAATACATATTTTATCAGTTAATAAATAATAATATATTGCAATTCACTATTAATTCTATTTTAAATATTATATTATATATCTTATAATTGCATTGCATGATGTTATGCATTATAATGTACACTGATGTTATTTATAAGTTTAATGAGACCAATATTAATATTATTTCTTGATTAAATTAATTAGCTTTTTAAGTTTTAAGGTTTTTTAAGTTACATATTTTAAAACTGTTTGTTCTTTAATGTCATTGTAAATGTTATGGTACTGTCTCCTGACAATGTCTAAATAGCTAAACTACATTGCTGCAAACAAGAAAAAAAGGCAAAAGAGAGTACTATCCCTCTTTTCATTTTGTGGTGTGCCAAACAGGATTAACTGAGAATTGGACCCAAATTCCTCATAATGTCCACAGGTGCCATGTACATATTTTTACCACAGATATGCTGTATACAAAATGACATTTGTTCTTAGTAGGTTTTCTACTCTTTGTTGAAATTGTCCACAGATGCTTTGCATAAATTACAAGCTATAATTATTTTCCCTGAAGCCGATCAAAGCCCAGAGAAAATAAAGCATGTTTTCATGTGCCTTATTTGAGTATAAGAAAGGCCAAAAGCAGCCCCACTGCTGTTGTGACACCTCTCCAAAGCAGAGGTTTCTAATCATTCCAGCAGAATTTGTCACCTCAGAGGCTGTGGTTACTCATACCCATGGCACAGCTGCACAATGAACATCCAAAGAAAAGATTTGTTCTTGAGGCATAATCAGAGGCCAAGAAGCCACCTTGCTGACACAGGAACATGGACGTACATTCTATAGCTCCCTGTGGCAACCTTGTGCCCCACAACAACTTAATCCACAAGAACAGAAGGAAAAACTGTCTTGTGTACTCCATCTTGGTAGAGGTGGATGGTAGAGTTTTATTTATCAGAGGCTGCATCCAAAAAATAACATGTTGTGTCTAAGGAGATATGGATGATGGCTTTTGTCTTCTCTAACAAGGTTCTCTCACAAGCTTTCTCTGTACTTGGAGTCTTCAGTTGTACTTCTCCCTCTACTGCCTACCCGAGGTGCCTCCAGAGGTATTATCCAGTGTTCTTTTATGTCACCAATACAAAATGACCCCCAGGGCTTAGCAGAGACATCCCTTTCCCTGAGGAAGCTTTTCAATACAGAATTAATGGTGCAGTTCAGAAGGTTTACAAATGAGAGCTTGAAATGACCAGCAACACTTGCACATCCACCTATCACTGTCAGCTTTCTCTTCTCCTTCAAATCCAGCTGCTACTGGCTGGTTCTCCCTGGCTATTGGATACTGCTTCTCACGTCCCTTCAACACCATTAGCTAGCCTTCATAAAGGGAAAGCCAGCACCAAACGCCGCTTCTTGATTTCATGGTCCAGATCAACCCTTCATCAGTTATTCAAGTTCAGCTCCCTCCTCATTACATTCAACTTAACCCATTGATTCAGCTTCTACTCTGGAGATGTTAAACTTCACTTGGCCTTGTTGAAGAGTGACATTTACCAAGAAGACACTTAATATTATTATCATACTGGTTAAATCCAGTACAAAAAATTAAGCCCTCAAGTGGCATGGTGCTTTTTAGTCTTGAACTTGGGAAATATTCACCTTTGTTGTGGACTTCTTGCATTTCATATAAACATGCATGAAAAGACACAGTACAACGATGCTACTTTACACAGACATAGGAATAAGACTAACATATATCGGATTTCTGAAAATAATCAGTCATTTCAGGGTGGCAGTGGATTCTGGATGAACTGACGCCTTCCCCCTTATTTTAGAGAAATTGTGATAGATACAAAGAAACTGTTTTTCTTTACTTGTATCTCCATGGTGTTTCAGAAACATCTTGAGCAGAATCTCCTGTTATCCCAAGATTTACCTTGTAAATACACTTGTCAAGAAGAGATAGTTGCTGAGAAATTACGCAGCACATTAATCCATCTAAACAGACAAAATTCTGACTAGCACCATTTAAAAGTGCAGCATGACATTATATTTACATGGTGTGCACAGGCATATTTCTGGAAAAGGCTGTGTATTTGTGTTGTGCAGTATGCTGCATAAGATATGTGATCAAAATGAGAGAGAAGTGTGAACATGAAGGGCCATTCTGTAGATGTTTTTGAAAATTATCTCACAGATGGCATTTTCACTCCATGATGCAATTTTTTATGCATCAAAAGAAACGAGAGATAAGGACAGCTTGGTAGTTTAGAAGTAAAGAGACTCATTGCCTCTGACAAAGGATAATCTCCAATTAAGAGTACAGTCTATCTAGGCATTGCAAGTAGGAATATATCACCCTTCTAAAGAAATTACTTTCCTTGCCATTCACAGCTTGCACTGACTGGCACTGTGCTAGCTTTAGTCACCACCCCACTGTAGAAAAATGCACATGTATAATCCTACCTCCTTCATTCTACACAGGCCTTTCTCAGAACTGGCATTATTTAGAAGAAGAACATACCACTAACAGTATAGAAAGCTGCCATTGTCAGTTAGGATGATTTAGTTTTAGAGAGTTTGTTTGTTGGTTTGTTTGGGGTTTTTTCCCAACAAAAAATCACACATGAAACGGTGTAATGGAAGATTCTGGCTTTGACAATCAGGATTCAAATGATATCCAACAACCTTTATAATAGCCCAGTACAAAGGAAAAAAAAAAACAGGATTTTTTTTAAAGTTCTGGTTTTGAGCTCTCTCCTAATTCTCACTATGGAAACAATCGGTATTTTTGAAAGCACTGCAAGTTTATGGTAAGGGATGTAACTTTAGTCTTGAGACCTACACTAGTTTTATGTCTTTCAAAGTCTTCACATTTATTCCAGCCTCCCGAATCACTGTACCCACACAACCTTCCAGAACACCATTGCTTTCCATGTACTATTTTCCTTCATTTTCCTTCAGCAATGTGTTTGGAGGCAAGGACTCTGATAGTATCCTCCCTCATTCAGTATCCAAAACCCAATTAAGCAGTAATAGGTTCTCTGTACTGATAACTGCCATAGTATCTCTGTTTCCTCAAAGACCCAACTCTTTGCAGTATCAAGGAAATGGATAATTCAATGAAGCCCAGAGAAACTATATTATATAAGAACTGGAAAAAGAATAAGTCTGTCTTTCATAAAAGAGAAGGGAAAAACCAGAGTTTTCCAATGCTACTGAGTCTCCCTTACAGATCTGGAACCTCTTATAGAAATAGTATCAGCTGCTCTCTTCCGACAAGCATCACCAGACTCCCAAACTGATGGAGAAAGAAGGCAAAAGAGCTCTGACAACCTCCTTTGGAGTCTATGACCATCTGGTTTTCACAGAAGCAGGAGAGAGAGTGAATTAGAGTGCTTTTCCAGCATCAACACTCCTAAAGCTCTTGATGCCTGAAGTTTCAAGTTCCAAAGAGACCAACATAATTCTAATCAAAGTTGTTGACTACAGTGATTGGCAAGTGTACAATGTCTTCAGCTGCAAAAAAAAAGTCTATCACTGCCACAGAGGCACAGAAAAACAACTTCCCTCAGGTAACAATCTCAGACAAACTAATTTGCAACCAAAAACAATGGCCAAAACTAACAAATGAGAGGGGTGCCAATGATATATAACAAGTTACCAGTTTGGTATACCAGTTAGGAATATTGTCACTACATGAACAAAAAAACGGATTATACAAAGCAGGCTCACAGTCACTTATACTCAAGGGACACCTCTCACTCTGGGGTACCCAGAAGCTCCTTTTGCTTCACCCAAAGAGTTGAAGAATCACTCAGGGGTATCCAGCAGTAAAATGGTCACTCAGGAAATGGGCACAGTGGGGATGAGGGCACTCAATGTCAGGAAATTTCCTTGGGTAGCATCCCATCCCAAGGGGAGAGCTTCCCCTCACAGACCCACTGCTCCAAGGGAAACCACACCCAGGGCATTTCTGGCAGGGCCCTATTTGCATATCCAGAGAAGGGCTGTGAACCTGGTGAAGGGTCTGGAGCACAAGTCTTGTTTGGACGAGCTGAGAGAGGTGGGGTTGTTTAACCTGGAGAAAAGGAGGCTCAGGGAAGACCTTATTGCTCTCCACAGCCACCAGAAAGGTTGTAGCTAGCTGGCGGCCAGATTCCTTGTCCCATGTAGCAAGTTATAGGACAAGAGGGTATGGACTCATGTTGCACCAGGAGAGGGTTAGACTGGATATTAGAACAAATTCTTTCACTGAAAGGATGGTCAAGCATTGGAATAGGCTGCCCAAGGAAGCAGTTGAGTCACCAGTCCTGGAAGTGTTAAAAAAATTTATGTGTAGATGTGGCACTTGGGGACAAGGTTTAGTGGTGAACATGACAGTGTTGTGTTAATGGTTGGATTTGATGACCTTAGAAATCTCTTCCAACCTTAATAATTCTGTAATTCCATAACCTGGTTATGTGAAGGCTCATGGTCATACCTAGTAATGGTCCCGAAATTTCTCTGGACCGAGGCTTCTCATGGCAACCCTGTCTGCCCACCAAGAGGTCCTGCCTTCTTCATTCCTGCAACTGGGTGGGGACAGGGCAAGGAAGCGGAGGTCGTGGTGTGCATGCCACAGCCATGGAGTCGTGCTGTAAGGGCAGAAATACTGGCACGAAAGGCTGACAGCGACCACGTATTGTCTGGCGGCAAATCTGGGGGGGTGTGCACCTGCCACAGTCACAGGTATGAGACCCTGTCCCAAGGTCTCCTCTGACTCCTGCATAGACACTGAGGGCTCTGTGAAGAGGTACAAACTAGTTTGAACTTCAGATCTCGCCCTCATGCCCCAGCACAGCCGTGAGGAGATGTTAAACAAGCCTGGCCAATGCATGCTATGCATTCAAGCAGCTGGGCAGCTTCAGAAGTGTATCCTAGAGGCAGAAGTGGCAGAAAAGCCCTAGGACCCATCTCTGCCTACATAATCCAGTCAGCAGATCAGCAGATGGTGGACCCTTTGCTCCCTAATTGTGTTTTTAACAGACAGATTTTACCTTACTACCGAGAAACAAAAAGTAATAATTGTAACCTAATTTTTTCAACCCATATTAATTAGTAATAAAGAAAATAAATGAGCTAAACAAAGGGAACATATTCCACCTGAAACTGATACATTCAATACTTTCACTAACATCTCAGGAAACTCTCTTGGGGTTTTTTTGTGGTGTTCACAGTTAAAAATGTCTAAGACACTTCCCAGTGCTGGCTTGGCCACTCATCACTATTACAGAAGAGAAAATGCCTGTGATAGATAGCACAGTATGGCTGTGAGAGCCACAATGCAAGAAACAAAATGGTGAGTCCTGCCCATGCAAGTACCACACTTTTCACCCACCTTTTTCTCCTTGCACACCCTGGTTTCAGGGTGTTGACAGCCTCATGACCTGCATGGTCCTGGACGAGAGAACAGTGCTGAAAGCTGTGCACTCCACACTAAGAACAAAAATATGTCCCTTTTAGAGAAGAATGACTGAATTCTACATTCGCATTTAAATAACATTAAGGCCGTCATTTAAGGCCATTTATGTGTGAATAACGGAATAAGTTTTTGCAGGTTACTACTGCAAGACCCAGCCTAAATCACGGTTAATTAAATCTATCTCAAGTTGGACCTGAAGTTGCTCATAATGGCCACTAGAGGAAAACTAATATACAGAAAGCAGAAGTCCATTGCTATACAGTTGGGAGACTCTGTTTGTCACTGCACTGTTTTTTAATACAGTTTAAATGAAATCAGATAGCAATTAGTGACACTGTCAGGTAAAGCAGAGTGAAATTCAGGTATAAAAACCTTTATTAAAGGTAGAAATAAGTAGGGGGTTTTAACTATATATTGATAATATTTATCATCCTTTGGGATTTAAATGCCCCTCTGAAGCTGCTTATGTGGAATTGCATTTTTTGTCTTTTTTTTTCTCCTTTCTAAATATAAAGATGCGATTCCCTTTGTATATTCTTAAGAATAATATTCTGTGCATATTTTCACATCTTCACAGCATCTCTGCTACAAGCACATAAAAAATAAGTATTATCTAATAGCAAGAAAAGTTTCTGTTAATGAACTTTCACTATAAGCAGGCCTCTGTCCAAGATAAACTGTGGCATTCAGGGACACAGCAGCACCTTTTTGTTGCGTAAGTATTTAATAATAACCATGAAGATTTAATAAAAATCTTTAATAAAAAACCTACCAAACCTTTCCTTTCTAACACCCGGGTAGAACCTCTTTAAAATAAGAACTTGAAAGGTGAAAGACTTCATTCTAGCTCACTGTAAAGCAGCTACCAACAACTGTCACTTGATTTGTGGGACATCTTCTGTAAGGCTGAAAATTTCTCCTTCATGAGAAGTTGTAGGAGTGCAATGTTGATGTCACCTGAAGCTAAGCAATGCATGGGAATTCCTGTTGTCCTGAGGAACAACGAGGCATGCGGAGGGGATTAACACAGCAGTATGACTATTTTTAGTAGTACTTTGACTTTAAACGCTTTTATGCTTTTGGAAGCTGCCTGGTATTTCCATCCAAAGAAGAGAATGAAGGCTAAAAGGAGAGAAAAGCAGAAGATGCAGAAAGCAGATGATCCTCTCTGTTTACATTTTGTGAGAAGAGGGAAGCTTGTGTCACTAGATTTTGGGACTGGCATAAAGCTGCTTGAAAGGGACAGTCTCTCCCTAGAAAAGAGAAATCTTGAAGTATTCAGACTTCTTGGCTATGTCAGTCCGGAGAAGTGTGGGAAGGCTGCTTAGAATTAAGGTTCCCAATTTATTTCCTTGATAATGAATCAAAAAATGAATAAGAGTAAGAAAAGGGAAGAAAGGAATGGGAAAAATTCTTCCATGCTAATTAAATTAAATTAGTACTGGGGATCTAGAAAACACAGGACTAAGAAATTACTATTACAATTCTAAAAATTGCTCAGGGGTTTCCACAATCGAATGGATTTCTCAGTAAAAATAAATAATAATTAATTTCACTAGCCATAAAAAATCCAAGAACATTTATCTCATCTTCTGTTAAAATTACTTAAATATTTTTAACCTAAGACAAACATCATGTCAACATATTTTTATAAAGTCTGCTCTTCATTTAATATTCCTTCCTGCTTTTTCTCTTTGATTTCTACAATAAGCACTGATTAATTCTTTCCTATTTTCATTGCTTTCCCGAGTGTAAGCTATTTCAGTCCTTTTAAGTGGCTAGTCTTGGAAGGAACTGTCAATCCTGTTGTAGCCCAATTTAATTTTTTGATTGAGTATTCTGATTTTAACAATTCTGTCAACTTCCAGGGGAAAAAATGCACTGCAGAAAAGAATTCTTTTATGAGCCAAATTTTGTCATTTATTCCTGCTTATATTGTTGTCCTCTCTTTGTATTAGCTTCCAAAATTCACATTTGAACTACGATACCCAGAGTTCCCTTCCAAACAGCACTTTTCCATTATTCTATTATTCAGCATATTTTTTCATTGATTCTCAGTTGAAATGGAAAGAATAATTTGCTTACTATTAAAATGAAAGTTAAAGTTTGTATGATGATCTACGTACGTGCCTCAGCTCATCTGTTTTCTGTTCTCTTGCCTTAATTTAGTTTTTGCTCTAAAGCAGTAATCTAAAAGGATCTCCTAAACTAAAACTATTTTTCCAGTTACTCAGAAGGTTCTGGAAGTCCCTATTGCTTGCTAAGACTTTTTGTACAGATCTGCTGGCTGTTCACATCAAGAGCAGAGAGTCCCCAAAACAAACAGCTTAGTCTGGAGAAGTTGTTTGTGTGAAGTTGAAGACTGCATCATGATGAATATTAATATGGAAATGAATTGAGGTTGCACAGATAAAGCATGCTTCCCTGACTTAAAAGAAACTCAGTATGCGATTGATACATACATTATTCACATGCAAAACAGGATCAGAATCTTTTAATAGAAGTGTTCCTGAAGCTGTGTCCTTTCCCTCTGCCTCGATCAGGTCTGTAGCAAGTAGGACTGTTCCTCACTGTAAAAGAAGGCTATGATGGGTTTTTGCTCTGTATTTCAGATGGTGCAAGTCACATCTTAAAAGTGTCACAATTTAGTCAGATTCGATCAGATTTTCTCAGAGCAAAAACTCCCGTTCAGAGCACAAAAAAATATTACAAACTCCTGATTTGATGCCATGGGTCAGCAGTTTTTAAAGAAATCTTCACAAAGATATTTAAAAGAGATCATTAAGAGCCTTGTAAGTTTATTATTTAAATTTCTTTAGAAGTAGCAACAAACTAAATGCAACAGAGACAACAGCAGTTATGCCTCCACAACAGTGCATTATGTTATCTGGTAACACTGCTAGGCATACAAAAACTCCAATTTTATTTGTTTTCCTACCACTCTTTCCTTCTCTGCTCTATGCAGTACCACAGAAAATTACCTTATCCCACAATTTGCATTTTAAATCTCTTTCCAACTATTTTCTTACTTCATTTGCTCAGAACCTAGTTTTCAAGCAAGCTGACCTACTTTATCTTATTTTGGTACTTGCAGTAAATTCCCTTAAGCTTGTCTGCTCTGACATTGCTTAAAATGTCTTCTGTATCCTGGTAATCACTTCTCTTAAAGCAAAAAGATCTACCGTGACTGATACAAGAATGATAATCTGTTGGTCCTTCTGAAAGCCAGTAAGATGTTTCTAAATTGCAACATTATGTTTCTCATTAAACTCTTTGTGAAAATGGCTGAAGTACTTTAGAAGGTAAACCAAACAAAAACATTTATGTCAAGACAGATTTCAGCAGGTGCTGAAATTCAGCTGAAATCCCATTTTTGTACAGTTTTAAGCAAGGAAAAATAATGTCTAATAATGGGAGGTACAAGGCAACTTTACTACTGGTGTCACTAACGGCCTGACTTTTAACAAACTAATACCAGTTTTTTTCAGCAGGATACTTAAAGGAGGATGTTTTAAGAGCTGTTTATTAAATTGTTTACAGTATTTGCATGGAAGGAGCTCTCCAAAAAGAAGTGGTAGATGGTTTTACTGCTATCATGCTCAGATATGACAAGGCGCAAAAAATACCATGGTGATGAGTGAGAGATGATTTGATAAAATTAGGTTTGAATCACTGTTGCTCTACAACTATTACAGTTGTAGCTGAATTCCCACTATAAGGTTTGTTTTTCCCCCCTTTAAAAATCTTCAAGCAAACAGCAAAAGTGGCACATAAAATCTATGGTGAAGGTTAAAGTTCTGCAAAAACAGAGTGGAGGGGATGGGGAGAGAGTTTGTATCTGTGTCTCTGTGTGTCTCTGCGTGTAAGACGGATGAGTTAGAAATCCTGCAATGTCCTGTGAAGAAGAGCAAGGGAAAATATACAGTATTCTGTCTTTTCGGTGGTCTTCTGTCTTTGGACAAACTGAGACTGGGAGGAGATCAGGAGACTCGTCTAATCTCCGGACATTTCACATAGAGCTTTGTTATTGTAGCTCTGCTTACTAGCAAGTTTTCTGTCAAAAGCATAGGTTTCAGCCTTTAGAGAGCAAAGCATATATCAAAGAGGAGTATTTTCCTCTTCCTGTAAACCAGCAGTGATACAGTAGGGAAGCACAGGCACGCTAGTGTTTATTGCAGACTTCAAGAACAAGGAAAATAGTATTTATTCCACCAGAACCAGGTAGATTTTTGACAAGTGCCTATCAAAGAAGATAAGAGATGTTTATTATCTGATGGCAGCTGGGTAAATCCTAGACCTTTCATCCAGGAGGAAAATTAACCTCAGTAGGAGTTTTGCAAATATCTAGTGGTTGTCATGGCACATGATTTTCTACCTTTTTTTTTCCTTGTAGCATATAGCTTTCCTCTTTAATAAACCCAAAAATCTTGCGGCATTTTTCACTAATCATCACTGAGGCTCTGAAAAATCTCAAGGAAAATATGTCAAAACTGTTTAGAAATAATATCCCACTGCAGGTTCTGAATTTATAGTTTCTGAATTCATAGCTGTATTCTGACTAAGATATAGAAAAACAATACGGCAAAACTGTAGTCAGAATATGGATAAACTCATTCACTGATAGAGTGACTAATCAGAGCAAAAAGAACATAACAAATGTCCAGCCCCAGAACAGCTTCTCCTTGCCTTTAAGATCCTTGCCTTATCAAAATTCTTACAGATTCATTTAGCTGGAGTCTCTTCAATTACTGCACGGTTTTATTTTCAGGGTAACTGCATTTACTACATTTGTACTAGTTTGATCACAAACAATCATTTCTTGGTTAAAACTTGGAACACTGTATAAATCCCAAAAAGTAATATAGTATAGATAAATATTGTCAAATCAAAATTATTATAAAACTGGGAAAAGAATACAAATTATTTTCATACGAGTGTTTAAGAAATGCATAACTTGCACTTCTTTTTAAGAAACAGTAAAGACACATCTTCTCAGGAGTAATGCTTATAGATTTACTTAGTAGACTTGTATTGCTCCTTGGAGTAAATAAAGCCATCTCATGGACATCCCAGCTCCTGCATATGACTGGATAGCACCTCTAATTAGTTATTTATTAGGTAGAACTATACCTTGAAAGCAAAAAAAAAAAAAAAACAGTTTAAATTGGTTTACTATGAGTTCAGATCTAAAGATATTTATTTATTCACTGTCCCCACAATTCAAAAAAGATGGGGGTGGACTGGAGAAGGTCCAAAGAAGAGCCACAAAGATGATGCAGGGGCTGGAAAACCTACCCTGGGAGGAGATTGAAAGAGTTAGATTTCTTCTCCCTGGAGAAGGCTAAGGAGTGACCTTCTTTTCTCCTTGGAAAAGAGAACCCTCAAGAGGAACCTCATCACTGTATTCCTGTATATCAAGGGTGGTCACAAAGACAAAAGAAGAATGCCACAAGAAGCTATGTGGAGAAGACAGGAGGTCATGGGTGCAAGTTGCACCAGGAACTGTTTCATTTCAATATAAGAATTTATTTTTTACAGTAAGAGCAACCATTCACTAGAACAACCTTGCCAGGGGCATGGCAGAGTCCCCATCATTGGAGGTTTTCAAGATGCAGATAGACAAGGTACTAGATGATCTCATCTAGGCTGCCTTTCCCATGAAAGGTCAGACCAGATGAACTTCTGAGGATCCCTTCCCCAGAGAACAGTCCTGGGCTGTTTTATGATCCTATGATTCTAATTTCAGTTAATACAATGAGATTCATGGCTAATTAGTGCTACTGAAAAACCGAGCCAGTCATTAAGTCCTGGTTTGGATGAACAACCTTAGAAACTGCTGAGCATTATTCCATGAAAGATTCTTCAAAGAGAAGTCAGATCAGAAAACTGCATCATGCTGACTTTCTCGCTTTAAATTCTTGAAAATCTCAGTCAATGGCAATCCGGAAGTAGTGATGATCACTATTCCTCTGGGGAAAGAGAGAAGACAGGCTGCTTATTGTTCTTTATTAGAAGTTGTAAGAAAAGAATTGTGGAACACTCCTTTCTCAAGACAGTTTGCTCTTGTAG
The DNA here is from genome assembly GCA_013398115.1 of Falcunculus frontatus. Taxonomy (NCBI): domain Eukaryota; kingdom Metazoa; phylum Chordata; class Aves; order Passeriformes; genus Falcunculus; species Falcunculus frontatus. The sequence continues at coordinate 67,493 of VZRV01003472.1, forward strand.
GTCACTGAAGGATCTTTCAGTGAACATACTTTATGTGACACTTTGTAAGGTAGAGCATCTATTTCAGTGTTTGGCAGAGTGGTCGGTTTTGTAAGGATCCTGCCTATACATAGTTGTTAATACATGGGCTGCTATTTCAAAATTACTTACAAATCATGTGGTTTTACAGTGCCATTTTTTTCTGCCAGGTCTCTTCTCTAATGGTGAATGTATCATTCACCTTCCCTGTTACTCACTGAGCACACACTGTACATGCCTGGGAGCACTCTAGCAGGAGAAATTTTACCTAATCTGAACTCATTTGACCAGGTTATGGCATTTCTTCTACTATTTGGAAAGCAGCTCATGGTGCTGCAAATGCTGTTGTATGCATCAAGCTCTAAGAATCACCTTCACAAAACTAAGTATGTCCATTGACATTTGGACCCCAAATATTAAATCCCTAACTTTCACTATTACTTTGGGTTTTGGTTGTTGGTTTTTGGTTTGGGGTTTTTTTTCATAGTTTTATTGTATTGTTGGATGAGTAGCAAATGCTCCTATGTGATCCAATTACACTGGGAATTATACAGCCACTAATCCCAGGATCCCAGCTATTCAGTCCATTTAGACTCCTCTTATCCAAATTCCTGTCTGTTTTTAGCCAAAAGCTGAAATCTTTCACTCCCAACCTAAGAAATATTGTATCCTTGTGGTCCATAAAGGTTTTTGAGCGAAGGCAAACAGCTCTGTAACTGTGGTGTAATATCCTCTGCTGTGATGTAACTGCTTACATGTTTTGCAAGAAGATTGCAACCAGCACACTGAAGAATCATGTATTAAAAGATACAACAGAAGCAAAAGTTACGGGGTGGTTTCTCAGAGCTAAAGCATCTGTCTAAATAGTTGGTGAGCATTTTGAAGGGTATAAGAGAACACCGTCTACAATGTGCTGGATCTTCCTAGTATTTTCACTGGCAAAATTTCCTTTGTGTGGTGCAATCAGAGAGAGTTGATATTTCAGTTAAAAGGAATCTATTTATTTTATGCCTATGTAGGGTGTTGGGGTTTTTTTTTCCCCAACAATTGTGTGAATGTTAACACACAACTCACTGCTTGGTAAATACATATAGTATAGGATGTTTGTTAAATCATTTGACAGAAATAGATCTGTCACAAAACCAATTCTGTTTCCCATATCCAGGAACTAAAAACTGTGCCCAATTTGCTCTAATTCATTAATTGTAAAGAAGCATGGAAATTTTACCTCCCTCCATTTCTTCATACTGCCTTATATAAATAGTGGCATCTATTAACATAATATTGGCCACTGCAAAAAAATGGGAGGCAAAACCTATGACCTAATACAACAGGTCATTACAGAATCCAAAGAGATGCTGCATAAATAAAGAGGTTCATTAATATAGTCAAGGTTACTGAAGTTAGAGTCTCTAAATTATGCTAGGGTACATGTCAGTCATAATAGTGAACACACACGACCTTTGCTTTAATATTCAGAGACCCAGTTTCATCCACTAGCCACGTGCCCCTGAAAAAGGACTGCTGAGCTTATGAAGAACATGGAGATGCATGAGGCAGAAGGAGAACCTATTTGAGACACACGCCAAGTAACTTGGATTTTTCCAGGTCTTCTCTTGAGGAGGGCTGCCACCGCCTTGGAACTGGCTTTCTAGCACCAGCCTTTCTTCCACAGCCCACAGCAGCACGCTGCTGGAGTACTACTGCTGCCAACACTGACTGAGACAACGAGCAAACCCCAACATTGCCTATTATTTTCTCCTGCCGTCGCACCCAAAGCCTTCCTCCCACGGCATCCTTAGTCAGCGCGTGGGCGAGGAGCCGCATGTGTGTGCACAGGGGCTGAGAACCGTGTTGTAGCTGTGAGGATGCCAGGCTGGCGGGGGCTGCCTCGGCCTCGCCGGGGCCGCAGTCACCGTGCGGGGTCCCCTCTCAGTGAGAGGCCTCGGCCTCGGCTTCTCCCCCTGGGATGCCGGGGGAGACGTTGTCTGTCAGGGGCATAGCCCTGGAGAGGGGTAGGGGTGTGTGCAGCTCCCGGCGCTCGCACAGGCGGCACGGCTGCCCTTCCAGGCAGGGAGGAAACAAGGAGGGAGGGAGGAAGCAAGGAGGGCGGGTGGCGTAGGGGGCGAGGGTCTCCCAGGCAGGGCGCGGAGCGGGAGATCCGGGAGACCCTGGCCCCCTCGGGCGGGCAGGCGCGGGGGGCGGGGGGCTGCGCTCCTGTGTGCGCCTGTGTGTCGGCGCGGCGCCCCCGCCCTTCCCCCGGCGGCGCTGCGCGGTGGGCTGGCGCTGGGGTATTTACGGTAACGTGGACCCGGCGGTGGCAGCTCGGTCCGTGTCAGGTGATCGGCGCCGAGGAGCCGCCGCCACAGCCCGGGAGGAAGATGCAAGATGGCCCAGCGGGGCCNGGGGAGGGCAAGGAGGCCCCGGGGGGCCGGGGGGGGCCCCCGGGGCCCCCCCCCCCCCCCCGCCGCTGCCGCCTGCCCGGCCGGCGGGAAGCGCTGAGGCCAGCGCCGCCGCGCCACAGCCCGTCCCCGGCGGGGGCACCGAGCCATGGGGCTCTGCTACAGCCTGCGCCCGCGGCTCTTCGGCGACGCCGGCGGCGGCGGCTCCATCTCCAGCGCCGGCGCCGCCTCGGAGCCCGAAGCGCCGGCGGAGCCTCACGCCG